>JANAVB010003398.1:22043847-22623847 GCA_029216955.1 Iris pallida
CCTTGTTAATAGATCACAAGGGTCACATAATGCTAAATTGAAAGACATGCTACCGACTTATAGAGCTTCCACTAGTATTAGCTTTGGATCTTATGGGACATACAGGACATTTCTATTCTCTATAGTATCCTAAACTTGTAATCACCTATGAAGTCATTTCATCGAGAATTATGCATCGGCCGTATACTCGGGCTGTGATAAACCCTTGGTTCCGTGATTCAGCTGTGATATGCTATCAGGTACCCTACCTTATATTGACACAAGATCAAAAGAGGTCAACAAGGATATAGTTTTAGCAATGATCCATAACCTACAATTCTTCGAAAGGATTTCAATTCTATGGGTTGTGCCTCGCCAGTGCGCTGCTGGCTGCACTGAACCCACATTCTCTACTCTCAAATAATTGACGACAATGCGCTGCTGTCTAACCATTATTAGTTAACTAACATCTTTTAACTATATCCGTAAAAATTCATGAGCTTCTAGAGATTCAAACAAGTTGACTAAAAATAGAGCATAGGTATTTGTCCTATCAGTCACAACATTTAAAATAAAAGATTTAACATGGAGGAAATAATTAAAGACGAAGAAATATAAACATTCTAGTATCTATTTTATATGTATTTCAAAATGCTGAGGGAACCTTTAAATCAAATCTAACTCGAGATTCGTATATGATTAGCAGTATCAGAAATTATAAACCAGTTCCTTACCACAATTAGAATTTTTTAAAAAATAGGCAACTCTAACTAGTGATATGATGTTTATATCTAATAGAGCAAAAGAAAATTAGGCAGGTCATCAAGATTATAGCCTTAATTCTAGGGTAAGCCTAACTAGCCAAGTGAGTAGTATACCCACGTTGGATCATGTCGTCATATCAAGAGTAACAGTGTTTCTATAGAGATCTGGCAAGTCATCTAAATTCAATAATTCCTAAATAGCATGGCCTATCTAACAACCTTAACTACCCAATCGGTCAATTTAAACAAGGGACACCTAGTCCTAGTCATTCTCTTAAATCATTTTAATCCTAGTTTGTGAATGAGCAATTTCTGGTCGCAGGCTCGCAATAGTATGACTAACGTACCATCACGAGTTCACAATCTTTTGCAAAAATGGACCTGCATGGGCCACCACAAAAACTTTTCACGACCCATACCCACTTTTTTGGATACGAGACGTGTCCAAGCCAGCCTACGCCGCAGAGTCGGCGGTAGAACGCTGTCACGGCCAATATGCTCAAAATCACAAAATAACAACTTTATTGCTCATTCACATTTCTAAGATTTATTACAACAATTACAAGATTTATATTGGAAAGAAAATACAATGTTCTTACACATTTAATGAAAATAATGCCACTGCTATCTATTTCTAGATTTTATGTCTGCAAGTACACCCGTATCTCCCAAAGCTAAGTGAAGCCACAGCTAACCTAAAAAATGATGGTTTCCAGTCAGGAATGGAACAAGTACACAAACCGACGGCAATGCAAAATTACAATAGAATTAACAAGACTTGAAAATAACATATGAGAGATAAAAACTGGAAGATAACTGATGACAAGGCACGGTGGAGAAGAAAAGAAAAATAAATAAAAGACATCTACCTATGTGGTGTGAAATATCCGTTTCGACATGTGAACGGCTAGAGGGTAAATCCGGCACCCTGTACGTGTCGTGTGCAGCTGCTATTTTCTACGAAAGACACTGGATATAGTTCTGGGTAGTCCACATGTCTACTAAGATATTTCCCCTCTCGACTACTCTGTGTGACGAGCGTGTCAACAAGCAGCAAGATATATGTATAGACATGAAATAAAAAGACTACTATGAATCGAAAGCAATCAGAAAGTGTACTTGCCTGAGGTCCTTAGCTGGAGAAACTGATAGTACAACCACATCAGATGAGTCACTAAAGTCAAAACATACAAAAAGTCTCCAGATGCTGAAATAAACATTATCAACATTCTCAGAATAGTCAAATTAGCTAGGATTGCCTGTCCTTAACTCCAATTCTGGACACAGGGGCAAAACGGTAATTTTGGGTCAAAACGGTATCCGCCGTTGGACCTGCTTTGAACCGAAAAGCGTGCCAGAGTCAACAGTCTCTAAAGTCGTCAAACTACATGTCTACAAATTTGTTTTGATGATATGAACCCAACCGTATGCCCAGTGTTGGATTCCGGCGGGCCGTGCACAAAATTGTCCGTTGTGTCGGACCGTAGGGCCCACAAAACGGCGTTCCGATTCGACTATCTCAGAATTGGACCAAACTTGGCATACAGGACTAGAAAAACGATACGGTCCTGTTGGCGCAAGTTTCGTTTCGATCTGATGAGCGTGCACAAAGTAATTGGAAAACTTGAACAGAGGCCGATACGGCGAATTTTGACGGATACACATCAAATTCGTCGCGCACACGCGACCAATTTGAATTTCGTCAATGCCCACACGTCCACGAAGCCGTTACGCACCTTTCGATGCTTTTGGTTCGCGACCACGTCGTCCGATTTGGCGGGACGCACGTCGTATCGAAAGGTTTTATTGATTTTTGAAAACTATTTTACCAAGTTTTTCTTGATTTTCACACGGGATTTTCGTACTGCATAATAAACAAAAATTCAATCTAAAAGTTGGGTTTTAATCCTGCTTATATTTTCTATAAATCTATTTAAATGGATTTCCAAATCGGTTGATGGATTGGCTGCAAATCGCCTTCCAAAAGGGGTGTTGGACTGTCCTATACAATCTGTTTCCGAGAAGTTTTTCGGGAACTTCGCGGCGAATATTTGCCGACATCGCATCATTACGGCACAATGTAATTAGATGGGTTCCTAGAGGGTTATATGGGCTAGCCCTAGAAATTTACGGAATCAAAAACGATCGAACAGTTGGTTAGAAACTCGATCATAAAGTGTGTACCTGCGACCGCTTGTGCGCTGCTACTGTGCGCGCTCGGCCACGCTGCAGGCGGCCGTCGGCGGCCCAGGGCAGCGTGCCTAGGGTCGGGGATGGGTCGCCTGGAGTCGACGCTGCTAGGGTTTGAAGTTTGGTCGAATACTCCCCCTCCTTCTCGCGTTATATATATGAATACGCGGTCTCTTTCAGGGCTATCTGGTTATTAGCCTCGGGTGCGCTCGAGTATTAGCCTGGGGGATTAGCGCGGGTTGGGGAGTCTCACTGGGCCGGGGTGCTGTAGCTTCTTACTCATTCTTTTCCTTTTCCTTTTCCTTTTTCTTTTTCTATTTCTTTTTCCCTTTTTCTATTTCTATCATTAGTATATATATATATATATATATATATATATATATATATATATATATATATATACATAAATACTCATGCACGTATATACATAAATACTCATGCACGTATATATTATGTAATATATATTATATATATTACATAAATACTCATGCACGTATATATTATATATATAATATATACTCATGCACGTATATTATATATATATATATATATATATATATATATATATATATATATATATATATATATATATATATATATATATTATATATCTATATTTACACACATATACTTATTTATTTATATATTCCTACACATATATATATATATATATATATATATATATATATATATATATATAGATATATATATATATATATATATATATATATATATATATATATATATATATGTATATATGTATATCTATATTTACACACATATACTTATTTATTTATATATTCCTACACATATATAATATATAATATTTGTTTATATATTCATATATATATATATATATATATATATATATATATATATATATATATATATATATATATATATATATCCTTATAACAATACATATCTATATATATGGATAAATATTCCATAACCAAATATTAATAATAACTTCTCGTATATAGTTTATAAATACGCATATATATATATATATATATATATATATATATATATATATATATATATATATATATATATATATACGTATAATTCATTATCAAATGAATTATACGTATATATATATATATATATATATATATATATATATATATATATATATATATATATATATATATATATATATATAATATATATATATATATATATATATATACGTATAATTCATTTGATAATGAATTATCGAAAATAGATGAATACTAATGATATAATTTAAGAACAATATATTAATAACAGTACAAAATAATAAAATGATACTAATAATAATAATAATAACAATAATAACAAAATACAATAACCAATAATTGTATAGTTTTGAGTGACACAATGCACTCCTACGTAATTGGCCCCCCAATAATCATGCCACCATTAAAATACCATTTAAATAAAATAAATACTAATAAAATATTTCAAATTTTTCGGGGAGGGAAGCTACAACGGTGCATCAAGAACAGGACCTAAAGAAAATATCGTGGCCGGAGTAGGCATCGTGCTTGTGTCACCCGACCATCTGGTTATACACCGTGCATATTCTCTCATGGAACCCTGTACTAACAACTTGGCCGAATGTAATGCCCTACTGATCGACCTTCAACTGGCAAAACAACTGGGAGTTGACTATCTAGAAGCTTACGGCGATTCTAAGCTAATAGTTAGTCAGGTCCGAGGGGATTATGAAGTTCATCACGAAAACCTCATCCCATATCATAAAGCGACAATTGAATTGGCTTCTACTTTCACTGGATTCTTCATCGAGCACGTGTCTCGATTACAGAATATAGAAGCAGATATTTTAAACGGTCTTGCTGCTCCTTGATCGTCCCTACCAATACTTAGCATTCGATCACAGTGTCTGGTCGAGAGCTATTCTGTGTGAAAGATGACTTACATATTCATCACAGTTACACAACAGAAACAAACATCAATGAATGGAGATTTTCTTTTATAGACTACGCCATCTACGGAATCCTTCCTGAGGATCCAAAGGAAGCAGTGTCTGTCCAAAGGTTATCCCTCAGATTTTACTATGATACAGCTACCAAAATGTTGTACTGACGCTCTTACGAAGTGTCACGCCCCGCTCCCGTAGGAGCGATCGTCCTCGCTAAGGCGTGATGCCGCACGAGCCTAGATTGCGCTCGTGCAAGGCAATTCCATAACGGCCGATTACATCGGCGGCGACGGGGTCGTCGCACAGAAGTCCCAAGCAGAAATATTGAAAATATTGCAGCAGAATTTAAAGAAGAACACATGGACACAAGTAACTCAAAAGAATCTCTTTATTGATATTGAATACAAGATTACATTATGGGCGCAAGGCCGATTACAAGTCTCTCAGGCTCACTTTTCACTCGTGTTACAAGTCACTCTGCTCTCTCTCTCTCTTCTCTCGATACAATACTTGAATCCAGCGGAAGCTTCGGAAGGCGATATCCATACATTATGTCCTGTATAAGTCTTCGGGTCACGCGGCCGCACGCTTCGACTCGCCAAGGAACTCCATGCCTCGACGCATCCAAGCGAGCTCCGCGCCACGAGCTTCTACCTGTGCCTGCACATGAAATACTATGTGGGTGTCAGTACCACTGTACTGGTGGAGTGAGCTTCTCGCCCACCCATACATAACCGACACGTTTCATTTACTTTGTGCAGCTTAAACCCTTTCAATTGTCTTTCTAGTCTTGCCTTAGGATTCATTTTAGGACAAGGATGTCTCAGTTGATAACTAGTGCTGCAACGACAAGGTCGTACAACGACAAGGTCGTACAACGACAAGGTCGTGCAACGACAGGGTCACGCTATCTTGCCAACGTGTGTTTTGATCGAGGCAGTGCCTCATCACTTAGGTACTTGACCAAACTTCAAGGCAGGACGGCAGGGTCGTGCCACATTCTATTCCAAACTTAGACTTGTTCGAGACTGTGCTTTGTCGAGGGGCAATTCACGTGAACTCGGCCGTGCCAGGACCTTTGATTAAACTCAAGCGCCACTAGACCAATTCTTGTGCTAACGATTCAAGTGCCCAGGGACGGCAACGGGACGACTCGTGCAGGCCGTGCCTTAGACTTTACTTAGACTTTGCTCGTGCTTCAAGATTGAGGCCGCGCCTCGCAAGTTATCCAGACTTATCGTGTTACCGCCTTGCGGCCTTCCCGTTAGACCCATTTGCTAACTTAGACAAGACTTGTGAACCATAGTATCACTTTCCATTTACATTTCGACGCCATCTATCGTGCCAAGCACGGTGCCTATGCTGCAGCCCAATCTTAGGCCCAACATTGTGTTCCCGACAAGATAAGCATTCAAGTTCTAGACACAATCCAAGGGCATACACGCGGTGTGCCGCTATTGCCGACACATCTACATGAGTGGTCACTAGCAATTTCAAGCTATCTTGGACATGGCTCGGCGGGGGTATCGGTCCGCCCTTCTAAGGGTAGCTAGCCCCGGAAGCGCCGATACTCCCATGCGGTCATCCAGCATCCTACTTTGAGCCACACTCGCTTCTCCCGGGCGGATGATCCCGGTGCCCCGGAGGAGATCACCCGAGAAGACTACACCTTGTCGACAAGTTGTCCATGACCATGCAAGACTCGATCTATCCAATCTATCCAGTCTTTCCTTAACATGACCATGCATTCCTTTATTCTATCGAGACTCCCAAGCCGCGGGACCAATCTCGTGCGCGGGACTTATCAAGTATTCAGGCAGGACATGATCGGGCAGGACCGGCATGCTTAAAAGTATTCAAGCAGGACATGACCGGACGGGACCGGCATGCTTAAAAGTATTCGGCCATGGCTCGTGCCTTAGACAGGCATGGTTCTCTAGGCGACGCTAACGCTCAAGTCATATACTTATACGACGAGCCTTGTTCTCAAGGGACTACTTGACTTGACAACCGCAGCTAGAGCGGGATAGCGCTAGGAATGGCTTCATTAGCCTAGAGCAACTCTTGTTGAGGTATACGGGCAATGACTCGACGAGCGAAGGCTACGCCGAGCTACGCATCGAGGGAACGTGCTAGGCACGGGGTCGACTTAACAACCAAGTCTTAGGTGCCTAGACTTAAGCCAACAAGCCGTACAAAGATGACTTAACTTGCGGAACGTGCGAAGGCTATGCCAAGCCTTGCGGGACCGGACCGTGCATACTTTGTTAAGCATTCGTGCGGACGACGCCTAGGACTTAGGCTTATTCAAGTATCGGGACAAGTCGACAGGACCAACGGGACATGCGAAGGCTATGCCAAGCCTTGCACAACGGGACCGTGCCTGCTTCAGCAAGCAGTTACGCAGGCGACGCCTAAGACTTAGGCTATTTCAAGTGTCGGGGCAATTTAGCAACTTAGGCCACTTCCTTCTCCCAAGCCACGGGATTGAAGGATCGAGTGTCATTTGAAAGCACGCTGAGCTGACTTCTATGTTGATCGTTGGACCATCTCCATATTCTAGGACACTTCCGACCCGACCGGATTACTCCCTTAGCTATGTTGGTGCGTAGCTTTTATATTAGCCTACTTGTGCGAGTTGAAAACACGATTTATTATGTGCAAGCTAAGATGGAGTAAGTTCACCGAAACTCCCCCACCTGAACGATGTCTCCGGGCGAGCCGTTGCAAGGCTTAGTTCCAACGCCGTCGGCGTTTCGATTCCTCCGATTAACTTTGCGGGTCGGGGCACTACAACATACACCACTCAGAACAAGTCTCGTCCTCGAGACTTTCCTGAGGGCAGGCCACCCTACCATTTCTATGGCCAAGACTTATTCGTATGCATCTCGCCTACGCGTTCCTTCGATTCTGAGCTACGCTCGCACGACTTATCAATCTTTCCGTTAACACGATTTCAAGATCTCGACACTCTCGTTCCCCAGTCGTGTTTGAACTCAACGTATCACTTGGCTGGATTGTGCACGCATTCCAAGCGTCCCCAAAATACATGCATTCAACCAAGCCGCATGATAGAGAGTTGTCATTCTCACTCGAGTCGTATTGTGCACATACCCAGGCGTCCCTGAAATATATGCATGTCAGCCGAGTCTCGTGAGTAGGATTTCCTACATTCGTGATTTACACTATCCATTTAAACTAATCCTCAAGATCAATCCTTCGATTGATAACACTTGCAACAGGGACGTTTCGCCTAACCGCTAGGCCAATCTTTTCGAGGCTAAGTCAATGTCAGGATTGGAATCATAGTTCCCCAACAATAATGCCAACACTGACCCCAATCCTAGGGTCAAATCATAGTCGATAGTACGGGATTTTCTACCCAAGCTCGCGTCACTCAGATTTCTAAACATCGAGCACGATCACCTATTCGCATCAATGCATGCGTTGCACATATTCGATTTTATCCAAATCACCAACTCTAACCAATTCGTGCATTCGATCACGAGGTCATCTAGCTCGACAATACGTTGCGCCCCAATCTCACGCGAGTTCGATTGTCCACGGTGGTTCGTGAATCACCACGCAACGCACTCGCAGAATAATCATTCTCATCGGGACGTAACTCTTGTTTGAGTTTAGACTAACTCATTTTCGATACGCGGATTGGACCTACGCAATCCTCAAATTCGGTTCATCAAACACATAATTCATTTTCGAATCACCTTCGCGTCAAACCACAAGTCGAAGCATACAAATTATCACGCCAAGCTAGGTCAATCACTCCCGCTGTATGAATCACCATACCAGCGCTCACGCGGAGTGATCGTCTCAAATCGGCGTGACGCATGTGCGAGGCTGGAGTTGCGCTCGCATAAGACAAGAATGTCGAAGTTGTGGTTATCGACGAAGTAAATCCAAGCATTTTATTTTCATCCAATCAATTTCGATAGTCCGACCGTCATTCATTCAACTAGAAAATCCTCGAGCCAAGTTCATCATTTCCTCGACACGTTTCAATTTCCCGAGTATAGAATTTATCGGAACAATGACATTTGCACGATCGTTATTCCTCAAGCTCGTTTCAAGATCATTGTTCAAAACCCAAGTCACATTTCATTTGTATCAATCCGAAATCGTACGTGCGATTCCTCTAAGTTTCCTCGATCAAGACCATTCATTTTCATTCATCGGTTCGAATCATTTCGATATCGATTTCTACTCGCGTTGCCTACTCGCAAGTCGTCCGAACGAGATGCTCGTTCGAGACACACGAAGTCACGTCCAACTAAACGTGACGCGCTCTAAGGCTTTGCGCGATCGCATCGCCTCGCCGACATGCTCGAAATCCTCAATTTCCGCTCGAATGATTTCCAAGAAAAATCCATACACCACTCGGATTCGAGCCATCCGTTCTAGTCCTCAATCAAGTTCGCATCATGCGCTAAGACATCTCTTAGATTCGTTCGACGAATCACTAGCGTAGTCGCTCGCGTCGTACCGACGCACAAAGTCGTTCGCACTATATCTCGAAATCCAAGTCAATCCTTCGTGTACGCCTAAGCGTTAACTCGATAGCATTCCTATCGACAGACACTCTAAGTGCATCTCCACCCCCGACCGAGCGATACTTGATATCGTTCGCGATTCGTTGCACCAAGGGTCGAGGTGCGCGACGCGAAACACAACTTAGCCAAAAGGCCGTGTGCATAGCTATCCCGTGCGGACTAAATATTGAGTTTGCAAGCTCAATTGTTAGGGTCGACGTTTGGACTAATTAGGCATGCATGCGACTTGCTAAGGTCGACGTTGTACTATTCGGGCACACGCGCGACTTGCTAACATTAGCACGTGTTTTCAATCGAGTCAAGTTTGCAACGTTCGGCACAAAGGCCTTGCCTATCGATGCGTTTGAGTGAACGCTTGTACGAGCTTTCGAAAATATTTAGACTTATTGTATGGACATACCGAGGGACAATCGAGAGAGAGCGCGCACTTCATTATCAACGACGAGCTTTCAAAACAGATAATTCGATTTGAAGTCCAAGGACGTAAAGCCGTGCTCTGATACCATTATGTCACGCCCCGCTCCCGTAGGAGCGATCGTCCTCGCTAAGGCGTGATGCCGCACGAGCCTAGATTGTGCTCGTGCAAGGCAATTCCATAACGGCCGATTACATCGGCGGCGACAGGGTTGTCGCACAGAAGTCCCAAGCAGAAACATTGAAAACATTGCAGCGGAATTTAAAGAAGAACACATGGACACAAGTAACTCAAAAGAATCTCTTTATTGATATTGAATACAAGATTACATTATGGGCGCAAGGCCGATTACAAGTCTCTCAGGCTCACTTTTCACTCGTGTTACAAGTCACTCTGCTCTCTCTCTCTTCTCTCGATACAATACTTGAATCCAGCGGAAGCTTCGGAAGGCGATATCCATACATTATGTCCTGTATAAGTCTTCGGGTCACGCGGCCGCACGCTTCGACTCGCCAAGGAACTCCATGCCTTGACGCATCCAAGCGAGCTCCGCGCCACGAGCTTCTACCTGTGCCTGCACATGAAACACTATGTGGGTGTCAGTACCACTGTACTGGTGGAGTGAGCTTCTCGCCCACCCATACATAACCGACACGTTTCATTTACTTTGTGCAGCTTAAACCCTTTCAATTGTCTTTCTAGTCTTGCCTTAGGATTCATTTTAGGACAAGGACGTCTCAGTTGATAACTAGCGATGCAACGACAAGGTCGTGCAATGACAAGGTCGTGCAACGACAGGGTCACGCTATATTGCCAACGTGTGTTTTGATCGAGGCAGTGCCTCATCGCTTAGGTACTTGACCAAACTTCAAGGCGGGACGGCAGGGTCATGCCACATTCTATTCCAAACTTAGACTTGTTCAAGACTGTGCTTTATCGAGGGGCAATTCACGTGAACTCGGCCGTGCCAGGACCTTTGATTAAACTCAAGCGCCACTAGACCAATTCTTGTGCTAACGATTCAAGTGCCCAGGGACGGCAACGGGACGACTCGTGCAGGCCGTGCCTTAGACTTTGCTCGTGCTTCAAGATTGAGGCCGCACCTCGCAAGTTATCCAGACTTATCGTGTTACCGCCTTACGGCCTTCCCGTTAGACCCATTTGCTAACTTAGACAAGACTTGTGAACCATAGTATCACTTTCCATTTACATTCCGACGCCATCTATCGTGCCAAGCACGGTGCCTATGCTGCAGCCCAGTCTTAGGCCCAACATTGTGTTCCCGACAAGATAAGCATTCAAGTTCTAGACACAATCCAAGGGCATACACGCGGTGTGCCGCTATTGCCGACACATCTACATGAGTGGTCACTAGCAATTTCAAGCTATCTTGGACATGGCTCGGCGGGGGTATCGGTCCGCCCTTCTAAGGGTAACTAGCCCCGGAAGCGCCGATACTCCCATGCGGTCATCCAGCATCCTACTTTGAGCCACACTCGCTTCTTCCGGGCGGATGATCCCGGTGCCCCGGAGGAGATCACCCGAGAAGACTACACCTTGTCGACAAGTTGTCCATGACCATGCAAGACTCGATCTATCCAATCTATCCAGTCTTTCCTTAACATGACCATGCATTCCTTTATTCTATCGAGACTCCCAAGCCGCGGGACCAATCTCGTGCGCAGGACTTATCAAGTATTCAGGCAGGACATGACCGGGCAGGACCGGCATGCTTAAAAGTATTCAAGCAGGACATGACCGGACGGGACCGGCATGCTTAAAAGTATTCGGCCATGGCTCGTGCCTTAGACAGGCATGGTTCTCTAGGCGACGCTAACGCTCAAGTCATATACTTATACGACGAGCCTTGTTCTCAAGGGACTACTTGACTTGACAACCGCAGCTAGAGCGGGATAGCGCTAGGAATGGCTTCGTTAGCCTAGAGCAACTCTTGTTGACGTATACGGGCAATGACTCGACGAGCGAAGGCTACGCCGAGCTACGCATCGAGGGAACGTGCTAGGCACGGGGTCGACTTAACAACCAAGTCTTGGGTGCCTAGACTTAAGCCAACAAGCCGTACAAAGATGACTTAACTTGCGGAACGTGCGAAGGCTATGCCAAGCCTTGCGGGACCGGACCGTGCATGCTTTGTTAAGCATTCGTGCGGGCGACGCCTAGGACTTAGGCTTATTCAAGTATCGGGACAAGTCGACGGGACCAACGGGACATGCGAAGGCTATGCCAAGCCTTGCACAACGGGACCGTGCCTGCTTCAGCAAGCAGTTACGCAGGCGACGCCTAAGACTTAGGCTATTTCAAGTGTCGGGGCAATTTAGCAACTTAGGCCACTTTCTTCTCCCAAGCCACGGGATTGAAGGATCGAGTGTCATTTGAAAGCACGCTGAGCTGACTTCTATGTTGATCGTTGGACCATCTCCATATTCTAGGACACTTCCGACCCGACGGGATTACTCCCTTAGCTATGTTGGTGCGTAGCATTTATATTAGCCTACTTGTGCGAGTTGAAAACACGATTTATTATATGCAAGCTAAGATGGAGTAAGTTCACCGAAACTCCCCCACCTGAACGATGTCTCCGGGCGAGCCGTTGCAAGGCTTAGTTCCAACGCCGTCGGCGTTTCGATTCCTCCGATTAACTTTGCGGGTCGGGGCACTACACGAAGGGCTACTGTTACGATATTTATCAGACACAGAAGCCAAACATGCACTCTGTGAGGCTCATAACGGAGTTATGGTGCATATCAAACAGGCCCCAAATTATAAGATCGCCTCAGACGAATGGGTTATTATTGGCCCACGATAATAGCAGATGTTGTTGAATATACAAAGAAGTGTAGGGCTTGTCAGTTCCACGCCGACTTCGTTCATCAACCTTCTGAGTTTCTACACTAGACGGCAGCATCTTGGCCTTTTGAAGCCTGGGGTATGGACGTCATAGGCCCAATCAGCCTGCCACCTTCACAAGGACATCGGTTCATCCTAGCTATAATCGATTACTTCTCCAAATGGGCAGAAGCTATACTACGCACCGAAGAGAAGACGTCGAACGTGATTAGTTTCATCAAACGTCACATTATCTATCGCTTCGGCCTACCTCGCAGGATCATCCATGATAATGGTCCATAATTCGCGAGCCATGCATTCTATCGGTTCTGTGATAAGAATCGAATCCAGAATGTAGCCTCTACTGCCTACAATCTAGCAACTAATGGATTAGCAGAAGCCTTAAATAAGACCATCATTAAATTTCTCAAGAAGTTTGTGTCTTCAAACAAACACGATTGGAATAAGAAGCTTGGCGAATATCTCTGGGCCTATCGTACAATGGTCCGGACTCCAACAGGCAGTACGCTATTCTCTCTGGTTTATGGGAGCGAAGCAGTTCTTCCCCTAGAAATCCATATTCCCTCTCTTCGAGTAGCCTTAGCCAGTGAGTTGACTACCGAAGAAAGTTACCGTCTGCGACTACAAAAGCTCGAAGCGCTAGACGAAAAACGTTTATTAGCTCAGCAACGTATTGAGCTATACTAAGCACGTCTTTCCAGAGCCTTTAATAAAAAGATGAAGGAAAGAATCTTCCAAGTTGGTGATCTGGTCTTAACAGTGAGAAGACCAATGGTCATGACGCACAAGACAAAAGGAAAATTTTAGCCTAAATTGAAAGGTCCTTTCGTTATAGAAATAATATATTCTAACGGTACGTATCGACTAACCAAACCTGATGGTGACTTGCTCATGATGCCGATCAACGGCAATTTCCTGAAGAAATATTATGTGTAACCTTCATGAACAGCGTTCACATATACCATGTTTTAGTCATATAAATGTACAGTACAATATTTATATGATTCAAAAAAAGCATTTAACTATTATCCGTATTTCAAGAGTCTTGAATACGCCATGGATAATAGTTCCTCTAAAAAGATTCTCCAGTGGAATTATTTCCATTTTGGAGTCTGTCCAAACTCGGTCTGACGAAAATAAGTCGCATCCATAGTACCTCTGAACTATTTTTTGATAATTATTTCTCCAGTGGGATGATTAAGAAATATTTTTCCACGTCCATATAACCTCTGAGCAAAGCATTCATCAAGGATAATCACGTCCATATTACCTCTGAATTATCCACTCCTACCTAATGTTATATATCCTTCTACGTCCATATTACCTCTGGTCGGATATAGAACATCCTCTGCTATTACGTCCATATTACCTCTATTAGCAGCTTCTTTCAACTTATTATCTATATTCAAAAACCTTGAATATAAATGGATAATAAGTCCATATCAAATTCTCCAACGGAATACCCACCAGAAATATCCTTACTACGTCCACATTACCTCTAGTTCTGATATTTCACAAACTTCATTCATTAATTTTGAAAGCCAAAAGATTCTTTATTAAAAACGTCTATCAAAAGACAGAGAAAAGAAAAAGATACAGGAGTCTTGACGGCTAATTGAGCCTATTAGAAGAGAAAATCTAAGGGATACACAATCGATTGATACTATCCCTTAGAGCCACAATTTCGGCTTCGGACTTCGCGGTAGCACGGTGGTGCACCTCTTCTTGACGAGCAGCCTCATCCTGGAAGGGGATCAGATTCACGTGCTCTCCCTCCAACTTCACCAGCTGTTCTTTTAAGTGGTCGAAAGTTGTGGCGATCATGGCAGCCTGAACCAAATAATCCTCCTGTTCAGATGTCGTTGTCCTCAAGCTGGCCTCCAATTGAGCAATCTCACTTTGTATCCGTGTAATGTGATTATATTCACTACTAAAATCTGCTCCATTAGAGACGTAAATTTAGCGACGTTCGTCTAACGTCGCTAAATTTTGTACATTAGCGACGTTTAAGTGAAACGTTGCTAATAGTCGCTACTAGCGACGAAAATAGCGACGTGACAATGACGTATATTAGTTACATGAGCTAGTCGTCGTGAAACGTCGCTATGACATCGCTAATTGCGACTAATTTAGCGACGTTAAAATGAATGTCGCTAAATTCTAATTAAATTTCCCCCCAACGATTCATTTCCCCCCATTTTACTCTCTCACTCTCTCTCCTTCCCTCCTCCGGTGCTCTCACTCTCTCCGGCGCTCTCACTCTCACCGGCGACTCTCACTCTCTCTGGCTACTATCCTCCCTCTCCGGTACGTGACTCCCCCTCTCTCTCTCTCTATTTTGGTTGTTGGTGGTTGGGGGGTACGGGTGGTTGGGGGTGAGGAATGGTCCGATGGGAGGGGTGAGGGACATGGGGATACGGGTGGTTGGGTGGTGAGTGGGGGTGGCTGGGGGGTGGGGTAGGGGGCGTGAGGGCGGCTGGGGGTGAGGAGGGGGGGCTGGGGGGAAGGGACGGTTAAGGTTCGGGTTAGGGGTGGGTGTGTGTGGGGGGAGGTATGGGGGGGTGAGGGCGGCTGGGGATGAGAAGGGGGGCTGGGGGAGGGGAGGTTTAGGGTTAGGATTTGGGTTAAGGTTAGGGGTGGTTGGTGGGGGAGGGGAGCAGGGGGGTAAGGGAGGACTGGGGAAGGGAGGGGGGCTGGTGGGGGATGGGTTAGGGATAGGTTTCGGGTTAGGGTTAGGGGTGGTGTAGAGGGGAGGGGTGCGGGGGGCTTGGTCAGGGGCACCGATAGTGCCGAAAAATCTGATAATTTAGTAATTATTATTTGTTTTCTGATACCAAAAAATCTGATACTCCGATTCGAAAGCACCGATAGTGCCGATATTTATAACAAGTAGTTTTGTTGGTTGGTTAATTGGTAATATTTTATTCATGAAATGGGTTGGATTGGTATTATTCTAGATACGACAATCCAACTCATTTCCCTCGGCAATGATGATACGACAACCTATCACTATATCTTTTAGTAGTAGATGATGTCTTAGTATTACATTATGTGGGTTCATCTTGATTCTGTTATATCCTTCAGATACTAGATTCGATAAGAACATATACTACACCATATGTACAGAACATAGATGATTCACACTAATGTATGCTAGAATGAATTTTGGGTTGTATTCTGAGCCATCCGTTCTCACATTTAAAATATATATGAATTAGTACTGTGTGTCAACCTTTGTTTTTGTATTTTCGGTAAACCCAGGGATTGGATTCTGTATTTTGTATTCTAGATTCTGTATTTTGTATTCTAGATTCTGTATTTTGGCTCCAGCTCCAGGTCCATTTGCATTAATCTACGGTACGACATGGTGATCAGGACATAGTCCCTGCAGCCATTCGACTGGCGAGACAGAAACTATGTAGCTGTAGATAAAGTTGACTGTCCTCCAACCCTCATCCCTCGACAATGATGATATGACAACCTATCACTATATCTTATATAGTAGTAGATGATTTCTTAGTATTACATTATGTGAGTTCATCTTGATTCTGTAACATTCTTCAGATACTAGATACGATAAGAACATATACTACACCATATGTACAGAACATAGACGATTCACACTAATGTATGCTAGAATGAATTTTGGGTTGTGTTCTGAGCCATCCGTCCCGACACTTGGCAATTAAGCATGTGAAATATATCGTTGAAGAACATTACTATATATTAGTCATATGATATATTATACCTTTATAGTATTGTATCAGTATTAGAAAGATGGACCTTAAAGATGGACCTTTATTAGTCATATGTTTTTAAATGTAAATAATTTATCAATAATTATTTGTTTTCCGATACCAAAGAATCCTATACTTCGATCTAAAACCATCGATACTACCGATATCGCCAAAAAAATCCTAAACTTCGATCTTTGACAATTGAAATATATTATACTATCTATGAAAGTTTATATGGAAATGAATATTGTCTTGAACATATGTGGAGAGTTATGAATCTCCTATATTTTATAATTTAAAACCTATGGGTCTTACTATTCTACAAATGAGCTCCTACATTCTAAATCTAGAATCTAGAAATTAGGATGAGTATCGAAATCGGTATCGGAATTGATATCGGTATCGGTATCGGTATCGGTATCAGCAGCTTTTCATAATCAAAACTGATGTGGTTAGCCATTGGCCTTGATTTTTAGTTCAGCTTCTATTAGGAACTTGCATTAATCTACGGTACGACATGGTGATCAGGACATAGTCCCTACAGCTATTCGACTGGCGAGGCAGTAACTATGTAGCAGTAGATAAAGTTGACTGTCCTCCGACCCCCATCCCTCGGCAATGATTATACGACAACCTATCACTATATCTTTTAGTAGTAGATGATGTCTTAGTATTACATTATGTGGGTTCATCTTGATTCTGTTATATCCTTCAGATACTAGATTCGATAAGAACATATACTATACCATATGTACGTAACATAGATGATTCACACTAATGTATGCTAGAATGAATTTTGGGTTGTGTTCTGAGCCATCCGTTCTCACACTTGGCAAAAAATCAAATAGTACATTTTTATCTGCTTTCAAAAATGTACTCAAACGAGATGATGGTTCCTTTAGTTAGCTTGCCTATGTTACAATTATATTCTTTGTGAATATCGATCTTACCAGATCGCACCCATGACCCGAGCAGCGGCACATCGTTTGAGAGAAATACTGAATGCTGAGGTGGCTCCTCCTACTGTTAAGGAGGAAGTAGAACCGGTAGCTAGTGAGATTGGGAGTTCCATTCATCCAGCACCTGCAGTGGACTGCATCTCTCTTGGTGCCGTCGATCCCACTTTTTCGAAGTGGTTGCGTGATCATATCACTGAGCGTTTGCGTGAGCTGCGTGGTCGTCATTAGTGTAGTGTAGTTTTATGAATATATTTTGTATTAGACTATTAGTACTTATTACCAGCTGTACTTGCTTTATGGATATATTTTGTATTGGACTATCTATTAGTTTGTTTCTTTTTTAGAATTACAAAACATATATGAATTAGTACTGTGTCAATCTCTGGATTGTATCTCCAGCTCCAGCTCCATTTCCATTCTGGATTCTGTATTTTTTATTTTTTTTAATTTAGCGATGTTCTTAGCGTCGCTATTACATAGACGTCGCTAATAACGTCGCTAAATTGCTGACGTGGTAAAGAATCTTTTCTCACCACATCGTCGCCAAAACGTCGCTAAAATGTCGTTAAACGGCGACCACAAACGAACGTCACAAATAACGTCGCTACTTAGCGACGTTTGTAACGTCGCTAATTAACGTCGCCGTAGCGACGTTTTGCGATGTTTTACCGATTAGCGATACGCTTTTTTCGTCGTTTCCAAAACGATGCTAGAAACGTCGCTAAATTAAATTAGCGATATTTTGGTCGGCATTAGCGACGTTTACAAACGTCGCTAATCTGACAGATTCTGGTAGTGATTCCTCAGTAATCTGTGCAGCCAGCTTATTCTTCAAAGTAGCACGTGCCTCACTCACAGCATTGAACTGCTCATACTGATCAGCCAATTCACTGATCTCTTGAGCGAGGGCATCCTTCCTTGCTTGGAAAGTAGCCCCCTCTTCCGCGAGAGACGCGACTAAGGCCTCGTCTTCTGTACAGAACAACAACGTCGGGCTCCATTGTTTGGCATCCCAGAATCTGGCCACCTGACCCTCCAGATCATTCAGAACCCTCCTTAGAGCATTAGCCCGCTCTTCATAGCCGGCGATGCTCTCAAGGACTGCCACCTGGCATTCAGCAACAGCCTTCACAGGGCCAAAAGTGGCGTTCCGGTTCAAGACCCCGGGAAGCTTTACTTTCAATATAGAATAGAAAGCTTTGACAACTTCATGGGCCATCTCGTCGTCTTCGGTGGAGGTCGTCGGGGAGGAAGCTTGATGAGGTTCTTCCGCGCCAGGAAGAGATGCCTGACAAGAAGCCGAACCTGACAAAAAAATAATATATTTATTAGTAGCAAAAAAGGAGGACTACAAAAGAGTTGTAATTTCGTACCTTCGATGCTCAGCGCCAACTTGGGCTAAGTCATCGGTCTTGGCTTCAGGGAAACCGAGAGCAGGCCCAGGTTGTTCAAGAAGAACAATATCGTGGCCTCGAACAGCATCAGGTTGGGTATCTTCCACGGCCCCAGCTGGACCGGAAGTAGATTCAGCAACAACCACCACAGTAGGTTGTTCAACCTCTCCTTCTGCAGCCGATACCGGCTCACTAACAGATCCCTCCATACCAGCAAATTTAGAGGAACCTGGGATAACCTTTTTTCTCCTCCAATGCCTTGGGCTATCTCTATGAGTGGTTCCTTCACCTTGTCTACAAGGGAATATACAATGGCAGTCAGCCTCACGAGGAGCATGCAAAATCGAAGTCGAAAAATCTCATCCGAAGAGAGGTACAAAGATAACGTACCCGCGGAAGGGTGAGCCGATTGGACTTGATTCTCGTCCAACTCTTTCATTATGGCCCCGATTTCAGACATCACCCCCAAGGAGATATTGAAAGAAGGACTGGCTTTCTGGTCGCCACCATAATCCGGGAATTCGCCCTGATCATCCTTTGATTCAACCTCCTTGACTGGGGAAGGCTGAACGTCGTCTGTCGGTCGAGGATAATGAGGGGACACTATTGTCACGTCCACTTCCTCAGACGAGGAGGCACCTGCCTCAGCTGTAACTTCAGGGTCCTATGCAAAGGACAAATACAAGGGTGAGAAAGCTTCTAATGGCTTGACCACGGCTATGGAGTCTAGGAAGGAATCTACCTCCCGAATGGTAACGGCCCGCGACGTCGTTCCACTTCTTCCACTTTGCCGGAAAGACCTTCTCAAGGGAGGTGAGCCAGTACCCACTTTCTTGGCTCTCCTTAGGGCAACTGTCTTCTTCTTCCTCTTAAAAGTTGGCTCCTGGGATAATTCAGTTGAAGCTTTCCTCTTCTGAGGAGGATTGGGAAGAGCAGAATCATCTTTCGTGTCCTTCTTTGGAGGCACTGCCGGCTCCCTAAGGATAGCCCTCGGTCATAGTGCTGCGGCTGGCTTTATGGCTGGATCAGCGCTCTCCTTCTTACGGCCCTTCGGCACCTTTCGGGCTTATTTCGCAGAAGGGGGGCCAAACCGAGTCCCCAATATCAAGCTCTGTTCACGATCATATCGGAGATGAAAGGTGTAAACCCCCTTGCTGTTTTTTTAAAGTATTTTATTTATTTATTTAATTAGTTGACCCAAGATAGTGATTTTAGTTTTTGCAAGCATTTTTCTACACCAGCATATATATTTAATTTCTAGAGGTTTATTCATAGAGGATATGTATATATATATATATATATATATATATATATATATATATATATATATATATATATATAAGCATGAGATGATGATTATGCAAAAACCATTTATAAAGAGACTTAAGTGCAAAAGGGGCATATTTAAACTTCTCCTAGCCATAGGCTCCAGCCCTGTAGATGGATTCAAATCACCTGCTCCCTTGGCCGACTGGTGAACCAGAGGGATTGGATCATATCGAAATCAAATCCGATTTCTCCCAATCCTATTAGAATTTCGTTTATATCTGCTACCTGGATATATATATATAGGTGAGATCAGCCGCATCCTCTTCTACAAAACCCTAACAATCAACTTCTTCCCTGCCGCAATAACAACCAAAGGGGAGTCGAAGGCTCAGTCGAGCACGGCAAATCAATCCATCAGGTTCATAATCTACTCTTGTGATCTCAGTCTCCATGTTATTAGATGTTTGATTTAATGTCTAGATGGGATAATAGAATTCACAAGATGGGTGGTTGTAGTTATGTCATCGTTAGAGAATCAATATAGACAAGTTTGACAAGGGATCAGAATAGGAGTAACGGAGGCAATGAGTATTAGAGTTGGAAAGGGTTGTGGGTTTAAGAACAGACATTAATGGAATCTAGATCAGAGGAGGATCCCTATGTTCTATCTTTAAGAATGTATGCCGATGATGGACATTTGGTTGTGCACTTGGTATATGACACCTGTACAGATGATGGCTGATATATAGTAAGGTATGAGTAGCCTTGAGGGCAGAGCTGCATAGTGGCTTAGACCCAGGTAAGGTTATGTATCGATTTTGATACCCTGTAGCGATTTGTCGTAGCAATATGGATACCTTTGGCCTTGACCACAATAAATACTGACACACGACCATGGGGAGGTATCCTTGATAACTTTCTAGGTGTTTAGAACTTTTATAGGCACATGACCTGCCATATTATACATCTACATCTTTTTTTTGTCAAACCACCTGGTATTGTACTGATACTTTAGTATCAGACATTAACACCTTATTGGCCGTCTGATACTGGCATCGTACTCGACCCTAGGATCAGAGTCCACAGTGGGTACCTAGTTTAATACCAACTACATGGCTCGGTGTTGAATATCATATATAAACAAGCTTAGGTACCTCTTGATGCAGGTAACTCGATTTGTTGATAACTCGTTCAATATTGGAACAGGAATTGATACCTGGATCCCCATTCGAATACTTGTATCAGCATCCAAATCTGGTGTCTGAATTGATACCTGATAGCAGTCGGGGCGTGCACAGAACATGTCGAGGGGAGATCCACCAGGGGACACATGAGGCAATAGTTGTAATGGGGTTTGCATTAGAACAGTAGGTGCATATAGGCCTAAGTAAGGGAAAACAGGGGCATGCTCTATAAACAGAGTACTACAAGTTGCAGCGTCTCGACTAGGGCAATATGCAGACATACGTTTGGATTCCAAGCAATGGTGTTAATCTTTTGGTAGAAATTACTTATAAATACAGGTACACAGGAGGGCCCATGGGAGTCCTGTAGCTTATCCTCTGCTATGCCCAGTATCATGAATATTTTGTGTTTAATTGACCCTGTTAGATGATATGTATCAACCAAGGGTTAGTGTATTAGTTTTCCTTCACTAAGTATCAATCCCATACATTCTTGAGTGTTAGTCCATATTACCATGTGACATCCTAGCTGCTAGTGTAGATACCAATATAGGGATTTTGGTAATAGTCACTTGTATACTTGATGTTGATAGTCGATATGAACATCCTGAACAATCAGGAATAATCAGAGTGTCCTCAGAATTACTCAGAGTTGATTGATAGTTACCCAGAGCCTTGCCACTGCATACAGATAGGAAGCATACACCTTGAGCCAAGAAGTTCATATTACAGTATAGACCCTTGAAGTCTCAATTGAGAAGGGTCGAAAGTGGTAGCATTATCATACCTTAGGATGCCATACAAAGTTTAGTTATAGTGTACCCTCCATGTAGTATAGGTATGAACATCCAGGTAAAAATGTGAACTAGGTATAAGAAGTGTATCCTACAGATTTGATCACAATACCAGTGTACAAAATGTTCCTATAGTCCTTGTAACAAAACCTGGGAATAGGACCTTGTACACCAAGTCAATTGTAGGTGCATCCAACAGTTGAGAGATGCCAAGTAGACACATGGAGGACAGGGTAATTATAAGCAAGTGACAGTAAGGGTAAGGGAGTATCAGTTTGAGGGAAAGGTAGTGTATACTATTGGAGGCCTAAATTGAAAGAATGGTCCCTAAGATAGTTGCTAGTTCCATACCAAAATAATATGAGAAGCAAGCATAAGGATATAATAGTATATGGAGTATTGGTAATCTAAGTAGGTTTACCAAATCTGGTGTGTGGAGACACTAGGGACCTAGAAGCCTACTTAGGAATGAAGGATATAGCAAACTTTAGAAAGAAACAAATCGTATAGAAAGTAGGTAACTTTTTTAGATGAGTTTCACATATTGATTGATTGAATTCCTAAAACCAGGTTATTGGATTTGACACTGGACCCGTATCTGTAGCTCAGGACCACAGGCAAGTATACCTTGCCTTTCTACACAGCTTTATTTACATACACTGTCTTTTTATTGTTATCCAATTTTCTCATATTATTGACATGTATCTTTCATATCCTGTTTGTATATTTGTATCATTGCTATATAGACCGTGTTTACAGTTAGCTATACCTTATTGGAGGTATTCATTTGAGCCTTGATCGAGTCGTGTCGTGAGTCTTGAACTGAACTGCTTTACCACCTTGTCTTGAATTCTTGAAAGCTAACCTGCGAGTCTACAATAGGGGCGAGGGTTAGTAGTTATCCGTACCTTAAGCTAACATGCGAGTCCACATTAGGGACGAGGGTTAGTAGTTATTGGTCCACACCTGCGAGTCCATATTAGGGGAGAGCGTGATGCTAACCTGCGAGTCCACACTAGGGACGAAGGTTAGTAGTATATGGTTCACACCTGCGAGTCCACACTAGGGACGAGGGTGATGCTAGCCTGCGAGTCCACACTAGGGGTGAGGGTTAGTAGTTTGATCAAACCTACGAGTCCACACTAGGGGCGAGGGTTTGAGTATTTGATTTGGCTATCCGTTGACACCATGATATCGTGTCCTCTTGTTCTTCTCCAGCAGTTCATTTATGTGTAGACAGTGTACAGATTCGTGTTTATTCATTGCTCAGTTTTACTTGGTTATTCTGTATTTTTCTCCATGCATGATAAACTATTAAAAAGGCTCATTTTTATGTATCTTGCTAGTCCTCTGAGGACCTGATGATCTCTTCAGGTTAGCCGAGTTTGAGTCATGAGCAAACGAGAGGGCTTGAGCCAGCATCAGATCGTAGTGCTTGCAGTTGAGGTGGTCTAGATTAGCAGTTTTATTCAGTTAGTTACTCCATGTATTTCTCTATTTTTCTGTCTATTGGTAGTGGATTTGTGTCCACCGGACGTGACAGTGATTCTTGATATTCAGTTATATTCATTATTGTTCAGTTCATGTCTTTTTCGTTGATCTTGATTGTGACATGATTATTATGTGGATGAGATATAGTTTATCATGAGATTCTAGTTTGTCGTGACTTGTGTATAGACAGCGTACTACCACCGACACTGCGGCGTAGGCTGGGTTTGGACACGTTTCGTATCTGAAAAGCGGATACGGGTCGTGACAAGTTTTTATGGTGGCCCATACAGGTCTACGTTAATCACTTCGGTTACATCACTGTGCCGTCGTGAGCCTGCGAATAGGATTAGACACTTAGGATCTCATCCACATGTCTTGACTCATTACTGTTCTCTAATCCTTGATTTCATTGAATCCTTGATTTGCATCTTGCTTGAAAATCTCTTCAACGGCTAAAGTGTTTTCATTGATTAGCAGTTAAGATGGAATCTCAAGACAGGAACAATGCTGCACTGAACACTCCACCGGCTACAGGAGGCTTTTTTACGTATATGACTCTACCGACACAAAAAGGCCAGCTCACTCATATGGACAATCAACTGCAACTCTCGAGATTCCGCAGAGGCGATATTCCACCACCTCCACAGTTTCCTCCGCAAACTCCACTACCAGAACCCGGTCTGCCACCAACATCTGTTCCACCACCAGCACAAGCCCCGCATCCAGCACGTGTTCCACATCCAGTACCAGCCATGCACCCCGCACCAGTGATGTATCCAGCTTTTCCTTTGCACCCCCGCCGACGATGTATCCAGCCCCGACGATGTATCCAGCACATGTTCTGCCTCTGCCACCAGCACTGGACAATGTCACACTCCTCGGGATCATCCAGCAGCAGGCCAATATGTTTCGCGACACTTTAAGAGAGGCTCTTCATATTCGAGATGCTCCGCGACAGCGCCCTGGGACGTCCAAGCACTTCATGGACCTTGGGTCCAGAGAGTTTCATGGGACAGAGGGAATTATCTACGCTGATGAATGGCGGGAGAACGTGGAGCGATACCTGAAAAGGGCCCGAGTCCCAGAAGATCTGAAGATCGAGTCAGCCAGTGGATAGCTTTTCGACATCGCGCGGACGTAGTACCAAGGCGAACCCCAATTTTCTGCACCAGACGTGACTTGGGAAGAGTTCAAGCGACTGTTCAAGAGAAAATTCTATCCATACATAGCACGAGAGACGTTGGTGAGTCAGTTCGAGCATCTAGAGCAAGGCAACCACACCGTCGACGAGTACACATCGGAGTTTTCTCGCCTCAGCCGCTTCGCGGATAACTTGGTCAGCACCCCTGAAGACAAAGCACGACGATTCAAAAAAGGACTATCTCACGAGATTCGTCTAGCCATTGCCACCAGTCGAGCCACCACTTACGAGGAGATTCTAGAGGTCGCCCAAGCTGTAGAAGAGGAGCTGAGTCACAAGCCGAAGAGGAATCGAGATGCACTCGGAGGAGGCAGCGACCAATCAGCACCGACAAAACGTCCCAACCTTTCAGGGAAGACACCAGCATAGCAGCATCAACAGCAACCACAAGCACCCTACGCCAAGTCCAAGACGTTCCCATCTGTCAGTATTGCTCGAAGAAAGGCCACACTCAAGAAAATTGTCGCGGCAGATTAGGGTTGTGTTGGATTTGTAGATCCAACCAACACTTGTCTCGCAATTGTCCGAAGAGGAACGCAAGTGCCCCACCACTACCAACCGCACAAGGAGGGCGAGCCTTTGCCATGATCGCAGAAAATGCGGCGACACCACAATTCGCAATAACTTGATAATAATTTATTCTAGACATTTCATTCTAATAGATCATGACTCTATTTGAATTTCGAGGACGAAATTATTCATAAGGTGGGTAGGATGTAAACCCCCTTGCTGTTTTTTTAAGTATTTTATTTATTTATTTAATTAGTTGACCCAAGATAGTGATTTTAGTTTTTGCAAGCATTTTTTACACTAGCATATATATTTAATTTCTAGAGGTTTATTCATAGAGGATATGTATATATATATATATATATATATATATATATATATATATATATATATATATATATATATATATATATATATATATATATATATATATATATATATATATATATATATATATATATATATATCCTCTATGAATAAAACTCTAGAAATTAAATATATATGCTAGTATATATATATATAAATATATATATTTATATATATATATATATATATATATATATATATATATATATGAATATATATATATATATATATATATATATATATATATATATATATATATATATATATATATATATATGAATATATAGCATATATATTTAATTTCTATATATAAAACTCTAGAAATTAAATATATATAGCATATATATTTAATTTCTAGAGTTTTATTCATAGAGGATATATATATATATATATATATATATATATATATATATATATATATATATATATATATATATATATATATATATATGATTATGCAAAAACCATTTATAAAGAGACTTAAGTGCAAAAGGGGCATATTTAAATTTCTCCTAGCCGTAGGCTCCAGCCCTGTAGATGGATTCAAATCACCTGCTCCCTTGGCCGACTGGTGAACCAGAGGGATTGGATCATATCGAAATCAAATCCGATTTCTCCCAATCCTATTAGAATTCTGTTTATATCTGCTACCTGGATATATATATATATATATATATATATATATATATATATATATATATATATATATATATATATATATATATATATATAGGTGAGATCAGCCGCATCCTCTTCTACAAAACCCTAACAATCAACTTCTTCCCTGCCGCAATAACAACTAAAGGGGAGTCGAAGGCTCAGTCGAGCACGGCAAATCAATCCATCAGGTTCGTAATCTACTCTTGTGATCTCAGTCTCCATGTTATTAGCTGTTTGATTTAATGTCTAGATGGGATAATGGAATTCATAAGATGGGTGGTTGTAGTTATGTCATCGTTAGAGAATCAATGTAGACAAGTTTAACAAGGGATCAGAATATGAGTAACGAAGGCAACGAGTATTAGAGTTGGAAAGGGTTGTGGGTTTAAGAACAGACATTAATGGAATCTAGATCAGAGGAGGATTCCTATGTTCTGTCTTTAAGAATGTATGCCGATGATGGACATTTGGTTGTGCACTTGGTATATGACACATGTACAGATGATGACTGATATATAGTAAGGTATGAGTAGCCTAGAGGTCAGAGCTGCATAGTGGCTTAGACCCAGGTAAGGTTATGTATCGATTTTGATACCCTGTAGCGATTTGTCGTAGCAATATGGATACCTTTGGCCTCGACCACAATAAATACTGACACACGACCATGGGGAGGTATCCTTGATAACTTTCTAGGTGTTTAGAACTTTTATAGGCACATGACCTGCCATATTATACATCTACTTCTTTTCTTTGTCAAACCACCTGGTATTGTACTGATACTTTAGTATCAGACATTAACACCTTATTGGCCGTCTGATACTGGCATCGTACTCGACCCTAGGATCAGAGTCCACAGTGGGTACCTGGTTTAATACCAACTACATGGCTTGGTGTTGAATATCATATATAAACATGCTTAGGTACCTCTTGATGCAGGTAACTCGATTTGTTGATAACTCGTTCAATATTGGAACATGAATTGATACCTGGATCCCCATTCGAATACTTGAATCAGCATCCAAATTTGGTGTCTGAATTGATACCTGATAGCAGTCGGGGCGTGCACAGAACATGTCTAGTGGATATCCACCAGGGGACACATGAGACAATAGTTGTAATGGGGTTTGCATTAGAACAGTAGGTGCATATAGGCCTAAGTAAGGGAAAACAGGGGCAGGCTCTATAAACAGAGTACTGCAAGTTGCAGTGTCTCGACTCGGACAATATGCAGCCATACGTTTGGGTTCCAAGCAATGGTGTTAAGCTTTTGGTAGAAATTACTTATAAATATAGGTACACAGGAGGGCCCATGGGAGTCCTGTAGCTTATCCTCTGCTATGCCCAGTATCATGAATATTTTGTGTTTAATTGACCCTGTTAGATGATATGTATCAACCAAGGGTTAGTGTATTAGTTTTCCTTCACTAATTATCAATCCCATACATTCTTGAGTGTTAGTCCATATTACCATGTGACATCCTAGCTGCTAGTGTAGATACCAATATAGGGATTTTGGTAATAGTCACTTGTATACTTGATGTTGATAGTCGATATGAACATCCTGAACAATCAGGAACAATCAGAGTGTCCTCAGAATTACTCAGAGTTGATTGATAGGTACCCAGAGCCTTGCCACTGCATACAGATAGGAAGCATACACCTTGAGCCAAGAAGTTCATATTACAGTATAGACCCTTGAAGTCTCAATTGAGAAGGGTCGAAAGTGGTAGCATTATCATACCTTAGGATGCCATACAAAGTTTAGATATAGTGTACCCTTCCTGTAGTATAGGTATGAACATCCAGGTAAAAATGTGAACTAGGTATAAGAAGTGTATCCTACAGATTTGATCACAATACCAGTATACAAAATGTTCCTATAGTCCTTGTAACAGAACCTGGAAATAGGACCTTGTACACCAAGTCAATTGTAGGTGCACCCAACAGTTGAGAGATGCCAAGTAGACACATGGAGGACAGGGTAATTATAAGCAAGTGACAGTAAGGGTAAGGGAGTATCAGTTTGAGGGAAAGGTAGTATATACTATTGGAGGCCTAAATTGAAAGAATGTCCCTAAGATAGTTGCTAGTTCCATACTAAAATAATATGAGAAGCAAGCATAAGGATATAATAGTATATGGAGTATTGGTAATCTAGGTAGGTTTACCAAATCTGGTGTGTGGAGACACTAGGGACCTAGAAGCCTACTTAGGAATGAAGGATATAACAAACTTTAGAAAAAAACAAATCGTATAGAAAGTAGGTAACTTTTTTAAATGAGTTTCACATATTGATTGATTGAATTCCTAAAACCAGGTTATTAGATTTGACACTGGACCCGTATCTGCAGCTCAGGACCACAGGCAAGTATACCTTGCCTTTCTACACAGCTTTATTTACATGCACTGTCTTTTTATTGTAATCCAGTTTTCTTATATTATTGACATGTATCTTTCATATCCTGTTTGTATATTTGTATCATTACTATATAGACCGTGTTCACAGTTAGCTATACCTTATTGGAGGTATTCATTTGAGCCTTGATCGAGTCGTATCATGAGTCTTGAACTGAACTGCTTTACCACCTTGTCTTGAATTCTTGAAAGCTAACCTGCGAGTCCACAATAGGGGCGAGGGTTAGTAGTTATCCGTGTCTTAAGTTAACCTGCGAGTCCATATTAGGGACGAGGGTTAGTAGTTATTGGTCTACACCTGCGAGTCCATATTAGGGGGGAGGGTTATGCTAACCTGTGATTCCACACTAGAGACGAGGGTTAGTAGTATATGGTTCACACCTGCGAGTCCACACTAGGGGCGAGGGTGATACTAGCCTGCGAGTCCACACTAGGGGCGAGGGTTAGTAATTTGATCAAACCTGCGAGTCCACACTAGGGGTGAGGGTTTGAGTATTTGATTTGGCTATCCGTTGACATCGTGATATCGTGTCCTCTTGTTCTTCTCTAGCAGTTCATTTATGTGTAGACAGTGTACAGATTCGTGTTTATTCATTGCTCAGTTTTACTTGGTTATTCTGTATTTTTCTTCATGCATAATAAACTGTTAGAAAGGCTTGTTTTTATGTATCTTGCTAGTCCTCTGAGGACCTGATGATCTCTTCAGGTTAGCCGAGTTTGAGTCAGGAGCAAACGAGAGGGCTTGAGCCAGCATCAGATCACAGTGCTTGCAGTTGAGGTGGTCTAGATTAGCAGTATTATTCAGTTAGTTACTCCATGTATTTCTCTATTTTTTCGTCTATTGGTAGTGGATTTGTGTCCACCGGACGTGAAAGTGATTCTTGATATTCAGTTATATTCATTATTGTTCAGTTCATGTCTTTTTCGTTGATCTTGATTATGACATGATTATTATGTGGATGAGATATAGTTTACCATGAGATTCTAGTTTGCCGTGACTTGTGTATAGACAGCGTACTACCGCCGACACTTTGGCGTAGGCTGGGCTTAGATACGCTTCGTATTCGAAAAGCGGGTACGGGTCGTGACAAAAGGTATTGATCTGAACATAAAACTTGGCGGCAGCATAGCACGGGTGGGTCTCGGGCTTATCTGCGGGCAGAGTGAAGATTGCTTCCGTGCATCCGGCATTGTAATATATCCAGGCACGCGCCCCGTCAATTATGCTGCCTATTGACTCCAAATGTGGGCTAGCATTTCTCAAAAGGAGCTAGCTGTAGCCAAACTGTCGTGCGGAACGACTCGACAGGTATGGCTCCAGATATGTATGGTTCCTGTTTCTGAGCACCAGATGCGACGGCCTAATAGACTGAAGCCAGTGAAACGCCCCAGCAGTCAAGCTAGTGGTATGAACTTCCTCATCTACTAAGGTATCCCCTGTACTGCTACTGCCGAACGGAGGGGATATCCTGAAGAACTCGTAGTTCTGTAAGAAGCTTAAAGCCCTACTGCAATCGGGTACACCAGTGACAGCCCAGTATGCGTCACAGAATCTACGAAAAAAGGCATCTTCCGCCAAAGAGTCCGTCTCTGGCCCAGCATTTACAGGATTGGACAGTGCAGCAGTAGCCATCCCATCAAGAAATGATACGGAAGTTCGGTCCGGGCTAAGTTGGTTCTGCCGTCAGGAGTCACCGTATTTCTAACAAAATCCTGTAGACCCCATTTAGTGGCACAGACCATCGCGGAAAGCAAGGCAAGCCGGTATCCGAATACCAGCTTCACAGCCGGAAGTATTATGCTCTAGATCATCCTCTCAATAGTCCATGAACCCCCAGGGACTATACAGTCACGAAGCCAGATCATCAAGAAAGCTGCCAGCACGGCTTTCTCCGACAACGGATATTCAGCTTGACAAAAGTAGTGGCCGATCGGGAACGTCCCCTCAGGATCATCACTGTCCTCAGCATCCGCTGTATCATAATCTGCCATCCGGACTTATATCTCGGACTTGGTCATAGGTTTTAAAATCGAAAAGGATGTTGGACCCTCTCCTTCTCCTTGAACGAAGACGTAGCCCGTCCAAGCTCTTGTGTGGGGATTGGCCCCATCGGTCCTTCCTTTCTTGTTGATCCTATGGCAGATGAGGAGGTGGCAGAATAACTCCTTGTATACATCCATCATCTCGGAGTTCTCATTCTTCTGGTCTCGGAGCTCCTCATCACAAGGCACGTACTCTTTATACGGCTCTGTGTCCCAAGGAAGCTTCGACACTTCCTGTATCTCGTGGAGAACCAATCTCATCTCCTCGCCCGAAGTAAAGAAAGTACAAGTGTAATGGTTGTAAAACTCCGCCAAGGAGACAAACATTGGCCAGTTGACCTTTACGTCATATTAGGTGGCCCTAATAGCATAAAAAAGGCCAACAGTCTTCAAGGTGGCTTCATACGTGGAAAGCACCCAGTTAGTGAGGTTGCTCCAGAATGAAACTGGATACCTCCAGCCTTCCATCTGTATCTTCCCTACGGGATACGACACATCCCCCGACATCATCAGATAGCAAAGTGTATCGACAGCATAAGGGTGGAGGTCAGTCGGGATATTTATTACGGCACCAGGTTGCAACCCCCTCATGGAGTAAGATGTAGAGCCCCTGACACGCTTGAAAGTGTCCTTCTTTCGATCTCCCAAGTCGAACTGTATTCTTCCAGAGATGACCTCGGGGAGCTCAGGGGTTAGCTCTCATTTCATATATCGCCGCACGGCTAAGACAGTGAACGCAGACAAAGGATATTGACGCTCCATCAACGGTAGCCATATCCTCTGATTGTTCAACCTGACGACCAGTGGGATTCTCAAGCGTATCATCTCGCCATCTTCGAACCCCATACTGTCACCGAACAGGAAGTACGGCTTCTTAAAATGATGTGCCCATCCGAGCAAGTGCTTCTTGTCGTTAATCATCTGCTTGAGGAAGGTCTTGTCTTGTTCAAGTATGGCGATCGTCCGTTCCGTAGGCTGGTTATGACTGATCTTGGCCTGAACCTTGCTGAACATGTTGGTTATGAGGCTTGTGCCGAGGACTTAGCAAGCAGAGCCGAAAGGGATTCTACCAAGTTCTGGGACAAACATGTCAACTGCAAGGACAGAAGAGAAAGTTAGACTCAGGATCTGCAAAAAAAAAAACTAAGTGCTGGAGGAATCCTATGCGCCCAAAGGGCTATGCGCCCAAAGGGTTATGCGCCCAAACAGCATATGGACGCATAAACATACAAACAGTATGTGGGCGCATAACATGCAGCAGCATGTGGGCGCATAACATGCAGCAGCATGTGAGTGTATAACACACCACAGTGTGGGCGCATGCTTCTGTGGGCGCATATGAATGCTCACAGAAACATGTTGCCTTGGGCACATACGCCCAGACAGAGAAAAAGTCTGAGCGTTGCAAATTAACACTCAAGACTTTGTTTTGAGGCACAGTCTCACCCAGGATCGGATCTTGGACTAGAGAGGACACTGTCGTAGGAGGAGAGCCACTCGGTGCAGCCCCCTTATCCTTCGCAGATCTCTTGGCGGCCTTGGGAGACATGGTTCGTGCAGAGAAAAGATAAAAAGTCTTTTGAAAGTTTTGAAGGAAAAGAGAGTAATGAATCTTCTCTCTTCAAGGCCTATTTATAGGCATGGGCCAAACACTATGCGCCCACTAATCATATGCACATATGCGCCCACTACGGCTTATGCGCTCACATGAAGACCCAGTCTCTTACACATTATGCGACTACCACTTGCTGACATGGACAACGCATGAAGGATGGACCTCTTCAAATTCCAGTCCGATGAATTTGTCAGTTCAGATTTTCGAGGAAGATCTCGACAGCCATCTCTCTGACAGTCTGGCCAAACTCTATGCGCCTAAAGGGAGAGCTATGCTATGCGCCTACTACATCACGAGAAGACGATCCATGCTTCTTTCAAAGTATTTCTTACTCATTCAAGTATCGAAAACTTTGAAGGAGGTCTTGTAGAAGCATAAAAATTTTAGCAATCTTGACAACTATGCGCCCAAGCCAGGAAGTAATATGCGCCCAAGCTAGGAAGACACATATGCCCAAGCCAGGACAGCCCACATGCGCCCAAGTCACCAGAGCAAGCTATGCGCCCAAGTTGATGGCATACATCCCCTATGTGCCCACTCTGGACTCCTCCAGAAGGGGGCGTATAGCCCTGTTTCAGGCTATGCACCCAAGTCAGGACAGCCTCCGACTCGGTCAAACCTACGATCAATCGTGCACCGAAGCATACGGCCACGTCAGTCTCCACGAGCAGTCGTGTACCGAAGCATGAGGCCACGTCAACCGCACGATCAACCCACGATCACGCAGTCTGCATGTGCCTACACTCTATGCGCCCAAAGCGGGACTATGCGCCTATATGAAAATCAGTATATTTTCTCATATGGGCGCATAACATTATTCCAGCACGAAAACGACTATAAAAGGGTCTTACACCTCTTCAAAGGACAGAACGGAGAGCATTTCAAGAGCCAAATTGCTGTCCTTCTTGCCAGTGAGCCGAGAGTTAGCAATTTTCTTAGGTTTTCTCCTACTTTTGTAATCGGAGTGTCAACGGAGTAAAGGAGCAACTGCAGCTCGATCTCCATCGTCCCATTCTCCAGAATTTATTTTGTAATCGGAAATCCTTAGCGCAGAATCTCTCAGGCGTACTCGATTTGTGGTGCCTTACGCCAATAAAAAAAGACAACATTTTTTTCTTCTTTTTTGTGTGTGTCTATATCAGCCAGGGTGTGAGCCCCTAGCCCAAATTTTCCCATTTAAATTTTGTTTTGATTATTTGATATTGCTAAAGTATTAATTGTATATTGACATGTAAATCATGAACAGGCTACTTGGACCTCGATACGGATTATAACCGTGCAGCAACTCAGGACCACAGGCAAGTATACCTTGCCTTTCATAATAGTTTTATTTACATGCTTTTCTGTTTTTATTACTCAGTTGATTATTGACATGTGCTTCGCCATTGCTCATAGTTAGCCTTGTAGCTTTCTTGGACATGTTTTTCTCTTGTACTGGTTGAGTTGTATCGTAGGACGATCACGTTATAGATTGAACTGCTATTTTTCTTATTTTGTTTGTTTCCAACCTGCGAGTCCACAATCGGGGCGAGGGTGACTTGTCTCGAAACTGACCTGCGAGTCCACAATCGGGGCGAGGGTTGGTATTGCCTTGATTTTCTCGTTTACTTGTTTTCAGCAGTTCATTTATACGTAGCTATTCCTACATTCATGTCTCGCGCTTGTTTAGTTTTTCTTGCTTATATCTTGGATTTCTTTCATGCATGTTAAACTGTTAGAAAGGCTTGTAGATTATGTATCTTGCTAGTCCTCTGAGGACCTGATGATCTCTTCAGGTTTAGCCAAGTATTGAGCCAGGTGCACGCGAGCAGGTTTGAGCCAGCATTGGACCGGTACCACTGCAGACGAGGGTACTTTGATGATTAGCAGTTTTGACTCGATTATTTCCATTCCATGTATTATTTTATTTCCGTCTACTGGTAGTGGATTTGTGTCCACCGGACGTGACTTGGATCCATGATGAGCTGGATACTTCATTTTATATATTATCATTCTTTATTCAGTTTTATTGTGTTAGTTGATTGTGTCATATTCTGTGGATGAGATCTAGATTGCCTCTGTGACTTGTTTATGTACTAGACAGCGTTCTACTGCCGACACTGTGGCGTAGGCTGGACTTGGACACATCTCGTATCCGAAAACCGGGTGCGGGTCGTGACAAGTTTTTATGGTGGCCCATGCAGGTCTACGTTAATCACTTCGGTTACGTCTCTGTACCGATGTGAGCCTGCACATAGGATTAGAAACTTAGGATCTCATCCACGTGTCTTGAAAACAGTATTGATCTCTGTCCTTGATTTCTATTTGAATCTTTGGCTTGCATCCTGCTTGAAATCTTCGTGCCATCTAATATTTTCTTTTATTGTAGTAAATGGATTCTCAAGACAGGAACAACGCTTTCTTGAACACCCGACCGGCTACAGGAGGATTCTTCTCGTACATGACTCCGTCAACGCAGGGAGGCCAGCTTACTCATCTGGGCGACCCGACTCAAACGCAATACTCGAGATTCCGCAGAGACGACTTTCCTTCACCAGCACCCTTCCATCAGCCGGCACCCTTCCAGCCAGTATATGTTCCGCATCTAGCACCTACCATGTGCCCTGCACCAGCGACGTATCCAGCTCCTGCCGGACATCCAGCACATGTTCTGCCTCCGCCACCTACGCTGGACAACGCCACGCTTCTTGGGATCTTCCAGCAGATGATGACCTCTCAGACACAACAGGATGACATTTTTCGCGATACTTTGAGAAAGGCTATCCAGACTAGAGACGCTCCACGACCACGCCCTGGGACTTCCAAGAATTTTACGGACCTTAGGCCCAGAGAATTCAAAGGAACAGAAGGGATTCTCTACGCGGATGAGTGGTTAGAGAACGTAGACCGCAACCTTCGGAGGGCTCGAGTTCCAGAAGACCTGAAGGTCGAGAATGCCGGCATGCAGCTCTACGACATCGCCCGCACGTGGTATAGAGACGAGCCTCGGTTCACCGCTCCAGACGTGACTTGGGAGGAGTTTAAGGAGCTGTTCAAGGCAAAGTTCTACCCTGAAGCAGCCCTCGAAGAGTTGGAGAACGAGTTCGAAAACCTCGAATAGGGCAACCTCTCCGTCGACGAATACACCGCAGAGTTCTCCCGCCTCAGCCGTTTTGCAGACGCCTTGACCCCTACAGCCAAAGCCAAGAAGTTCAGGAAGGGACTTTCATATGAAATCCGTATCGCCATCGCCACCAGCCAGGCCACAACCTACGCGAAGATCTTGAAGGTCGCCCAGGCAGTAGAAACAGAATTGAAGCGTAAGCGAAAGAGAGACAGAGACGCACAAGGAGGAAGCAGCAACCAACCAAGAGCGGCGAAGCGATCCAATATCCCAAAAAAGACCATAGCACCACAGTATCAGCAGCAGCCACAAACAGCCCCATATCAAGTCTAAGACGTTCCCACCTGCCAGTATTGCATGAAGAGGGGCCACACCCAAGATCAGTGCCGCAAACGGTTAGGGTTGTGTTGGACTTGTGGTTCCAACCAACACGTATCTAGATTTTGTCCGAAACAAAATGCGACTGCCCCACCACTACCAGCCGCACAAGGAGGAGTTGACGGAAGCTCATAGTTCATCATAGTAGTTGTACCATTGTTTGTCCTATATTAGACTTTGTGAACTTGAAAATATTTTTTAGCAGCATCAAGTTTGACTATTCATTATATCACAGCTTTGTTCGAATTTCGAGGACGAAATTATTTTAAGGTGGGTAGGTTTGTGAGCCCCTAGCCCAAATTTTCCCATTTAAATTTTGTTTTGATTATTTGATATTGCTAAAGTATTAATTGTATATTGACATGTAAATCATGAACAGGCTACTTGGACCTCGATACGGATTGTAACCATGCAGCAACTCAGGACCACAGGCAAGTATACCTTGCCTTTTATAATAGTTTTATTTACATGCTTCTCTATTTTCATTACTCAGTTGATTGTTGACATGTGCTTCGCCATTGCTCATAGTTAGCCTTGTAGCTTTCTTGGACATGTTTTTCTCTTGTACTGGTTGAGTTGTATCGTAGGACGATCACGTTATAGATTGAACTGCTATTTTTCTTATTTTGTTTGTTTCCAACCTGCGAGTCCACAATTGGGGCGAGGGTGACTTGTCTCGAAACTGACCTGCGAGTCCACAATCGGGGCGAGGGTTGGTATTGCCTTGATTTTCTCGTTTACTTGTTTTCAGCAGTTCATTTATACGTAGCTGTTCCTACATTCATGTCTCGCGCTTGTTTAGTTTTTCTTGCTTATATCTTGGATTTCTTTCATGCATGTTAAACTGTTAGAAATGCTTGTATATTATGTATCTTGCTAGTCCTCTGAGGACCTGATGATCTCTTCAGGTTTAGCCGAGTATTGAGCCAGGTGCACGCGAGCAGGTTTGAGCCAGCATTGGACCGGTACCACTGCAGACGAGGGTACTTTGATGATTAGCAGTTTTGACTCGATTATTTCCATTCCATGTATTATTTTATTTCCGTCTACTGGTAGTGGATTTGTGTCCACCGGACGTGACTTGGATCCATGATGAGCTGGATACTTCATTTTATATATTATCATTCTTTATTCAGTTTCATTATGTTAGTTGATTGTGTCATATTCTGTGGATGAGATCTAGATTGCCTCTGTGACTTGTTTATGTACTAGACAATGTTCTACCGCCGACACTGCGGCGTAGGCTGGACTTGGACACGTCTCGTATCCGAAAACCGGGTGCGGATCGTGACATAGGGCTTGACCCTTGATAGACTTTTGTGGTACATAGACCATATCATACTGTGCTAGCAGTATTGCCCATGTAGCAAGTCTATAATTGAGTGTACTAGGCTTCTTCATCAGAACCCGCAGAGGATTGTGTAAACCCCCATCCTGAAATTTTGAAAGTAATTTTTATATATATTATTTGACCCAAGATAGTGATTTTGGGTTTTGTACATACTTTAAACTAATATATTTTATATCTAGAGGTTTATTATATATATATTTTTATATTATATTATATATATATATTAAAAAATATATATATATATATATATATATATATATATATATATATATATATATATATATATATATATATATATATAATCGTATATAAATAAAACACATTGTTATATGCTAATAAAATAAGCATGTGTTAGGTAGAGGGGATGAGGGATATATAATTTATGTAAAATACACATTTGTCGGGTCGCTAAATGCAAATTGTACAATTCAAACTCTGTTTCCATAGCCGACCCCCCTCTGCCATTCAAACCTTCTGTTCGAGCAGGTGATAGTCTCAAAATCCTTAAAGATCAAGCAATAGCAGAATTCAAATTCCTTTGTTTAGTCGACCCTTTAAACCTGTGTTTAAATTTCAAAACCATCTTCACCTTCATCCTTGGCCGACTGGTTTAAACCCCATTTGGATTTGTTGGTATCGATTTCAAATTCGATTCTCCTAATCCCAAAAGGAGAAGAGACATATCAACCCTGCTATATATATATAAAAGATTGGCTAATTCTTTTGCTTCCCTCATCAAAAACCTAAACATCATCTACACAAAACCGAGTGCCCCTTCTTGTTCCAGTTTCAGTTTGATCGAGAAATAGTCCAAACATGTCATCGACACCAAGAGGTAACCATTTACTGTTTTAAATTATTTGTGAATTCATATCATTAGCAAACTTGGGGCTGGGATTAATTAGTATTTGATAAAATTCCTAGAAGAGATCAAAGGAAGGGGACAGTACTCCTATCAGACCCCTTTGATCCATTAGTCCTTGTAATGCCATACGGTATTCGTAGGTCACCTTATGGGGGATGTGTCCCTATGGCTAGTAGGTTGGGGGAGACCTGACACACCAACTCAAAAGGGATATGTCCCTACGATTAATAATGTTTACACTTGGGTACAGGTATAGCTAGGAAGTATCGGTTAGCAATATTAAAGAGCAACCTTAGCATAGATAATGCAGTGACAAAAATCAAATACCCTATCATAAAATAAGGTTTTTTCTAAGGGCACTACCAAGTTTACTTGGGGGCAGCCCAATTTTTTTGCAAATATTACAAGTTTGCCATCAACTTTTTTTACTTGGAGGCAGCCCAACAATGGATATAAAAGATAATTTTTCTAATTTTTTTCTCTCTCCCTCCCTCTACTCTTTTCCTCACTCCCTCAACTCTTTTTTTCTCTCCCTCTACTTTTTTTCTTCTCTCCCAACATTTCTAGGTCATAGAATTAAGCCCTAGTCCAAAAAAAATTCCTAAATTTTTCTTCCTTTTCTTTCCGAGAATTATTCCTAAACAAATTCTCCTATCTCAATCATGTTTGGCACAAATTTTTTCCAAATTTCAATCAGCTACCAAAAAACAAAAAATGTTTCCACTCATACTCAAAATCAGAAAACATAAACATAAATATTAGGTTTAGAATCATTATAGGGTTCATGAATGAATTTTTCGAACATGGTAATTCTCACATATTTCTTGAAACCCTAGCCCTAGAACACGACAAATCATTATGGTCGTTCGGCTGCTACAGTTTCAAATAGGACTGCAAGGAGCCTGGCAGTCCTACATTAGTGTAGGACTGCCAGGGTGCTGGCAGTCCTAATTGAAATTCACTGTTAGGAGAGTTTTAAATACAAACTCTCCTCACAGAGAGTTTAAATTAGGACTGCCACACCCCTGGCAGTCCTACACTAAAGTAGAACTGCCACACCCCTGGCAGTCCTACACTAAAGGAGGACTGTCAGGATGCTGGCAGTCCTAATTGAAACTTGCCATTCTCTGTGTAATTTAGCACGGAGAATGGCTATTTGATCCAGTATTAGGACTGCCACCCCCCTGGCAGTCCTACATTGAACTAGGACTGCCAGGGTGCTAGCAGTCCTAATTGAAACTTGCTGTTACAGCAAGTATCAATTAGGACTGTCAGCACCCTGGCAGTCCTACTTGTAAGTCATTAAATTAATATTTGTTTGCGATTCTAAAATTTCGATAAAAAGTGCTAAAATGGAGGTCCAAACATCATTTTTTTGCAATTTTAAAATTTCGAAAGGCCGTCTAACGATAAAGCCGTTAATCTCAGCCTCCTCAAAGATACGCTCATTTTACGATAAACTGGGCCTCGTTTCGACCTTCCAGTCAAAAGTTATGGCCCTCCAAAGTTTCAACTGACCATAAAATGCACCGGAATGACCATTCTCTATCTTAATTTATACGGAGAATGGCTATTTCCAGTGTTAAAACGTAGGTAAATGACCATTCTTCGTGTTAATTTACACGGGGAGAATGATCATTCTCCGTGCTCCGTGCTCCGTGCTAAATTACAGAGACTTACAAATAGGACTGCCACCCCCTGGCAGTCCTATATTAAATTAGGACTGCCAGGATGCTGGCAGTCCTAATTCAATATTGGACTGCTAGGGGGTGGCAGTCCTGATACTGGATCAGATAGCCATTCTCCGTGCTAAATTACATGGAGAATGGCCATTCTTCGTGCTAAATTACACAGAGAATGGCTATTCTCCGTGCTAAATTAAGAGTTTTCAGTTGAGGAGCTCCTCACAGAGTTTTATAAGTAAGACTGCCACCCCCCCTGGCAGTCCTATACTGAAGTAGGACTGCCAGGGTGCTGGCAATCCTAACTCAAACTTGTTGTTGCAGCAAGTTTCAGTCAGGACTGCCAGCACCCTGGCAGTCCTACTTTAGTGTAGGACTGCCATGGGGCTGGCAGTCCTACTTATCATACTCTGTGAAAGAGTTTTTCCGTTGAGGAGCTCCTCACAGAGTTTGATAAGTAGGACTGCCACCCCCAGGCAGTCCTATACTGAAGTAGGACTACCAGGGTGCTGGCAGTCCTAACTCAAACTTGCTGTTTCAGCAAGTTTTAGTCAGGACTGCCAGCACCCTGGCAATCCTACTTTAGTGTAGGACTTCCAAGTGGGTGGCAGTCCTGATACTGATACTCTGTACATAAAAAACAACAATTCATCACAACTACATAAACAACAATAATTCATCACAACTACATAAATATTCTACATCCAACTTAAGATTCATCATAATAATCCAACTACAATAATTCATCCCAATAATTCATCACAACTACAATAATTTATCACAACTACTTAAGTTTCAAACATTCCACATCCAAATTAAGTTTCAAACAAGTACATAACTATTCCACATCCAACTTAAGTTTGAAACAAGAAAAATATCCAGATCCAACTATATATCATACCGGGCCTTTGAACGAGACTCCCTATTGTTCATGAAGGGGAAGTCGACCATGTCGTCGATGCGTTCAAGCTTGTTGGCGACCACGATACTAGTGTCACTTTGGCAACCTCTCCGAGCTTCGGGCGCCGGTTCGGAAATTGTTATCGGACGCTCGAGAGGACGTCCCGTACGTTCCTTCCGCTTTGACGCGGTGGGTCGAATTCTTTTGTTAGTGGCCGGTGGACTGCATGACAACATACGGTTATTAAATAATAGAAACAGCATACATTACCCAGCCCCATATGTCATAACAGTAGGACTGCCAGGTCTGTGGCAGTCCTAATAAAAACCAGGACTGCCACAGTCATGGCAGTCCTCTTTCACAAGAGGACTGCCAGGACTCTGGTAGTCCTCTTTTTCAGTAGGACTGCCACAGGCCTGGCAGTCCTACTGTTATGAGACCCGAACTTCCACAACGACATGCTAGTTTGTCGTGTTCTAGGGTTAGGGTTTCAACATAAAATGTAGGTTTCTTGTGTTCAAAAATTAGGGAAGAGAAAGTGAAAGAGATTATAAACCTATTTTATCATAACTTTTTGAAGAATTAAAAATATTCTAGGGTTTCGAATAGAATGTACAAAATTCTCGAATAAATTAGGGAAGAATGTACCTGGATTCCGGTTGCTTGAACTTGCGTGTCATCTCTTCGAGAAGGTTGTGGAAGAAATCTTGGTGGAGGAATTGGGAGTGGAGTGGTGGAGAAGAAGAAATTAGGATTTTAGGAGAGGGAGAGGGAGAGAGCTCTTTTTTTCTTCTTGAGGAGAGAGAGCGTAGAATGAAAATAAAAGTAAAATAAAGGGTTTGGGGGGTTGGGCTGCCCCCTAGCAAATTCTCCACCTTCTTGGGCTGCCCCCAAGTAAGTGATACCCCCTAGCAATTTTGGTAGTGCCCTTAGAAAAAACCTAAAATAATTTATAGTTGGACCAGTGACCAGTATATGGCTAAGAGTGAAGATGGTTGTGGTATTGTCACGACCCGCACCCTTATGAGGGGCACGAGCACGTGGGTACGTCTAGCCTACGCCGTAGTATCGACGGTAGAACGCTGTATATAACGCCTGTAAATACTACGACTAACAGTATAAAGGTACCTGTACAGTATATACTCTCCGAATGGAGGGTGACATATCAATACAGTCTCAATCACAGAATAAAACTAAGGTAGATAGCTCAGAAAGAGAACATGTGATAGATAAAAGAGTAAATAAGTCCAGAGTCCAATACAAGTCCAGATATATACAGCATCACAGGGTCTCAAAATATAATGTAGAAGCTACAGTCTGATAAAGCTAGCTGGATCGCAGTCCAGTCAAACCTAGCTAATCTACACTACTCTGGAAGTACAAAATCTAGTGGCTCTACTATAAGGCCACGATCCAAGGCTACTCCATCTGACTCGAGCCCATAATAGGTCGAGCAGTCCGACTCAGAATCATCTGTAATATATCATAACGGTATCATGTCAGGAAAATGAGCAAGTACAAGCACTAACAGCAGTTCCATGTGAATTGACAAATTCTATAAGCGACAGTATAATGAACTACAAGACAAAGATATATGAAGACTTGGGAACCGTTCGGAAGTCGAGTTACAACCCTTAAACCAAACAAGGACCGGGGTTGTAACTCTTCTCCCGAGCAGAACTTAGTCTCCAATCAAGGTACAATGTAAAGGCATGTAGAGCATGTGAGTAACTGTATATCATGCATGGTGAGAAAGTACTGAAAGTAGAGCAGATCAGGATATATGATAAGATAAGTAAATATAAAATGTGCCTCGAATATTATAGCCTAATGTGATCGGTATGGGTCAAGAATCAGGCTTCCAGCCGACCGGCTACAAGTACGTAGACTCGGTCCGGCCGGGATGGTAAGCTATGGAGCAAGTAGTAGCACAGGTCAGGCTATATCCATCGTGAGGTGAGGGTATAGCTATGATACAAGTAGTAACTCAAGGTAGGCATTGATCACACTATCTATAATATTTTCCATTCCCCGAATAGTATACGGATCCGGACATAGCACGTCATGACGCGGGATTCCCTAAGAAGGGAGCAAGTCCTCTTCAGGAATCGGCATCAATACAAGTACGAGAATCAAGACTAAGCAAGTACCAGTATCCCAAGAAATCCAGGAATGACATCTCATGACAGGAATCCGACAATACTAGTCCGTGAACTATCGTGTCTGAGAATCAAGTAAGACACTACGACTGAATCGGATATAGCAAATATCAAGACAATAAAAACTATCAGTGAATGTACTCGCCTGTTGTCCTGAGCTGTAGGGTATATCAATGCTCAGAGCGGTAATCAGAACCTAAAGATGAGATACTATATGTTAATTTAGGTTTAAACAAGTTTAAGAATGATTCACAATGAATGATATACAATCTAGGTCAAACTAGGTCTCACTGAGTCACACTAAGTCCTGTCAAGTCAAATCTAGGTCAAATCAAGTTATATCAAGTCAATCTAAGTCAGACCAAGTCAACCCTAGGTTATACCAGTCATCACAGGTCAAAACAAGTCGAAGAAAGTCAAACGGGGTCAAGAGTTGGCCTACAGTTGACTTTCGGTCAACTGGTCAACCCTGGTCAACTCTGGTCAACTCTAGGTCAACCCTAGGTCAAAGTAGTCAAATGTTGACCAACAGTTGATATTTGGTCAACTGGTCAACTCTGGTTTGGATTTGGTCAAATCTAGACAAAGTGTTGACTCACGGTTGACTTTTGGGTAAAAGTCAACTCTGGGTCAACCGAGCCAAAATCGGTTCAAATATGACATTTATAGGGTGTACCCAACAAGCCACCCCGAACTCCGTATCTCGAAATTATCCGATTACCCCTTAACATTTACCCTTAAAACCGTTCTAACTTGACGCCAAGTGGCTTTCCCTTAGGAATTCCACTCCGTGCTTCCTAGGGTAGTAGGGTACTAGCCTATACAACCATTACCTACCAAGTTTTCTAGGGTAAGTGGACATCCAGTCCATCTTACGGTCCGAATCGCCCGTTTACCCGTTATCTTGAATATTTTAAGATACGGGATGGTGCGGCGCGATACCATCTTCCCAAGCCCACACACAACCCCGATTCCAACTCTGAAGCCTACCCACAAAATCTAAATCACATTATCTAGGTCCCCTCCAAGTTTCAACGCGTTCTGAATCACGGAACTCAAAATCGCCACTTCACTAAAACTCACACAACCACTCACACACACTCTCAAACACCCATTTTCCACACTCTCTTAGGACTAGTTTTAGGGGCCATTTAGTGGGTTGATTAGGCGTATATATAGCTAGTATATAGGGGTATATATATACATATATATAGGTATATAGTGGGGATATTAGGGGCTAAAAGGGGGGGTTTGGGGGTGCTCTGCTGCCCCTACTGCTGCTAACTGCTGCTGCTGATTCTGCTGCAGCTGCTGCTGCTGTTTGGGGGGGCAGCATCCCCCTTGCTGCTGTGGTGCCCTCCCTCTTCTCCTTCACTTCTCCTCACTCATTCTCCCTCTATTTCCCTCTCTAAACTCCCCTCTAACTCCTCTAATTCTCTTCTATCATTCTCACATATATATATATATATATATTATATATAGATATATATATATATATATATATATATATATTTAGATATATATATATATATATAATATATTATATATTATATATATATCTTATATATATATATGTGTGTGTATTGTATGTGTAGAGAGGGAAGGGAATGATGAAATGTATGAGAGTGATATATTATATATATATATATATATATATATATATATATATATATATATAATAAAATAATATATATATATATATATATATATATATATATATTATATATATATATATATATATATATATATATATAATATATATATTATCACTCTCATACATTTCATCATTCCCTTCCCTCTCTACACATACAAATACACACACATATACATATGATTTTATATATAATATATATATTATATATATATATATATATATATATATTATATATAATATATATATATATATATATATATATATATATATATTTTTTTTTTTTTTTTTTTTATATATATATACATACACCACACATATATGTATCTATATATATATATGGACACTCACACACACACACACACATGGACACACTCACTCACATGGACACACACACATTCCCACACACAAATATATATATATATATATATATATATATATATATATATATATATATATATATATATATATATATATATATATACCTCTCTAAAATGGTGAAACCATAATAAATCCTTAAACTAGATTTAGGGGAACCTACAAAATCTAGGGTCAACTTGTAGAGAATGGTCTCCCCTATAATAAATGTGAAAGAATAAATGAATTATGAGAAGTTATGATGGGTTTCAAAGCTTACCTAAGATGTAGATTTGGAAGAAGAAGAAGAAGTTGGAAGAAAAGAAATGAAGAGAGAGAGTGGTAACTTAGTGATGAAGAAAGGAGAGGTGGAGGGAGACTATATGACCAACCATGTAAGGGAGGGTAGGGCACTTGTAACTACAAGTTTGCCCCTCCCGTGCCTTCTAGGCTAAGTTAAATCAATTTTTGGGTTTTGGAATTAGCAAAAATTAAACAAAAATCATAATTAAGCTTAGATACTTATATGGGATTAGTCCAAACTCCTAATCCTAAAGTTAAGTATGGTGGGCCATGGTTAATTAACATGCTAATTACGGCTCAAGTCGAAATTTCCCGGGGGGCCGAATTAACTCGAAATGCGATGAAATTCGAACCCGACTCCTATAATAATTAAATAATAATATTCATGAAATAAAATTCTCAAAAATATTATAAAATAAAAAAATTACCATTTTACCCTAACTTGGAAAAGTGAGGGTGACAGGTATCAGTTATTGGGGCTAAATTAAGATATCATGGTTCCAGATTCGGGTATAAAGGGATGAGACTTGAAAACAACATCAATTGGTGTCAAGATGATATCATTCCTGTTGTATTAATCATGAGTGAGAAGGACTCATATAACAAAAATTGAGTTAAAGGAGGGAGAACTTGTTTTGAAACCATGAAAGGGAAGATCTGTAGCAATCCACCTGGTCTCTGTCTCTCGGCCTTCACCTGCTGACACACAAGGCAACGAGATACAAACTGAGCTACCTCGTGCTTCATGCCATACCACCACACGTGCTCTCTCAGGTCCCTATACATCTTATTGGCCCCAGGATGCATAGAATACTGAGAGCGATGCGCCTCCTGAAGAACCTCCTCCCGAAGCTCTCCACGCGTAATGCACAGCCTAGTACCGTACCGCAACGACCCGTCTTCGGCTACGGAGAAATCGTCAAGCAAGCCCGTCCTCACCTGCTCCCTGATGCTCCTCAGGGCAACATCATCATACTGCGCTGACCTGACTCTATCCATCAGCTCAGACTGAATCTGCAAACCCCACATCTGGATCTCCACGCCCGGAATGATGACCTCGATACCCAAACTATCCAGGTCGGCCAACAAATGACGATCTGTCGTCAAGAACATAGCAAATGGATACCTGCTCAAGGCATCTGCAACTACGTTGGCCTTCTCCGGATGGTACTGCAAGGATATATCGAAGTCCTTCATCAGCTCTAACCACCGCCTCTGCCGCATGTTCAACTCCTTCTGAGTGAACACGTACTTCAAGCTCTTGTGATTTGTGAAGATCTCAACTCGCTCTCCGTACAGGTAATGCTTCCATAACTTCAAAGCAAATATAACCGCGGCCGACTCCAGACCATGAGTAGGATAGTTCTTCTCATGAGGACGCAACTGCCTGGATGCATAGGCAATCACCTTCCCGTGCAACTGAAGAACACACCCTAAACCCTTCCCGGAAGCATCGCTGAAGATCGAGAACCCTCCTGACCCAGATGGCAAAGTCAAGATCGGAGCTGAAGTCAACCTCCTCTTCAGCTCATCGAATGCAGCCTGACACTCAACAGTCCAGACGAACTCCACGTCCTTCCTGGTGAGTCTAGTCATCGGCTCTGCAATTTGCGAGAAGTCCTGGACGAACTTCCGATAATAGCCAGCCAAACCCAGAAAGCTCCGAACCTCGACAACTGAACTGGGCGTAGACCAAGACTCCACTGCCGAAATCTTCCTCTGGTCTACTGAAATCTCGTGCTCGGTCACAACATGACCTAGGAACTCCACCTGGTCCAAGAAGAACTCACACTTCGAAAGCTTCCCGTAGAGTTGCTCCCTCCTCAGAGTCTCTAACACAACTCTCAAGTGCTCCTCATGCTCCTACTGCGTCTTCGAATAGATCAAGATAACGTCTATGAAGACCACCACGAACTTGTCAAGGTACTGATGGAATACCTTGTTCATCAAGTTCATGAAACACCGCGGGAGCATTGGTCAACCCAAATGGCATTACTGTAAACTCGTACTGGCCGTACCGAGTCCGAAATACCGTCTTGGGAATGTCATCCCGCCTCACCTTCAGCTGGTGATACCCGGACCTCAAATCTATCTTCGAAAAGACCTTTGCCCCACTCAGCTGATCGAACAAGTCGTCGATCCTCGGCAAAGGGTACATATTCTTGATAGTGAGGTTATTGAGCACCCGGTAATCAATGCACATGCGGGACGTACCGTCCTTCTTCGGCACGAACAGGACTGGCGCTCCCTAGGATGAAGAACTGGATCTGATGAACCCCTTGTCCTGCAGCTCGTCGACTTGCTTCTTCAGCTCTATCAACTCGCTGTTGTTCACCCTATAGACATGCTGTGAAATGGGCTCGGCGCCCGGCACCAAGTCTATAGTGAACTCAATGTCCCTGTCTGGCGGCATCCCCGGCAACTCCTCGGGAAAGACATCCGAGAACTCAGCAATCAACGGATGTGGCAAATCCTGCCCTGCCAACTAAGCTCCACAGAATTCAGCCTCCGGCTCCACTGCTCCTCGAGCAAACTCGATCTCTGGCTCTCCCGACGTCCTAAAAAGAACTATGCCTCCTCTGCAATCAATGCTAGCATGGTGCATGCTCAACCAATCCATACCAAGTACCATATCGTACCTCGGTAGGGGCATTACGAGCAGACACGCACTCAAGTTCCGGCCTCTCAGAGTGACTCTCCGCCCCTTGCAAATATTATTAACCAGGATAATACCTTCCCCGGTCATAATCTTGCAAGTCCTACCCATATATTCAGCAATAATATTGTGTCTCAGAGCAAAAGAAACAGACATAAAACTATGGGTCGCCCCAGAATCAAACAAGACAAAAGCAGGGAAGAAATCTAGGAGAACATGACCTGCCACAACATCTCCCACGGGCTCTACCTTCTCCTCTGCTGCCAAAGCGAATACCCTGCCCGCGGGTGCTCCCCTCTGGTGCTGAACAAAACGCTGCTGTTGGGTCTGAAGTGGAGGACCCCTCTGCTGAACCGCTGGTCCTCTAGCCGGCTGCACCCTGTCCTGGCCTCCCTTGGCTGCCCGAGCAGGGCAGCCCTTCAGCTGGTGGTTGGTCCCTCCGCAGAATAGGCAAGTGACTAACCTCCTCCGGCATACGTCTCTGCTGTGCCCCGTCTTTCCCCAGAAAGCACACTGCTGGGTCTGCCTCTGGCCCTGACCCTGATGCTGCTGGGCACGCGCCGGTGCCTGCTGAATCTGCAACAGAGGCTGGTGCTGCTGAAACGGCCTCTGCTGCTGCTGAATATGGGGACGCTTGGCCGGTCCCACACTGGAACTCACTCCCATAGTATCTCCGCTCCTCTTCGACTTGAGGCCGAAGTCCTCCTCTGCAATCTGCGCGTCCATCAATATCTGATCGAACGTCGCATCACGGCGACCCGAGGTGCGGGTGCGCACTGCATGAATAAGTCTCCTGCGGAACTTACGAGCCTTTTGCCCCTCATCCTGGATCATATCGAGAGCAAACCTGCTAAGGCGGAAGAACTCAGCTGCATACTCGTCCACTGACGAGTTCTCCTAAACTAGACCCACGAACTGGCCCTCCAATGTTGTAAGAGCCACGTCCGGGAAGAACTTCTCCTTGAAGAGCCTCCGAAAGTTCTCCTATGTCAGCCCTTTCACCGACGTACGAGGATCCGTGCGGTGCCATGTCAGCTCAATGTCGAAGAATCGGCTGGCTGCGGCCGAAAGCCAAAGTGCTCTAGGAAGCTCTGCCAGCTCCATGCTCCGCTGCACATCCTCTAGCCAGTCATCTGCATAAAGAATGCCCTCCGTGCCCGTGAAGTCCCTGGAGCTCATCTTCCTAAAGTCTAATACTGTCCCTGGCCTGGACTGCTGCTGAAACGGCTGCTGGCCAGTAGGGCCCTGCACCGTACCCGGTGCCACTCTCCCTACTGCTGCCAGTGCAAGCTGATACGAGTTCTCCATACTCTGCCTCAGCATCTCGATCTGACGGTGTGACGCCTCCGACAGGCGCTGCGATGCCTCTGTCTGGGCCCGCTGTGTCTCCATCATCTGCTGAAGGAGAAGGAACATATGATGTGTATCCATCGGTATCGGTGGTGGTGGAGGCAGCATCTCCGGAGCGACGACTGAAACCCTCTGGGGTGGAGGTAGTAGACCTCCCTGTGCAACTGCCGGGGTCTCCGGGATAGTGGAATCACTCGGGGCAGTCTCGTGAACCTCCTCCTCAGCCTGATCAGATCTCTCGGGCAAGCTACTCGATCCAGAGGCCTGCGGGTGCGTCTTCGTCATCCTGGAGACGAATTGAAACAAAGAGATCAATATGGCACATGAGTAGATTTATCAAAGAAGGACAGTTAATTTAATACAAGGAAAATAATCATGATAATCAAAAGATCGGAAATTTCCTAGGTGTGATTGAGAAACTCCTATCATGTCCTAGGTCCTACGTCCTAATTGCAGGCTCGTAATTGGTACTCTAAGTCGAGCACCATTATGAGATCGTACTAATTGTGACACTGACCTGCATGGGCCATCACAAAAATGTGTTACGACCCGCACCCTTATGAGGGGCACGAGCACGTGGGTACGTCCAGCCTACACCGCAGTATCGATGGTAGAACGCTGTATATAATGCATGTAAATACTACGACTAACAGTATAAAGGTACCTGTACAGTATATACTCTCCGAATGGAGGTAACATATCAATACAGTCTCAATCACAGAATAAAACTAAGGTAGATAGCTCAGAAAGAGAACATGTGATAGATGAAAGAGTAAATAAGTCCAGAGTCCAATACAAGTCCAGATATATACAGCATCACAGGGTCTCAAAATATAATGTAGAAGCTACAGTCTGATAAAGCTAGCTGGATCGCAGTCCAGTCAAACCTAGCTAATCTACACTACTCTGGAAGTACAAAATCTAGTGGCTCTACTATAAGGCCACGATCCAAGGCTACTCCATCTAACTCGAGCCCATAATAGGTCGAGCAGTCCGACTCAGAATCATCTGTAATATATCATAACGGTATCCTATCAGGAAAATGAGCAAGTACAAGCACTAACAGCAGTTCCATGTGAATTGACAAATTCTATAAGAGACAGTATAATGAACTACAAGACAAAGATATATGAAGACTTGGGAACCGTTCGGAAGCCGAGTTACAACCCTTAAACCAAATAAGGACCGGGGTTGTAACTCTTCTCCCGAGCAGAACTTAGTCTCCAATCAAGGTACAATGTAAAGGCATGTAGAGCATGTGAGTAACTATATATCATGCATGGTGAGAGAGTACTGAAAGTAGAGCAGATCAGGATATATGATAAGATAAGTAAATATAAAATGTGCCTCGAATATTATAGCCTAATGTGATCGGTATGGGTCAAGAATCAGGCTTCCAGCCGACCGGCTACAAGTACGTAGACTCGGTCCGGCCGGGATGGTAAGCTATGGAGCAAGTAGTAGCACAGGTCAGGCTATACCCATCGTGAGGTGAGGGTATAGCTATGATACAAGTAGTAACTCAAGGTAGGCATTGATCACACTATCTATAATATTCCCCATTCCTCGAATAGTATACGGATCCGGACATAGCACGTCATGACGCAGGATTCCCTAAGAGGGGAGCAAGTCCTCTTCAGGAATCGGCGTCAATACAAGTACAAGAATCAAGACTAAGCAAGTACCAGTATCCCAAGAAATCTAGAAATGACATCTCATGACAGGATTCCGACAATACTAGTCCGTGAACTATCGTTTCTGAGAATCAAGTAAGACACTACGACTGAATCGGATATAGCAAATATCAAGACAATTAAAACTATCAGTGAATGTACTCGCCTGCTGTCCTGAGCTGTAGGGTATATCAATGCTCAGAGCGGTAATCAGAACCTAAAGATAAGATACTGTATGTTAATTTAGGTTTAAACAAGTTTAAGAATGATTCACAATGAATGATATGCAATCTAGGTCAAACTAGGTCTCACTGAGTCACACTAAGTCCTGTCAAGTCAATCTAGGTCAAATCAAGTTATATCAAGTCAATATAAGTTAGACCAAGTCAACCCTAGGTCATACCAGTCATCATAGGTCAAAACAAGTCGAAGAAAGTCAAACGGGGTCAAGAGTTAGCCTACAGTTGACTTTCGGTCAACTGGTCAACCCTGGTCAACTCTGGTCAACTCTAGGTCAACCCTAGGTCAAAGTGGTCAAATGTTGACCAACAGTTGACATTTGGTCAACTGGTCAACTCTGGTTTGGATTTGGTCAAATCTAGACAAAGTGTTGACTCACGGTTGACTTTTGGGTAAAAAGTCAACTCTGGGTCAACCGAGCCAAAATTGGTTCAAATATGACATTTATAGGGTGTACCCAACAAGCCACCCAAGTTTCAAGTCAATCCGACTACCCGAACTCCGTATCTCGAAATTACCCGATTACCCCTTAACATTTACCCTTAAACCGTTCTAACTTGACGCCAAGTGGCTTTCCCTTAGGAATTCCACTCCGTACTTCCTAGGGTAGTAGGGTACTAGCCTATACAACCATTACCTACCAAGTTTTCTAGGGTAAGTGGACATCCAGTCCATCTTACGGTCCGAATCGCCCGTTTACCCGTTATCTTGAATATTTCAAGATACGGGATGGTGCGGCACGATACCATCTCCCCAAGCCCACACGCAACCCCGATTCCGACTCCGAAGCCTACCCACAAAATCTAAATCACATTATCTAGGTCCCCTCCATGTTTCAACGCGTTCCGAATCACGGAACTCAAAATCGCCACTTCACTAAAACTCACACAACCACTCACACACACTCTCAAACACCCATTTCCCACACTCTCTTAGGACTAGTTTTAGGGGCCATTTAGTGGGTTGATTAGGCGTATATATAGCTAGTATATATATATATATATATATATATATATATATATATATATATATATATATATATATATATATATATATATATATATATATATAATATATATATATATATATATTTAATATAGGTATATAGTGGGGATCTTAGGGGCTAAAAGGGGGGGGGGGGCTGCCGCTGATTCTGCTGCAGCTGCTGCTGCTGCTGTTTGGGGGGGGGCAGCAGCCCCCTTTGCTGCTGTGGTGCCCTCCCTCTTCCCCTTCACTTCTCTCACTCATTCTCCCTCTATTTCCCTCTCTAAACTCCCCTCTAACTCCTCTAATTCTCTTCTAATTCTCTTCTAATCCCTCTCTATCATTCTCATATATATATATATATATATATATATATATATATATATATATATATATATATATATATATATATATATATATATATATATATATATATATATATATATATCACTCTCATACATTTCCTCATTCCCTTCCCTCTTTACACATACAAATACACACACATATATACAAATGACCACACACACATATATATATCTATACATATCTATATATATATATATATATAAATGTATATATATATATATATATATATATATAGACACACACACACATATATGTATCTATATATATATGGACACTCACACACACACATGGACACACACACTCACATGGACACACACACATTCCCACACACAAATACATATATATATATATATATATATATATATATATATATATATATATATATATATATATATATATATATATATATATACCTCTCTAAAAGGGTGAAACCATAATAAATCCTTAAACTAGATTTTAGGGGAACCTACAAAATCTAGGGTCAACTTGTAGAGAATGGTCTCCCCTATAATAAATGTGAAAGAATAAATGAATTATGAGAAGTTATGATGGATTTCAAAGCTTACCTAAGATGTAGATTTGGAAGGAGAAGAAGAAGTTGGAAGAAAAGAAATGAAGAGAGAGAGTGGTAACTTAGTGATGAAGAAAGGAGAGGTGGAGGGGGACTATATGACCAGCCATGTAAGGGAGGGTAGGGGCACTTGTAATTACAAGTTTGTCCCTCCCGTGCCTTCTAGGCTAAGTTAAATCAATTTTTGGGTTTTGGAATTAGCAAAAATTAAACAAAAATCATAATTAAGCTTAGATACTTATATGGGATTAGTCCAAACTCCTAATCCTAAAAGTTAAGTATGGTGGGCCATGGTTAATTAACATGCTAATTACGGCTCAAGTCAAAATTTTCCGGGGTCCCGAATTAACTCGGAATACGATAAAATTCGAACCCGACTCCTATAATAATTAAATAATAATATTCATGAAATAAAATTCCCAAAAATATTATAAAATGAAAAATTACCATTTTACCCCTAACTTAGAAAAGTGAGGGTGACAGGTATCAGTTATTGGGGCTAGATTAAGATATCTATATACATCACAGATACAGTTGTGGCATGTGTGATAGTTGGACCTATATATGTATAACAATTTATGTAGTTATCAAGCATGGTTCCAGATTCGGGTATAAAGGGATGAGACTTGAAAACAACATCAATTGGTGTCAAGATGATATCATTCATGTTGTATTAATCATGAGTGAGAAGGACTCATATAACAAAAATTGAGTTAAAGGGAGGGGGAACTTGTTTTGAAACCATGAAAGGGAAGATGCATCTGATGTGTGTATCGGTCAAAGATTGTTGTACAACCATTTAGAAGCAAACCCCAGATAATTGCATATGGAGGCAAGGGCTATTTCAACTCCTTGCAAATGTGCACCTGTGTGACTCTGGGGGCATGGGTACATCTTAAGGTCCCTGTACCCATGCTTCCAGACGTACCTAGAGCATCCTTTGATAGATAGGATAGAAAGTTGCCCATTACAACAATAGGAGCAGTTTGCCAGCAGACCCCCTTGGTCTAGAGGTCTTTGAACAGCCATGGTGGTCATAGTCACGGTCAGGTCAGATGTACATATGAGTACATCTTAGTACTTTAGGTTCCTAGATGTATCCGGATACGGAGGGGGACCATGCCTATATATGGGTTAAGCGGTGTCTGGCCTATGCAGAGGGGTATTCAAGAACAGTAGGTTTGGTACTCATGTACCAATTCACCTTGGTTTAAATTTACAAAAGTATGTATCAGTCCTACTTAATAAGAGGAGGATGTCCCCCATAGGCTATATATCCTAACATGTAGGTATAGGTGGGGGAATCCATATCAGGCCTAGGCTAGGTAATATACAAGTTCTGACTGTTCATATATGAAATAACAAGTGGGTATGGAGTAGTGCTTTAGCCCTTGGTCAAGTAGATGGGATAGTAGGGTGTTTTAAGAAGAGTGCAGGTATTGTCTACAACTTTGTAGCTAAGAGGCTCTGTAAATAGGAGGTTAGACAGGGACACAAGTATGGAGGGGTCTTCCAATAGCAACTTATGGTCTTATACCAAGACAGAATGGGTACAAGCAAGGGTTATGTCAGTTCGAGTATACAAGTGAGGGGATATCTACCATATGTTACAGGACACATTAATATCCACTATATATGATGGGTTTAGATGAATGTATCAGTTAGCAAGAGATATATTCATGTATCAGTGGTTGCGCATAGGCATAGATCCTAGCATAGAGGACAGGTGCACATGTGTCAGAACCAAGTAACTACTAGGTGTTTTAGGGACCAATGTCATGTCCATATGAGAAATTGCTACCTGTTTGTGCAACAATACAACTGGGACAGGGAACCTCTGTTTATGCATACAAAGCAGTAACAGGAACACTATCAGTAGGAGGACCCTAGGTCAAATCTGAAACATGTATGCATAAGCCAAAGGAGAATGGTAGTTAAGTTCAAACACATTCAAAACTACTATGAACGTAACAGACATGAGGTTACTATGTGTCTATCATTGTAGTATATACTACCAGAGTACTAGGATGGGGGTATACATGGTAAGCATGACAATATGTATACAAGGGGATACCCAGTATGCATGTGAAAGTATGAAGGACAGTTAGATGTCATTAGATAGACCAAGAAGGAAGAGAAATAACAAACCTTGATGTGCAAGCAGTAAAGGAAAAGGAAGGGGTAGACAAACAAACCATTAAGAATACAAGAGTAATTAGTAAGATTAAAGTAGCTTTATTTTAGTTATATCATATGTTGATTTAGACTTGATACATAATATAGGTTCAGTGGAATTTGACTCAACACTTGGCCAGCACCCAGAGCAGGATCGCAGTCAAGTATACCTTGCCCTTCTTTACAGTTATTTACATGTTTATTCCTTTTTCTTCGCTACAGGCCATTATCTAGTTTTTCTCTTATTGACTATTGACATGTACGTTTTATATTATATATACTAGTTAAGTTGCCTCATTGATATATAGTCCTTGTTTACAGTTGGCCTTATAGTTCTTATTGGACATGTTTCCCACTTGTACTTGATTGAGTCGTTTCGTAGAATGAGTGCGTTATAACTGAATTGCAATTTCCATTTTCGTTTATTCTCAACCCGCGAGTCCACACTAGGGGTGAGGGTTGACTGTTCGAAATCACCTGCGAGTCCACACTAGGGGCGAGGGTGATTGCCTTGAACTAACCTGCAAGTCCATACTAGGACGAGGGCTAGTGATTTGTTTCAAACCTGCGAGTCCATACTGTCCCGACCCGCACCCGCTTTACGGGATACGAGTGCGTGTCCAAGCCAACCTACGCTGCAGTGTCGGCGGTAGAATGTTGTCTAGCCACAATGCTCAAAATCACAAATAATGCTCATTCACAAAAATTATTTTAATTTACAATATGCACAAGTTTTACATTTGCAGAAAAATATAAACTCTTACAAATATTGAAATGATTACAACTTGTCTATCTAGCTAATCTCTAGGTTCTTGTCTGCAAAAGTACACCCGTCTCCCCAATGCTAAGCGTAGTCACGACTAACCTGAAAAATGTTAGGTTACCCAGTCAGGATGGAACGAGTACAATTCATTGAATGCAATTCCAATATGTGCATGACTATAAAACAGAGGTTAGCATTTAAATATATGATTTGAAAAATAAACGAAGAAAGACAGAATAAAAACTAAATACAGAAAGACAGTAAATGAAATACAAAAAAAAATACTCACCGACTGACTGACTAACTGACTAAAGTACCTTTGATATGTGACCGGTCTCAGGACAATTACACGACATTGTCTACGATATTTATACTGTATAATGTAACACTGTCTACACGGTATAATGCAATAATGAATCACTGTCTACACGGTATAATGCAACGAAAAATCACTGTCTACACGGTATACACTGTATAAGGTCAGGTCACACATCTTTGGTACTTCATCTCCCCGACACGAAAAATACATCAAAACATAAAACGAAAAATCACATATCTATTTACCAACAATGAGACATAGTAATGATCAATATCAAAAACAAACAATAAACTGTACTCGCCTGGGGTCCTTCGCTGCTGAAACTGATTGTTCCATTTGAGTCCAGAATATTTCAGTTGGTAGGGTCGATGTATAGGAATTCGAAATCGTAAGAAAATGGGAAACACAATTAGTCACGGTCAAGAATTGATAATCGAAGGAATTTCGTAAATAAATACATATGTTTTTTTTAATATGTATATATTTGAAATATATATTTTTATTAGTCAAAATATTTATTATTTAAAATATGGAAAACCGTTTTAGAAACTTTGTATGCTTTTACATAAACAAAGTATATTTAAAAAAATACTTATAAGTTTGTACAAAACCTTATTTTAAAAGTATCCATATATATATTAAAACCATTTACTCTCAATATGATTTTTTTTTTGTAAACATTATATATATATATTTCTTTTATCACAAAACCCCAAATAAATATAAGCCTTTCAAAAATCCCTTAGAAAGAAAATAGATAAACTTACTTAATATGTACTTTTAATATACTTTTTTTTAGTCCAAAATAATTTATTCTAAATAAGTCCATATTATATTATAGTTAATCAAAACACTAAATTATCTTATGGCCCAAACTATTAGCCAAAAAAGATTTATTTATAAAGTCCAAGATGATTTAGTAATACAAAAATATAGGCCTAGAGCCCATCTATGGATATATAAGTAAATTTATCTATAAATCTTTTCATAAAATAAGTCATATATTCAATACGTAGGAACAAGCCCAAAGCCGAATATTCACATGGCCCAAGATAATTTAATTTTCATAATATAAGCATACACTAAACAATGTATAAATATGTAGTTTAATATAAGCCCATATATAAGAATCCGTTAAGTACATTTATAATACATATATATTATATTATATTATGAAGTACTGCTTATATATATATATATATATATATATATATATATATCACAGTTTAGGTACCTAGAATTTCACTATTAAGGAAAGGGTGATATGGTAATTACCTACTCTCAATTTGGAATGATACTTCTTCTTCCACCTGTTTCTGTTGTTTGTCTCCTTCTCCCTTTTTTTTTTCTTTTTCCGAGAGAGTAAGGGAGAGAATAATTTGGAGAGTGAGAGAGAGATAAAGCTGGAGAGCTTTGGGGGCTTCGAGAGAGCGTTCTCTCTCTGCCTCTCTTTCTCAAAGGCTGGAGAATTAGAAATTGGAAAAGAAGACAAGAGGAGGGGACTCACAATTAAGGTACTGAGAGAGGGGAAATCGAAAGGAAGAAACTCACTGTGGAAAGGAGCTTCCGGGGTTCGGCGCGCGGAGAGGCGTTTGGCCGGCGGCGGCTTCGAGCGCAGATGCTGCGCTCAGTCTCGGCGAGAGGGTTGAGGTGGTGATGATGATGATGGTCAATGGTGATCGAGGGAAACTCGGCCGGGAACAGGGCTGCGCCGAGATGGAGGGTGGTGGCAGTCGTTCACGGCGGATGGCCGGATACGGGAGGTAGGGTTTCTTTTCCCCATTCTTCTTCTGGTGTTTGTGGAGATGGTGACGGTCGTGGAGGTTGTGTTTCGGGGTCTCGGCGAGGAGAAACGCTGGTGATGGGGGTGTGTCATAGTGGAGATGGGTCGGTCGTGGTGGTGCTCAGGGTCGGAGAGGGAGGTTGATGATGGCAGCACGGGCATGATGCCGAGGTACGGGGATGGTGATGGCAACAATGGCGGGAACTTGGCCGGAGATGGGAAGATGGGTGGTCTTCTGGTGGTGATGGATGGAGGAAGTCGGGAACAGGGATCTTGTGGTGGTGGTGATAACCGGTGGTGTCGTTGATGCTGGAGACGTGAGGGGACGGGGCTGCTGTGGTCGGGACAACCTAGGGTTTAGCCGCGTGCCCGGAATTGTTGGACACGGTATTGATTTGTAATTTGTAAAAATGTGGAATAAGATGGAAAGGACACGGACACATGGGTCCGGACACGACGATGGTGATGCTGGAGACAATGTTGGGATGTTGATGGTTGTTTGCTGTGGATGTTGGGCCGGTGATGGTAGATGGAATTTTTTTTTTTTTTTAGAGGAAACATGTTGTAGCTTCCCTTTAAATAGGAGAGGGACTTTTTTAAAAAGGTAAGAATTAGAATTATGGATAGATAACTCCTTCCCTTTTATTTAAAACCAAGTAAATGTTTAAAACAAGTTTAGTTTACTCGTAATACATTAGTAGATAGAGATACTAATTTAAATCGGTATTCATCATAATCGGATAATTTAATTCATATGACTTAAATCCCGAAATAAATTAATTGATTAAATATAAATTAGATACTATTGATAATTTAAGTCTTATACATTAAATTTGAAATTAATTACTACAATAATTTACATAGCATCTAATTTCAAATAGATAATCCTTCTAGTAATTTAAATATAATAGAACTACCAAGCACCATAAATTATATATTAATCAAAATCTATTATCAAAAGCTATTACTGACAATAATACAAATTTTATCAAAAGTTTAATTCTTATAAATTCAAAATTAAATCAAGTAACATTTAAGCAAAAATTCGATCTAGTCGTAATCTATTAATGATTGAAATCATAATTAGTTTAAATTGTATAAATTCGAATCACCTTTTGTAAATAAAATAACATTTAAGATACCAATAAATATTTTCACAATCGAGTACAAAAAAACAGAATCGAGTACTTTGATTTTCATAATTTTTTTTTTTGAAAATTCGGAAAGTGGAGTTACACACACTAGGGGCGAGGGTTTGAGTATCTGTTGATCTCTTGACATGTGTTTACTTGTTTTCTTCTAGCAGTTCATTTATGTGTAGTTATTCACATATTCGTGTATCATTATTGCTTAGTTTTCCTGTTTTTATCCTGAATTTTCTTCTTGTATGATAAACTATTAGAAAAGCATGTTTTTATGTATTTTGTTGGTCCCCTGAGGACCTGATGATCTCTTTAGGTTTAGTCGCGGTTGATCCAGGTGTAGACAAGCAGGTTTGAGCCAGCATCAGACCACGGTACTACCACACCTGAGGATGTCATTGATGATTAGCGTAGTTTGGACTCAGTTATTTATTTTATGTCTTTATTTTACTTTCGTCTACTGGTAGTGGATTTGTATCCACCGGACGTAACTTGAGTTCTTGAAACTTGAAACATCATTTTATATTATTCTTCAATATTCAATTCTTCAGTGTTTATTTGTTACTTATTGGTTGGAAGTGTCTTTGATTCTGTGGATGAGATCTAGACTGCCATGTTTATGTGACTTGTGAGTTTATAGACAGCGTTCTACCGTCAACACTACGGCGTAGGCGGGACTTGGACACAGACTCGTATCCGAAAATCAGGTGTGGATTGTGACAGATTGACTTTGGAGATGACATTGATGGTCTGGCCCGTGATATAATAACGCGTCTTCTGGACGGCATCAAGGCTAAGCATTCTTTTTTCATCGGGCTGTATCGATGTTCAACACCGATCATCGTACGGCTAAGGTAGTAGATTGATTGCTCATGGCCTTCATTGTTCTTCTGGGCTAAGAGAGCACCAAGAGAATGATCCATTGCTCGAACGTACATTAGGAAGGGTATTCATGTGATCGGAGGAACTAGGACTGGAGGGTTCATCAAGTATCGCTTAATATCTTCAAATGCTTGCCGGCATTCGTTAGTCCAAACGAAAGACACACCTTTCTTTATTAGTTGAGTGAACGGTCTGCAGTGTCCAGAGAAATTTGAGATGAATCTCCTGATATACGCAAGTCGTCCCTGGAATCCTCGTAGCTTTTAGGTTGCATGGAGAACGCATCTCTTGGATAACTTTGACTTTCTCGATGTCAACATGTATACCCTTAGAGGTAATAACGAATCCAAGAAATTTACTACTAGAGACTCCCAGAAATGACTTGGTGGGATTCATTTTGGGTTGATGCTGGCGCATTAGATCAAAAATAGTTCTTAAGTCTTGGATATGGACGACTCTTGATAGCAATATCGTCGACATAGCATTCGACTATTTTTCGTAAATGTTCACAAAAAATAGTACTCATAGCCCGCTGATATGTGGCACCAGAATTCTTGAGACCAAATAGCATGACTGTATAGCAATAGATTCCTATAGGAGTGCGGAAGGACATATGTTTTTTTTATTTTCGGGATTCATCCTGATCTGATTATATCCAGAGAATTCATCCATAAAAGACATTTGCTCGAACCCGCAGGTATTATCGATCACGACATCAGTGATTGGAAGAGAAAACTCGTCCTTGAGATAAGCTGCGTTGAGGCCTCTAAAGTCGATGCAAACTCGGATCTTTCCTATTTTTTCATGACTGGGACGACATTAGCCACCCAGTCGGGATGTTGTTCCTCCCTAACAGAGCCGCAGGTGATTAGCTTCTTGACTTTGGTCTCTATGGCATCCATCATATCAGGACGGAACCGTTATTGTTGTTGTTTGACCAGCCTAGCATTTGGTAAAATGTTGAGCTTGTGAGTAGCGATCTGAGGATCTAGCCTCGGCATATCTTCATAACTCCAGGCGAATACGTCAATGTATTCTCTAATGAGCTGAATCATGTCTTGTTTGTCTGCTTCAGGAAGGCTTTTGCTGATAAAGATTGGCCTTGGAGAAGCTTCGTCTCCGACGTTAATTTGGATTAGCTCGTCCTCAGTGGGTGGTTCACGTTGTTTGAAATGAAATTCCTAATCAGTATCCATCCTTTGTGCCCAAGGCTTATCCTAATAAATCTCGATAAATTCATTATTTTCATCATCTTCTGGGAATTTAGTTGTCACCATATTGACAGATAGAGTCATTTGATGAACTTTTCCTATGCTGGTGTCTGAGTCCCATGAAGTGGAATCAGAAGAGTGAAATCATATCTCTTCGTCTGATTTAGATCTATCCGGGGTTGTATTCGGCGTAATATAGCCTAACCCATGTTTGGTCTTGTTATAGTATTGTGAGGACTTTCCTTTCGGAGCAGGTAGTCGAATAGGAGCACGTCTACCTTTGCCTCCATTCAGTCCGGACCCGAAGTTGTAACCCATTTTTTGATGATATTCTTGGATTGTTGACTATAACGACGTAGTTGTATTCTTCCACGATCATCATTTTCAGAATTTCTATCGAGTATATTTCTTTGGTTACGTTATCTGCTGAAGAGAATTTGATGCTCATTGTTGTTCCGCGGAGGAACTACGAAGAAATAACTTTACATCGGTTCGTACACTATCTCATCTTGAAGAGGTTGAATTGCTCCTAAGGTGAGAGGTTCAAAATTGTCCAAAATTTCTAAGTAATGTTGTACATAAAAGTTGACATTAATATACTGCAAAGGAGATACTGCTTTATTAATATTTTCAGTCTCAATAGTTACAATAGCATTTGTGACCCTGGCTGAAGATGCTGCCAGGTCGATAATAAGAGGAGGAAAAAGAGAAGTGGTAGGCTTGTTACGACGAAGGTCGATAACAATAGGCTCAAAAGAGGTGATCTCCCTTTGCTCCACTTTTTCAATAGGAGGATCAAGAGTGATGGTTAGCATCTGAGAATAGGAAAGACGAGAGGTGCGTCCTTTGACTGGAATCACCAAGACATCATCTGGGTCATCTTTTTGGTCTTCCTCAGTATCCATAGCCAATACGACCTTCATGTACTCTTCTTTGTACATTTTGGAGTCCGTATAATAGGCTTTGACACCTTGAAAAGGATTGAGGTCAGCAACTTTCTTCTTGATCTCTCCATTTTCATCCATATATTTAAAGCATTGGTGGAGCGTGGATGGCACAATGTTATATTCATGCAACCACGGCCTTCCTAGTAATAGGTTGTAGGAAACGTAGTTCTCAATCACGTAGCAAGTGACTTTTGTATAGAGATCGTCAATTTGGACTCTCAGGCGAATCTTTTCCAGTGGTTTACTCTTTCTAGAGTTGAATCCAAGAATAGTTGTAACCGTTGTTGAGAGACTATATATGGACTGGAATCTTTAGAGAATCCAGCAAAGTCTTCGAAATTATGTTGAGTGCAGACCTGGGATCAACAAGGATACGATCCACCCTCATCGTGTCGACGTACCCAGTAAAATAAAGAGGTCAATCATGCCGATTGTCCTCCAACAACATGTCATCCTAGGTGAAGGTGATGTTTGGCATAATTTCTATCACACCATGATATTGAGGGCATGTCACAGGTTCTTCATCCGACTTTTTAAGATGTGTAAGACAAGCATCAGCTTGCATCAGAGCTTCGCTTAGTGTTTCTCGAGTTTCCTTCAAGAGATGAAGGAGCTCAAAGATTGATAATCTTGCTGGAGCATTGGCTAGTTGAGCCAATATGTCAAAATTGTATGGTTTCTAAAGACCTTGCAGTGGAGTTGTCTTCTTCATGTTCTTGTCAAAGCGAACCTGCTGCTTGCCTTTATTAGCTGTTGTCGGCTTAGAAGGATCCAAGTCAACTGGTATAGCTGATTTTGAAGGAGCATCATGAGCAGGAGGGGGAGTGACAACTTTATTCTCTTGACCATCTGGGTAGTCTTTAAGGTAGAGTCTACCAGATCTAGTACCGGTCAAGACTTCTTCTTCAGAAGCAGGCGAGAGAGAAACCATGTTACAGGTCCTCTCTCGTGCTTTTCTCTTGGAGGGCTTCTTTCTTTGATGGGGAATTCTGTGATCTATCCCGAATCTCAGTCCAACACGAGACCTGTTGTCTTGAAGTTGTAAAGATAAGGGTATCAGAGACCCCTTTCCATTATTCAAGCCTGGGGTTTTCTGAAATTCATATCTCATCTTTATCATCAATTCACGAGATTGCTTACTGTATCGATGGAATTAGGGCTGGCAGTTGACTTTTGATATCAGCGAGTCAGTATTCAGAGAAGAAGGTGTAGATCCTGCCAGAATGGATGTAGCCTTTAAGAAGGAACACATTCATCAAGCGAGGAGTGCTCACTTGAAGTCATGTCGTATGATTTGTAATTGGCTGACTTCTTTGATTTAGTAGAAGGGACAAATGTCTTCTGTTTGAATTTACCGACAAGGTCTGGATGAACCCACATAATCTCGCCTTTGGCTGCTGACAGTGGAACTAAATTGCCATTTCGTGCTGGCGGGAGGTTGACAATCTCCATAGTTGCCTTCGGAATCAGGACAACACCATTGGGAACTAATTGAGGAGCGAATTCTCTGAATTGTAAAGAGACGACATTAGCTGTCACCGTCTTCTCTTCCTTTCGGAGGGTGATTGCTTTGGCATTGATTAACTCCTGGATCTTTTCTTTGAGCACATAGCACGCCTTGGTTGGATGCCCCAGAAACCTGTGATACATGTAATATTTAGGATTATCAGTCTTACCTACTTCATCTGGTCGTTTGATTTTTGGCAGTTGAAGTTTATTGCTTTTGATCAAGCAATCAAAGATGCTCATGACGTCATCGTCATCAAAGGAATACTCTTCCTTACGTCGTGGTGCTGGCCTCTATGGAGGTACTGTTGTTGTAGATGTTGACTGACTTACGTTGATGGCTAAGGCCTCTTTGTCTTTACGATTGTTTGGTTACCAATGCTGCTGGTTGAGGGATGCCTATCTTTGTCAAAATTAGGCATTGGAATGCCTAGTTGCTTAAACTTCTCAGTACTGTCTTCGGCTGCTCTGGTACTTACTATAAAGGAACCCCAATCTTGAAATTATGTAGGTCACATCCACATGCTGACGATAGGTAACAAGTTTGATATGCATGTATCTATCGTCAATGCGTTCGGAGTACCTAGAGGCATTTTGAGTGCCTCCCGTCAGAAGCGCTCTATGAAACGTTCGGTTGTTCCATTGGGCTTTTATTTGATTTTAGTGAAGGAGGACACAGTCATGTCGTGAGTCCCTCCATAGAATCGTTCCAAGAACATATGCTTCAATGTTGCGAAGGATGTTATGCAACCATCTGACAAGCTTCGGTACCAATCATAGGCAATACCCGCTAAGCATCTGACGAAGACTCTAGTAAGTAGAGCATCGTTCTGCTGAATATGATCAGTCATCATCTCAAGTGATTGATATATTGACTCGGAGATGTACTGCCATCGAATAATATTATAGTCGACGGCTTATATTTAGGTGGAAATAGAACTTCTTTCCATTCTGCAGGATAGGGTTGTTTGATCATTAACTTCTGTAAGCCTTCCTTCTACTTGAAAGCTTTAAATTGATTTCACAGAAGCTTGACCGCTTCGAAATGATCTCCTGGTGCTTGAGGAGCAACAGATTGATTCGAAGGATTTGGAGGTGGGACTGCATGATAAGCACTACCCCCAGCAACACCTATGCTTGAAGGTGTATGACCTCCGAGACGGTAGTGTTTGGAAGAGGCTGTGCTCCAGGACCAGTGTTGATAGGCACGAAACCTGATGTGTGCTCTTGGGTTGAAATTGGATTCACAACCAGTGAAATAGCATGTTGTGCCATGACTACTGTATGTATACTTGTAACTATACCAGTCGTGGCTTTTAGGTTGGCCTCCAGAGCAGCGACTCTTTGCTCTTGGCTTGCAGAACTGGAAGCGTCTTGCTCTTCATTCGTCACATAAGCAGATACTTCTCTCGATACAAAAGATGACCTAGTAGATAGGATGGTCTGATAAGATTCTTCGCTATCAGCATCGAAGTCTAGCAGACTGCTACCCCCAGGATTGGAATCGGGAAGATTCTTTTGACCGAGGAAGTATCGGTTGGAATCAGGAAGATCCTTTGACCGAGAAAGTCTCAACTTCTTGACCTTGTGTTTTGGTAGACCCCTTTAGTAGAGTCTGGGATTTGACTGCAAATTTTTCGACCTGAAGGTCATGATGAATTATGCCTCCTCGGGCGTCCTCCACCCCCAGTGCTACGAGATGCCATTTTAACAGATGCAAATAGCAGCTCATCTTCATCTACTACTCGCTTTGCTAGCTTGCAGCAACACTTGACATCGACTTCTTGTGAATGACAGCGACGTTTGTCATATGTAATTATGTCACCTTCAACTATCAAGATCATTCTAGGAAAGCCAGGGTAATTCAAGCGGTCAAACATAGACCGTTTGGCTGTCTTACAGCAGCACTTGATTACAATCTCATGATACTGGTTACAGTGACGTTCAGCCAGTGGATTTATCGTAGTACGGGATGCACTCGTCATCTTCCACTTTGGTACAATAAGCTCACGAAGATCTGGTACAGTAGCAGAAAAAGAAAAAGAAGAAGAAGACAGACTCTGTCTGATTATATTAGGAATATGATGCCTATTCCTAAATTTTTGAGTTCCCTTCGTGTACAGGGCAGTACTAAGTTCATTAGCATAGGTGAGTGGATCCTGGCTCTTAGAAGCCCTTACTGCGCTTGAATTAATGATTGGCGCAGACTGCACTGAGGCCTTTTGGCACGCCATCTGACTCATTTCTGTTCAGTGCCTGTTGAGATAGGCACACATGTCAACATCTGGCCCTACTTAGTTGTTGGTCTGTGACACTTTCAATCTTCCCTGTTCTATCCTTGATATGCGCAGGGTAGGGAAGTTTTGGCGTTGACCTGATTGGCGTGAAGTAGCCTGGTGCCAGTCAGATTGGTGTATAGTAGGCAAGATGCCTTAGTGCTCTGTGCACATTGGCACATCACGTTTGGCATGACTCCTATGGGTAGAAGGAAGTGAACTCTGAGAAAGACCTACTTTGTGGGAAGTACTGTTCTTGTTCAGAGATGCTTTGGTACTGATTGGTGCAGAGGCATAATTGAGTGATTTTTCCACCAAGTCCAGGATTGGGAAGAGTGAGGAATGGCCATAGGGTGCTTTCCCTTGTCTTGAGTAGCAACATCAACAATTAGCGCAGCATTGGTCTTTGGAGTCTAAATGGTGCACACCTTATTCTTAGAAGCAGTGGTGGTGGCGCGCTTGGCACCCCCGGCGCCAATCATTTCTTCATAAGCAACTTGGTCGAACTCGACGACCAAGGTCTCCTGCATTGTGCCGACCAACACAACATCGCATTGAGTTGTCAGCTTCTCGTCAGAGAAGAAAGTTGCCACCAGCAGAGTCGCCATTTTGTTTGTAGAAATAAAAGTTTAACTACAAACTAAGGGGAAAAAAAGACTACAAGAGTACAATTGGATTCTGGAAAAGTATAATTATAGGAATCTGATCAGAAGACGATCACTTTATCCCTTGGACTATGTGATGTCGGAGAAAAAACGTTCTTGAGCATGCTGCTGAAGCTTGGTTAGGAGATTATAATCATTAATGATGGTGATTTTGAACTCTATTTATAGAGTTTTGGAATAACTGTCAGGTAGTTGCAATGATTGGCGTGTAGTATAAAACATAGCTGATTATGCACTGTTTGGCACACAATCACCCAGTCATGCGAACGGTTAGCTTAACTGCATGGGAGCGTGGCATTATGTGAGAGAAGTGTGTTTGGTTATGGGCAGTTGCGTGTGCATTCTTCCGGATTAGTGGCATGCGCGCCATATCATCTAATTACTTTTGGATGATAATTGATTGATTGGCGCTAGTACATGAATGGCGCAATCTGTTGATTGGTGCCAACTGCAAAAAGCACCGAGCATCAAGTTTGTGAAGAATTTTAATCACTTCGTGCCATCGATGAATGGCGCTGAGAAACAAACGGCCGTCATTATGGAAAATTTGACAAAATCTTCTTGAGCATCGCACGCTTGGGATTCGAAGAGATTTTCATCGACTGTCGTATTGTCTGTCATCATGACTAACAACTTAGCTTTTTAAGAAAGATTGTCATGTGGCAGCTAGCGCTATCTGAAGGTGGCGTTATTTGAGTTTGGGCGCGATCAGATACTGGGCACCATTTAATAGATAAATCCTAGCGCTATCAGTGAATAGCGCACAGTACTGTCTTAATATTTTTAAGCTTCTACAGTTAGTGCTTTCTGGAACTCTGATTGTCCCATTGTTATGTTCAAACGAGATCGAAGATAAGTATCACAAGTGGCTTAATAAATCAAATTGTTGTCAAATTTTGTTAAATTGTATATATGAAGTTGAATTTAGTTTTGTTAGGATTTGCTTGCACCAATTTTTTGGATGTTTTGAACAGACTGTGTTATACATGGAACCATCTTTTGTTCAACTAATTTCCTTCGTGAGATTTTACAAAATATATAGAATTATTGTATGGAACATCCCACGGAATATTGAGAGAGCGCACCAACAATATCGATTGCAGAAACAACATTTAGTACGAAGCCATCAGAGTTAAAGAATTCAATAGAAAGTCCAAGAAAATAAAGTCGTGCTCTGATACCATTATGTCATGCTCCGGTTCCATAGAACCGATCGTCCTCGCTAAGGCGTGATGTCGCGCGAGCCTAGGTTGCGCTCGCGCAAGACGGATTCCATAAGGGCCAATAACAGCATCTTGCGACGAGGTCGTCACATAGAAATCTCGAGCAGAAAAGTTGAATGTTATAAAGGCATGTATAAAATGATACTCTTTATTGATATTGAATACAAGATTACAAGGGCACAAAGCCAACATTATAAGTCACTCGAGCTCACTTTCACTTTGAATACAAACACTCGGCTCTCTATCTTTCTCTCTCTCTTCCCTCAATTATAATCACTCATGCTCGAAGGCTTATAACTTGTGGATGCTTCAAAAGGCGATATTCATATATTATGTTCCTTATAGGTGAAGTCTTCAATGCGGTCGCACGTCTCGAAACGTCAAGGAACTCCATGCCTCAGCGCATATAAGTGAGCTCCACCTCGAGCGAACAAGTACGTATAACCTGCACATGAAAACTGTTAGACAATCAGTACACTATCGTACTAGTGAGTGAGCTCCTCGCCCACCCATACAAAACCAACACCGTGCCTCACACCGATAACTTACTTATCCTTGTGCCTCTAGACCATTCTCATGCCAATAACATCAACGTATCAACTCGTGCTTGCCTTTTTGGCTCATACTTTGAGACGCAATAACATGGTCGTGCCATAACTCTGTTTGTGCTTCAATCATCGAGGCCGTCCCTCACAACCCAACATGACTTAACCAAATATGCCTTACTTCTGACTTAAACTCGAAACGACTCAATCCAAACTTATAAAACTTTTGTGCCAACGACTCACCAATCGACACCACCCCTCGTGCTGAAACATGTGTCTTTATTATAGCCTATTTATTTCTTTACTCTTTACACTTCCTTGCAGAGCCCAAACCGAGGATTGCCTCAATGACCGCTACAGTCCCGAGAATTTTTAGTGTTTCCATACCCTTATTGACTCAAACTCAGGAATGTCTAATTGATAGCCTTCCAGGATAACTTGAACCAATCGTATTCCATATCAGTGTCACGAATGTGCCATAAACCATGTGATACAACTTAACCCGTAGGACGAGCAAAGGCTATGCCAAGCCTTGCATCGTAGAAATGTGCATTGAGACTTGTGGGACAATTGTGCTATACCAAACATTGGACGGTGGAACAATGCATACTTTACCAAGCATTGGACAGTGGGACAGTGGGACAGTGCATGCTTTATCAAGCATTGGATAGTGGGGACACTGCATGCTTTACCAAACATTTATATCGTATGACGCCTGTGAATATGCTAAGTTCATAGCCTGATGGAAACATAGACCAACTTTTCCTTCTCCCAAGCCTCGGGACGAAGGACCGAGTGTCAGTTTGAAAGTACATCGTGCAACATTTCTAAGCCAACTGTGAGACCTTTTCATATTCTAACTCAATCCGACTCAAGTGGGATTATTCCCTTAACTATATGGATTCATCTCTTTTATTATTAAGCCTACTCAGTGCAATAAAAACATCCATTTATTAGTGTGAAGGTCAAGTTGAGGCAAGTTCATCGAAGCTATCCACCTGAACGAGGAATTGTCTCGACCGTGCGGGACTTCGAGCAAGCCATTGTATGGCTAACTCCAAATACCTTTGCGTTTCGATTTCTCTGGTTGAACTAAGCGAGATGGGGCATTCGATCTCCATCGTCACACTTTTCCGTGATCAATTTGTACTTAGATCTTCTATTTTGTGCCGATACCAAAAAATTTGATATTTCGATCCGAAACCCCGATAGTGTCGATACCGCCGATCTCAATACTCATACGAAGGGCCGATACCAATACTGATACTGCAAACCTTGAGTAAACCAAGTTTGGTCAAAATCAGTCTTTAGAACATGTAAAGAAGGGAGATGTATCTTTCTTTTCCATATGCAGAGAAGTGATTATCCTATGTTGGTTTTTGTTACATCTCCAAACTTGTAAACACTTACAAGAATTTCTCCTTTTCCAACTGGGAAGAAAAGAAAAGATTCATGCACTATCAATAATAGCTGATGGTAAAGGACAGAACTCGGTTAACTTCTAGGCACAATTATCAACCTTATTGGCATTCTCAATATGCATTGCTATACTACATAGCTCAGAAGCTACGTCGGCTCTAGGTCAGGATGACAGGCAGGCTCTACTCTAATTCACTAAAACTACTGCTTGGGGAAGAAGTACGGGACCTGATCGAAGAAGTAGTAGAAGAAGAAAAGAGGAAAACAAAGAAGAGACTCAAGCAGATCCACCCATCCTTCTTACTCGCCACCCCCCATTTTCTCCAATGGGATACTAGATTTAGAGTAAATACGTATACGAAATGTAAACACACGTTAAGAAAGTGATGGCCAGAATGCCACAGACAAATGCTTGGACAAGGGAGAAGCAGTCTATACATTGTGACATTGCTTCATCATAAATCTTGTGGGAGCTGTAACATGTTTATATTATCAGCGAGGAAACATTTGGTATAATTGTTAATAAGAAATATATTCTTCACTTGGACTGAATTGTTGTGTAACTGGCAATGGCTGGAAACTTACATGGATACAAGTGCTGGTAAATCTCCGTAAATTCAGAACAATACATTTTCGTGTGCTTTCATTATGTGGTACTATAATTGGTGGCGAGCACCTGGCTAGACTCGTCCGCTCGAAGCAAGAGGTTCCACATTGCTTTTGTCGTCTAGTCCTGCCCGGACGCTGCTGACAGGAGAGGGAGGTGGAGAGGTGAAGGAGCTCTTCGCCATTGATGCTATTATGCCACTGGCGGTCCCCGTTAACCCACCTCAACCCCTTGAACCAGGGATGCATCAGAATGAGAACAACTAGCCAAGTCTCTGGAAGAAGCCTCTTGTGATCAAATAGAGACACATGCTACTCCTAGAACGATTTTCATAGAGATTCTGTAACCTGCTGAACCTTCAACCAAGAGAACAGATCCAACCAAGAGAACAGAGTCGATGTCATGCTGGCATAGACACCCCTTCCAAGCCCAAATCCCCATGGTCTGCTTTCAGAAACAGAGATTTTCATATTGGGTAAACAAATTTTCCTAAATTCTAAAAAAGAGGAAAAGTTTGGGGTATTTCTAAATGGGATAAAGGAACGTAAAATGACTTGGCGTGCAAGGGGTGAATCGAAGAGAGAGAGAGGGGGAGCCAATTGACTTGGTGCACGGGAGGGGGCGCCAACTCAGTTGGCGCGCTCTTCATGCTGCTTTTCGTGCAGCTGTGGGGGAGAGAGGGATGTGGGGGAGAGAGGGAGGGCATCAAGTCAGTTGGCGCGCGGGGGGAGGGGCGCCAACTGACTTGGCGTGCGTGAGTGAGTGTGTGTCTGTGTTGGGTGGGTGGGTGTGTCGGGTCTCGAAGAGCCCCATCCCCCCGCCCCCCACACCCCGGGGTCTCGAAGACCCCCCGTCTTAGAGATCCCACCCCCTCGCATGCGTCTTGAAGACCACCCCCCCACTCCTCTTCTTCATAAATCCCCTCCCTCCCTCCTTGTTCTTCACATAATCCCCCCTCTTCTTCTTCTTCTTCTTCTTCTTCACAGAATAGCAACCACCCCTTCTTCCTCACAAGACTCTCCTTCATTCTTTATCTCTCCCCGAAGACTCATTGTTCTTTCAAAGAAAGTTGGAAAGAAATAAAAAAAATTCAAAGGTAAGTAATAATATTATTATTTTTAATTTATTTTTGATTTTCTGTTAATATTTATATTGCTAATCATATTTGTTAAAAAAAATTGCAGATGGCTCAACCGAATGACGGGCATATATTCCTGGGGGACGGTTACAGTTGTCATCAGACAGGAACGAGACAATCACATATCTAGTATAGGTTTTGACAGTCAGGTAAAATTTGAAATTGTAAGTATGGTACATTATTTTTTTACATAATTATAATAAATATATTTCACTTGTAGTTATACGATTATCCTCCCAATTTACGAATACGGGAGCATGCAAATTGGAGGATGCAGAGAGGATACGGCAAATGAGAGTTAATTACTCCCCAAAAGGAGCTACTGCTTTCCTTTGGGTTCCAATATATGTATGAAATTCAAATTTTAATCCACAATGTCCACCTCATTTTAAGTCTTGCTGAGCGTTGGTGGCCTCAATGTAACACTTTTCAATTTTCAGTTGGTGAAATGACTATCACACTTTGGGATGTTACAAATTTCCTAAGTTTACCTATTACATGTGACCCTATATATTTTAATACACAGTTAAATCCATCTGAACTAATCAAGAGATATCTCAGTGTTATGCAACCATCGGACATAGGAGGGAGGAGTTTTGTCACGTTAAGTTGGCTTCGGGATAATTTTATGGATTTAGATCGCACTATCGACGATCCAGTCGAGGTCGATGAATTAAGGGTATGTATTTAATGTTAAGATTTACTGACAGTTTAATTTAATGGCGTGTTAATATGTAAATTTTAATAGTTGCAGATCATTCACTGCACTAGAGCATATTTGTTTTGTTTATGTTGGACAATTCTATTTTTCGACGGACAGGGAAATAGAATAAACATGCGACTATTATCATTCTTAGATAATCTAAAAGGACCCACTCTTCATGCATAGGGAGCTGCTACTTTAGCATATTTATATGCATGCTTGACGAATTTTGCTAGATCGAAACCTAGCAAAAATTTATGTGGGTGCATGACTATGGTTCAAGTAAAATAAAAAATTAATACCTCGATCAAGTGGTTTGAATTATATACAATTTTATTTTTAATACCATATTATTTCTATTGTAGGTATGGTGCTACGAGCATTTCTATAGTGGTCGACCTGTAACCCGCATTACCAGTGATGTTGGAATTTTTTGCTTGCTACGCAATGGACCACAAATATAGTGGCACATACACAAGGTTGTTTTACTGTACAGGAAACAATTTGATACGTTACAGTGGAATGAGATAATTACTTAATTTAATAAAGTTTTTTATACTACACTTGTCAATCAAATTATTAGATTTGTACAAATTTATCGTATACATTGTCATCCAATAGGTTATATTGATACCCTACTTAGATGATGAAAATGCTCCATAACGATCTAAGCTTGCACAATTCTTATATTATATACGATCGTTACACCATGTATCATCCGGTAGATCGTGTTCTCCGACAATTCGGTCAAAGGAAGATAATTCTGGATGACCCGTCTTACATGAGTTATGATACAGTCAATGCAAGAAACAGAATCGATAGTGTCACTGCCTGAAATATGCGATTCCAGGATAATAGTGTGGCAAACATGTCTCTCCGAATAGAATCCAATGATGAATGTAAGTTCTAACTTACTAGTATATTTGGACGGATTGTGTACACTAGTGTATTTGTCTTAAAATTGTTTTCACGAAATGCAGATGCTGGTGACTTGACTTATAGACAATGGTGGGGAGTGCCTCGTATAATCAACAGAGCATATACATTTGAGGAGCCAAGGTTCAAATCTAAAGCCGTAGATGAATCTGGTCTGCGAGCTTTTGCTGATGGCATATCAAAAGCGGTATGACTTTACTACTAATTCAAAATTATAGATATATGATAACAATTTTAATTTGCACATTTCACATTTCAGTCTATTATTGTCACGACCCGCACCCTGTTTAGGGGCACGAGCACGTGGGTACGTCCAGCCTACGCCGCAGTATCGGCGGTAGAACGCTGTAAAGGTCATCTAGAATATATAGAATCTAAGACACACATATAACCTGTCATCTCCGCACGGAGGAATATATCCACAACTCAATCACATAATTCTAAGGAAGATGATAAAGATAAAGATAAAGATGAGATAAATAGTCTGAAATAGTGCCGAGCCACAATCAAAAGTTCAGAGACCAAGACATAAAACAATATCCCAAAATAAATACTACAAGTCTCAAAGTATCAAACTAGAATGTAATCAAGACAAAATCTAGGTGAACTAGGTCACTACTGGCGGTGCGTCATCTACGAACACCGGGTCCACAGGCTGGTCCTGGTCGTAGGCTCCATCTATGCCAAACCCGTAGTAGGTCGGACAATCTGCATCTAAATCTTCTGAAAAACAACGGGGGTTATCCTGTCAGGATATGAGCAAGTACAAACGCCAACAGCAGTTCCATGTGAATTGACAAATACTATAAGAGACAATCATAATGAAATACAAGATGGAATATCAAGACTGAAAGTAAAACGGTACAAGATAACTGGATATCATGTCATGTGTGAGATATAAGATAAAACTGGAATATAAATAAATGGAAAGTAATCTGCGGTATGATGTAAACATAAAAATAAAGTGCCATGAGATATTAGAGCATTATGTGATCGGCTTGGGTCAAGATCAGGCTGTTCCATTTGACCGGCTATGCACAGGTAGTATAATAATGTAGGGATCAGGCCGGCCAAAATGGAAAGCTATGCACAAGTAGTATAAGGTCAGGCTACACCCTACGTGTGGTGAGGGTGGAGCTATGCGCAAGTAATAAACAAGTAAGGGTAATGATCACATAACCTCTAATAACTCCCCCATCCCCGAGTAGTATAATAAATCCAGACAGGACAGGTCATGACACGGGATTCGAAGAGCAGGGGGCCAGCCCACTCCCAAATCGGTGTCTATACAAGTACAGGAAACAATACCGAATAATGTACTCATATACCAGGTAAACCAAGAATGACATCTCATGACGAGATTCACGTATACTAGTTCGTGTATCCTCGTGTCAAGAATCAAGTATAACACTACAACTGAATCGGATATAGTAGATATCAAGACAATGAAAACTATCAGAGAATGTACTCGCCTGTCGTCCTGAGCTGAGAAAATCGGAACTACAACCCACTCAATAAGCCACGAATGGTCAAATTGCACAACTGTCTCCTAATGCTGAAACAGACATTACCAACGTTCTCAGAATGGTCAAATTAGCTAGAAATGCCTACCCATAAGTCCAATTCTGGATACAGGGACAAAACGGTAATTTCGGATCAAAATGGTGTCCGCCGTTGGACCCACTTTGCACCGAAAAATGTGCCAGAATCTACGGTCTCTAAAGTCATCAAACTATATGTTTACAGGTCCGGTTTGACGAGACGAACCCAACGGTACGTCCAATTTTGGATTCCGGTGGGCTGCGCACAAAATCACCCGTTGAGTGGGATTGTGGGACCGCCAAAATGGCGTCCCGATCAACGGTCTCAAAATTAGACCAAACTTGGCATACAGGACCAGAAAAATATTTCGAGTCCAATGGCGCAAGTTTCGTCGCGATTTGATGAGTGTGCACAAAGTAATTGACAAATATGCAAAAGGCCGATACGGTGAATTTGTTTTACGGATACGTATCAAATTCGTCGCGCACACGCGACCAATTTGAATTCCGTCAAAGCCCACACGACCACGAAGTCGATACGCACCTTTCGATGCTTTCGGTTCGTGACCACGTCGCCCGGATTGACGGGACGGACGGCGTATCGGGACAATTTTTCTAAAAATCCACTTTTGAAAATCAGTTTTTTCTCCAACTTCACAAATCAATAACTTTCTCTACAGTGCATGGAATTCAGTTCTACAAAAAAGGTTTTAAAGTCCTATAGGTTGTCTCCAAGTTTCTTCAAACCGATTTTAAAAAAACACAAGATGCTGGTCGCAAATCGACCACAAAGTTGGGTTTCGGGACAGTTTCTAAACCCAGAAACTCGAGTTTTTTCTCGATTTTGGAACTCGTTTTTCGTCGCACATGGTGCGAATCGGTAAGAACTATTTGAGGAAAATTAAAGGGGTATATGTTGGGATCATACCTGACCAAGTGGTTCGCAAAACGACGGAGCGAGGAAGGAGAAATCTACTTCCGAAGTTGGCCCTTCGCCGACAGTTTCCGCTCGCGGGTGGGATGCTCGTTGCACGTTTTCCGGCGATGGACGGCCACGGACTGGTCGCCGGCGACATCGGGGTGCACGTTGGGTGGAGGTGATGGCTATGGCTTGGTTTTTCTCAAAATTCTCCTCTCTCTCTCTCTCTCTCTCTCTAAAAATATATATGTATAATTGTATACATAACGGGTTGGGCGCTCGGGTTATAAAGGAAACGAGCGCGGGTTTAGTAAGGAAACCAAAGGGGGCACTCGGCTTTAAGCGCAGCAGCTTGATATTTGGTGGGGGGCGTGAGGCGTGTGTGTGTGTTAGTGTTTTGTTGTTGTTGTTTTTTTTTTTTTTTTTTCTTTTTCTTTCTTTCTTTCTTTACCTATTATATATATATATATATATATATATATATATATATATATATATATATATATATATATATATATATATATATATATATACACATAAATACATGCATACATACATACATACATACATATATTCATATATTATATATATATATACACGTATGCGTATATATTTATTTATATAAAATAAATCTATAATATTTACCCTTATTTTTACCCATACCATACCATATATATATATATATATATATATATATATATATATATATATATATATATATATATATATATATATATATATATATTCCAATAAATAAAATATTACCCAAAATATATATATAAATAAAATCAGAATTTATTTATAAACAAAAACTAAATATTTTATTATATATATATATATATATATATATATATATATATATATATATATATATATATATTAAATATATTAAACTTTATAAATAAAAACTCTATCGATAAAATACCTATTTAAATAATATAAAAACACTGAAAATAATATTTAAATAATATAAATAAAATAGTAAAATATTATAAATGACTATATTAGTCTTATTCAGGAATGTGGGGGTGACAATTATGGGCCAACAATATATCCAAGAACCAGAGAGCTATTTGTGGCCGTAAGGTCAGGAGTGGGTACAAGATATTTTATCTCGTGTAGATTCACTGAGTCTTGGACGGGATCCTGATATGCCTCCATTGCATACATGTATCCCAGTCTATTATCCGGGTGCCACTGTTAGACGAAGACATTCTTGTCGTCATAGGATGGACGCTGGAGAGGACGACGCGAAAGAGGGCGACGTTAAAGAGCACAATGCCTATACTATGGAGGGCACTAGCCAGCAGTACGCTGGAGAAGGCACTAGCCATTAGTACACTGGAGAGGATACTAACCAGCAGTACGCTGGAGAGGACCTTAGCCAGCAGTACGCTGGAGAGAATATTTCTCTACACTATGCTGAAGAAGGCACTAGTCAGCAATATGCTGACATAGACACTTTCTCAGGTTTTCAGCCATATGACCAGCACATATCGACTCAGCAAATCAACACTGCCGCTGCGACTCTTTTTGAAGACATGTCATATTACACACAGTTTTTTTGTCCCCATCAGCACCAGTGCCTACTCAGGAGATCAAAGAAGAGAATAGAGATGAAAGAAGAGAGGAAGAGGATCCAGATAAAAGAAGAGTGGAGGAGAACAAAAGAAGATGGCGACCAGGCCTCAGACATATAGTACGAATGTGTTACAAACGAATTGCCCAAGGCTTTAGGAATGTTTAAAATGTTGACATGAAAACGATACATTGTTTGTAATGGAATTTGACATGAAATGAAATGAAACATTGTTTGTAATGAAATAAATTTTGATTATGTAATGTTTGAAATTTGACATGAAATGAAATAATTTGAGTATGTCTAAAATCAAAAATACAATTTGATAATACAAGATTTTACTCTCTTAGTTGACTTGTACATCTTCTTCTGTTGTGTCCCCATCAAACCACAATTGTCGCGGCAAAGTTCTCTTGCCGATGATTCACGCGATTTGATGCGGTTCTTCTTTGGTCTTCCGGCTTTGCGTCCGATATCTAGAACTCTAATTTCTTCCCTAACCAAAGCGGCTTGAATGTTGTAGGGAACTGGAATTGGTTCCATTTGTGGCTCGTACACACTTCTCCAAAAAAAATTTCTAAGATAGAGAGAATAGCTTAAGCGCTAGGAGATGGAACTTCTAAGATGGAGAGAACAGCTTCTGTGAGGAAAGGGATGTTCTAAAATGAAGAAGAGTAATGTGTTGGAGTGAAGAGAGAGAGGTGAACGGAGCAATAAATAGAACATAAATATAAAAGTTGAAATGTAACCGTTGAAATATAGCCGTTGGGCATGCACGCGCCAACTGGTTAGCGCCCACCAAATATAATTGCTTCCCTCTACCTCTCTCTCCTGTGCGCCAAGTCTATTGGCGCCCCTACACATGCGCGCCAACTTACTTGGCGCCCCCTCTCCCTCTCTCTCTCCTTGTGCGCCAACTGAGTTGCCCCCTCCCCCGAGCGCCAACTCAGTTGGTTCCCCCTCTCTCTCTCTCTCTCTTCAATTCACCTCTTGCATGCCAAGTCGTTTGACGTTCCTTTATCCCATTTAGAAATACCCCAAACTTCTTCTATTTTTTAAAATTTAGGAAAAGTTGTTTACCCTATATGAAAAAATTTGTTTCAGAAATGGTGATAAAAGCCTACAATAATCCTATAATTACAACCAAAAGTCTTACAACCGTCTAGGTGGCAGGTGACATTGGGTCCCCTCCCTCCATGTGGGGAGGGAGAGAGGGGACCCAATTGGCAACTGCCACCTAGACTGTTATAGGAAGGTTGTAACAATGTTGTCTGAACAGGATCGGACCAGCGGTTGGATCGGATCTGATCGGATTTTGCCAAAAAATCGGTCCACCGGAACTTGAATCGGATTTTTTTAAGAACCGAAGATTTTTTTAAAATCGAAATTTAACTGATGGATCGGTCGAACCAGTACACAATTGAACCGGACGATTCTGGTTTAAAAAAAACTCAAAAAAGTTCATTACGTGAGATTTGGACTATTTGGATCTTGGTTTGGTTTTGAGAGACCTTATAGTTGTAAAATCAAATCAAACCAAACTACGAAGTAAATGTTGATATCTTATCTATTCGAACCAAACCAGGCCTATTTTTTTAAAACAACCAAACCTAGTATTGCTCAAAAGCTTAGGATCTTCGGCTCCTAGTTTCTATTAGACATGCATTCGAATTCCTCTCTTACAAAAATTATGGAATTAAAAGAACCAGTTTAAGCAACAACAATAACATGGTAAAGTATGCAATAAGTTGACCAAAAATTAGAAATAGTAGATCGAGACTGAAATGTTATACTTTAAAAATAATGATCCTAAAAGTATAATAGTTGAGATGACTAAAGTTTGTCAATAATAAATTAAATAAATTGAAATTGTAATTAAATATAAAGTGAAAGTCATTTCATCCCTAGGAGATTAATCTTATGAAAATATGTGTGAAGTATATGCATGAACACTTTGAACTTTGTAGTAAACTCTGTTTGAGGGTGAAATGAACTGTTCTAATCTCAAAATATCAGAAAGTTGTGACAGTTAAATTGTACGTGAGAAGTTTTTTGCTAAAGGCCTTTCAATATAGAATGTGACTAGACTGGGTATAATATGTAAAGGAACAAAAAAAAACTATATTATTCAAAATAAATGTTAATTTTACTACTGTATAATATGTGTATGATGTTAAGAAACATTTTTTTAACGTATAATATAAATGAATATAATTTTTTAATTTTGAGGGCCCAACCGGTATCGAATCGGTGACCTCTTGATTTGCAATCAAATGATGTACCACTAAGCTATGGACCCGTTGCATTTGAGACAGATACAGACATTGTATTTAACAATCTTATCACATTCGTGTCCGTGTTAGGGTTCCTACAACATAGATGTCTGCTTATTATTGTGTCCGTATATCCGTGTCGTCTACTGTCCTTACTTGTATCATTGCAACAAAGACATCTGAACAAAATCTACCTCGTTTGTTGATAAATGGTACATTGCAATTCTTTGTGGTGTAGATGCACTTCAACTTCTCGTAGAATCATTTGCCACCGTATAAATGAGTACGTGCCTGATCAGATTATTGTTATAGAGAACTCAAGTGTGATTTTTCTTGATCTATCTACGATAGTACTGATTCTTCCTTTATATAGAAAAATTAGTCATCCTTGGTAAGTTATAGACCTGAACAACCTTTAGTTAAAAAAAAAAAAGTCATAATTATGGTGTAATAAACACAAATATAAGTCCAAGTTCAATTGATTCTTGAATCTGATAAGATTGAACTGATTGTAGCAACCAAACACATTCAGCTTCATGTAACATATGACCCCTCGGTGTCTTGCAAGTAAGCGATCGTGTGGCGTCTAACGTGGCACCAATTGACACAAGTGTCAAGTGTGCCTCATAATGCGTCACTTTGCTCAATATGTAATGAGTAAAATCCAAACCACGTTCTCTTGAACCCTCCAACATCTAATTAGCACTTAAGACAAATCACGACCGTGTCATGTATTAATTAATTATAAAACTTATATAACTAGGATTTGCAACTAATATTAGATTTGGATTAACATGCATACAATGTAGCGTGCACAAAGTTTAACCTAATATAAGAACCCGTCTCTAAGTTTAAGTTTAGATAGAGGTTGATGCACCTCCACAAGTAAAATGGTATAATATGAAATGAAAATTATAAGTGGAACATTAATTACTTGGAATAAGAACAATGCCAATTTTAAACAAATAAATTGGGCAATTAAAGTAAAAATACAAAGTAACTAGAAAAATCCTTCGGTGTCTTATAAAAAAAGATAAATAATTAGGGTTTAAATTCTATATATTCTGCTTATATATGGATCAACAAATATGTTGACATTGAGTTGAGATGGCCGAGTTGGTCTAAGGCGCCAGATTAAGGTTCTGGTCCGAAAGGGCGTGGGTTCAAATCCCACTCTCAACAGATTGTTTTTATTTTCTTTATTTGCATTATCAGTTTTAGTTTTTTTTTATGCTTTAAATTGCATTATCAGTTTTAGTTTATTTTTCTGGGTTAATTAGACTGAGCATCTATGTTTCATGAGTATTACATGGAATATTTCTATTCCGAAATAATTATACTGATCACCATCTCTTTTATTAAACGGATGGTTAGTGTTATTAGTTTCAGAGGATACGTGTGATTAATTTCAAAGCAAGAGGTAATCCGTTAGGGGTGAGCAAATATCGACCGATACCGAAAAATTGACCGAATACTGATTAAAAATATTTCGAAAAATCGAACCGAAATTATGTACCGATACCGAATTGCCGAACCGACTAAATTACGGTATAATGGTAATGGTAACGATTTGAGTGTAATACCATACCAAAAATATCGAACCGAACCGATTCACACACACACACACATATATATACACACACGCACACACATTTTTTTTAATATTGTTCATGATTAATTTTACACTACTCATTTTTATTTTTATCTTTGTTTTGGTTGGTTTCCAAGAACTTGGAATGGATTTTAGTGGACTTGAATTTATGTTAAGAATGCTAAGAATTAAGTTTTTGATCTTTTGAGCTTATGTTTTTGTGTTCTCATAGAATTTTTGAAGTGAATTTTGGTTACTTAAACTTATACTAAAGATTAAACTTAGTGACCGCGTTTGATATTTTAAGCTCATTTTTAGGTGTTTGTGACTTGTTACATATTGTTCTAATAATTTTAATTAATTGTTTGGTTGGTAGAGACTTGGCTTTAAAATTAATGCTTCAAAAAAAGTAAAAAAATATATATTATAGGTTAAGAGGTTCTACAATATTAAGTGTGTTAATTGATCAAATATTAATTGGTAAAATACCGATACCGAACAAAAATCGACCGAATACTGATTTAACCGAAATCGAAAAAATCGATTCTAAATGGTACGATATTGGGATTGATTTTTCAAATACCGAGTTTAAAAAATACCGAAAAAATCGACCAAATACCGACTGATTATACCGACACTCACCCCTATAATCCGTATTATAAGTGTAAAATATAGGATTAATTAATGTAATTAATTCTTCTTATTTTTTGTTTTAAATTGCATCAGGTTGTCTTTAATTTTAAGATTGACCATCTTTCTCTTTTGTGTTTGCAATTTCTTTTGTTTCAAATTGCGAAGGAACTTAAAACTCTTGTCCGTCGTCATCGAAAGTCTTTATTAGGCCATCTCCAATGGAAATTTCTAAAATTGGGTTGCTATCCTACTTGGCATGATACTTTAAGCAAATTTCTATCATAGTTGTTAGAGTTTCTATATAGAAATTACACAAACAAAAAATAGCCTCCAATGATTCTCCATTTCTATTCTATGTGACAACAAATGAAAGAATCACTTTAATATTATGAGGTCCAATATTAATTGGTATGAAAGATAAAGAGTTTCTATGAGAGTTTTGTAGAAAGTAGAAATCCTAATAGAAACTCTTCATCCTACATCAATACCACTTAAAATATAAATTAAAATATAAATCTCCATTGTGAGTTTTTTTTATTCTAGATTTTATATTATCATGTTACAATTAAGTTTTTTACTATTATTACAAATTTGAGTCTTAAAATACATTTTATATTCTAAGATACATTTTATATTATAATTTTTTTTAGAAAAAGTCAACCAATACCACAAGTTAGTGCTTTTTTGGAACTCTAACACTTGTTTAGATACCTTTTTAAACACACATTTCTGAGTTAAAAAAGTAGTTCTGATTTGAAAAAGCGTTTGGATGCTGACATTTGATTGAGTTTTTTGAAAAAGCGTGTGTTTTTAGGGTATGCTTAGTAACGGTATTTTTACCGATTTTGGGATATTTTTGAACCGATCGTTTATGAAAACTCATGTTTGTTAATTTTTTTGAGGTACCGATTTTGGTCGGCTCAAAACCCTCCCAAAATCGGTGTAATATATTTTTAGGTGGCTTTATAAACACCCAAAATCGGTAGGTTTTGAGCGGCTCTATTTTTTTATTCCATTTATATCCTTACAAAAATATATATAATTATAACTACTGATACACTTCCCTATTTAATTTATTCGTGTAAAAAAATTTCAGAACCGCTCGTTAGTGAATTACCAAGCATGGATTGGACTGGTTTAAAAGCCGCTACTTAAAAATCATCTAAAATCGGACCCTTCATAATCGCTCATAACCGGTACTCTAAAAATACCTCATAACCGCTACCCCTACAATTGCCAAGCAGACCCTTAGGCCTCATTTGGTTAGCGGAATCTCCGGGTTGGAAAAGGAAAGTGATTACTTTTTTTTGTTTGGATGTCCGAATTGAGGAGGAAAGGAAAGTGATTCTCAATGGAAGGAAAATTAGGAGGAAAAGTGATTCCATCCATCCAAACAAGGAATCACTTTCCTACATTAAAATATTCACTTTCCTTTTCAAATTTCTTGGCATTGCCAAACATCGAAAAAAAAATCAATAAAAATTAAAGTTTTCCAAAGGAAAAGAAATGACGAGAAATTGATTTCCTTTCCCTTCTATTTCGCGAATCAAACGAGGCCTTGGTCTCATCTCTCAATTTTTTCCAAGGAAAATGCTAAGTTTACTACCAAATTTTTATAACCTTCTTACAACTACTCTCTCCCACCCCTTACACATGGGTCCCACCGGGTCCCACCACCACTCTCATCCTCCTGCTACATGGGCTCCACCCGGCCCCACCATTTTTTCTCCTCCTTCAATCAAAGTCCGACATGTGTCCGGTTGTAGAGGGGTTGTAAAATTTGGTTGTAGGCATAGCAAAGCTCTTTATCCAAAAACCCAATACACTCTCTCGTCACTCCCTTCTAACTTTTCATTTTTTCCATGAGAGCAACAGCTCTCCTCCACCATGACCCTCCTCCTCCTCCACCACCCCCTTCTCTACCGCAGCGGCAACAACTCTCCTTTACTCCACCGCCTCCTACACCGTGACCCTCCTCCACCCGCTTCTCCACCGTGGCAGCAACAGCTCTCACTTTCTCCACCGCCTCCTCCACCATAACTTTCCTCCTCTACCCCCTTCTCCACCACGGTGCTCGACATCCTCAAAAGACCTCGACATTCGTGAGACTGTTGTGACCGTCACAAACTCCAAGGCAACGGCGTTTGCTACGGCCGGGGAGACGGCAATGCGTTTCTCCTTGCGGGAGCAAAGTCTGCTAGAACCGTTGTGGTCGACGACGTCGGCTACAACGAATCAATCAAAGAGTAAGGAGAGGGTTCTTGAGGCCGCCTCACCATCGAGAAGTCCTCGACGGCCACTACGAGCACCGCCTAGCCATCGAGCTCGAGCTTCACAGGACGGTCCTCCTGATGTTGACAGCCCACCACCGACAGTAAGCCGACACCGCCTCGCCATCGAGCTCAAGCTTCACGAAGCAGTCCATTTTCAACTCCTCCACCCCGGACAGCAATCCTCGACGACACACCACCGGCAGTAGGACGACACCATCGTTGCAATTGTTTTACCAAGAATATTAAATCAAGAAAAACCCAGAACATAATTATAAAATATTTTTAATTTTTTTACAATTTAATTAACATAACTACAAATATTTTATAAAAGTTTATTAAAAAATTTAATTATTTTTAATAAACTTTTATAAAATATTTGTAGTTATGTTAATTTAATTGTAAAAGAATTAAAAATATTTTATAATTATGTTCTCGGTTTTTTTTTATTTAATATTTGTATCCGTGTTAGTGTCACTACAACATAGATGTATGCTTATTATTGTATCCGTATGTCCGTGTCGTCTAGTGTCCTTACCAGTATCATTGCAACAAAGACATCTGAACAAAGTCTACCTCGTTTGTTTATATACGGTACATTATAATGCTTTGTAGTGTAGATGCATTTCAACTTCTCGTAAGATCTTTTGACACCGTCTACATGAGTACGTGCATGATCAGATTATTGTTATATAGAACTCGGTGTGATTTTTCTTGATCTATCTACTATAGTACTGATTCTTCCTTTATATAGAAAAATAAGTTGTCCTTGATAAGTTATAGACCTAAACAACCTTTAGTTTTGGAAAAAAAATCATAATTGTAGTGTAATAAATCCAACTATAAGTCCAAGGTTCAATTGATTCCTGAATCTGATTAGATTCAACAGATTGTAACAACCAAACATCTTCAGTTTCGTGTAACATATGACCCCTCGGAGTCTTGATTTGCAAGTGACCATGTGACGTCTAACATGGCGCCAACTCAGCACTTTATATTGACGTGCCAAGTGACACAAGTGTCAAGTGTGCCTCATAATGCGTCACTTTGTGGCGTAAAGTCCATATCCAACTCAAGCTTAATTAGGTCTAGACCCTTCGGAGAGTGGGGTTAGAAATGGTGTCAAAAATTATAATTCAATATGTAATGAGTAAAATCCAAACCACGTTCTCTTGAACCCTCCAACATCTAATTACTACTTGAGACAAATCACGACGTGTCATGTATTAGTTATTATAAAGCTTATATAACAAGGATTTGTAACTAATATTATATTTGGATTAACCTAATATAAGAACCCCTCTCTAAGTTTAAGTTTAGATAGAGGTTGATGCACCTCTACAAGTAAAATGGTATAATATGAAATGAAAATTATAAGTGGAACATTAATTACTTGGAACAAGAACAATGCCAATTTTAAACAAATAAGCTGGGCAATTAGAGTAAAAAATACAAAGTAACCAGAAAAATCCTTTGGTGTCTTATAAAAAAAAGGAAATAATTAGGATTTAAATTCAATATAGCTTTCTTATATAATGGTCAACACATATTTGTCATCGTGTTGAAATGGCCGAGTTGGTCTAAGGCGCCAGAATAAGGTTCTGGACCGAAACGGCGTGGGTTCAAATCCCATTCTCAACAGATTTCTCTAGTTTCTTTGCAATATCAGTTTGAGTAAAGAAATGGCCGAGTTGGTCTAAGGCGCCAGATTTTCCATTTCTGGTCCGAAATGTCGTGGGTTCAAATCCCATTCTCAACAGATTTCTCTAGTTTCTTTGCAATATCAGTTTGAGTAAAGAAATGGCCGAGTTGGTCTAAGGCGCCAGATTTTAAGGTTCTGGTCCGAAATGTCGTGGGTTCAAATCCCATTCTCAACAGATTTCTTTAGTTTCTTTGCAATATCAGTTTGAGTGATTTACCGTTTTAAATTCAGTTTTAGTTTATTTTTTGGATTAATTACACTAATTCCTTATGTTTCATGAGTATTACAAAAACTATTCATATTCCAAAAATATTTACACTGGTCACCCCTCTCCTTTATTAAAGGAGGTGGTTAGTTTCAAAGCTGGAGGCAATCATAGTTTCAAAGCAGTAGGTAATCCATATTATAAGTATAAAATATAGGAGTAGTTAATCCAATTAGTTCTTCTTTTTTTTAAATTGCATTATCAAGTTGTCTTTAATTTTGGGCTTAATTGCACTTTGCTACCCTCAACTATTTCGCTTTTTCAACTTGATATCCTGAACTTTTTTTGTAACAAGTTGATACCTCAACTATTATTTTTTTTTCAACTTGATACCTAATTTTTCAAAAAAATCCCAAAATGCCCTTATCCCTTCCCTCTTCCCTTCTCCCCTCCCCCACTCCGGCCACCCCCACCCTCCCGCTCCGCCTCCCCTCCAGCCACCCCCCTCTCCCACGTTCGGCCAACCCCCCCTCCCGCTTCCGGCGCCACAGCCGCGGCGGCGGCGGCTGCGGCTGCTGCTGCGGCGGCGGCGGCGGCTGCTGCTGCTGCGGCGGCGGCTGTTGCTGCCGCGGCGGCCGGCGGCGGTGGGGGTGGGGGGGTTGGCCGGACGCGGGAGAGGGGGGTGGCCGAAGGGGAGGCGGAGCGGGAGGGAGGGGGTAGCTGGAGTGGGGGAGGGGGGTAATTTTAAGGTTTTAGTAGGGGTATTTTCGTCCCAAAAAATTTTTGGGTATCAACTTGTTACAAAAAAAAGTTTATGGTATCAAATTAAAAAAGCAGAATAGTTGAGGGTAGCAAAGTGCAATTAAGCCTTAATTTTGAGATTGACCCATCTTTTCCTTTTGTGTTAGGTTGCAATTTCTTTTGTTTCAAATTGCAAAGTAACTCAAAACTATTTTCCGTCGTCGAAAGTCTTTATTAGCCTCCCAGTGATCTTCAAAATGATGATTAATCAGTTCTTTAACAGTAAGGTTTTTGAAACATAGTTAACTTGACGAAAATAAACAGCAACAATTGTAAAGTTAGTTTTTCTTTTTTGCCACTAATGCATTTCCTGTGGGTGTGTTTGGTAAATCGTATTTGCCTATTTGGAGGTGAAATTTAAATTTTTATGGATTTGGAGACAAATCCATGGAATCCTATGTTTGGTTGGAGATGGATTTAGATATGGAAAGTATGACAAAATCCAAAACTTGGATTTGGTTGGATTTTGGTTAATCTTTAATAATTTCGTTAAAAATATTTATTCTTTAATAATTTCGTTAAAAATTAGTTAATTAATAAAAAATAACTATTTTATTAGTATTATTAATTAATAAAAAATAGTATTATTAATTAAAAAATTTAGTTAATTAGTTAATTTCGTTATAATCATAATTAATAATTTATTAGTATTATTATAATATTAATTAATAATCTGTTAATTATTAATAATCATATTTTACTAGTATTATTATATTATTATTATAATATTAATTAATAATTTATTAGTATTATTATAATAATAATTAATAATCATATCCTATGTTTAGTATTATTAATTAAAAAATTAGTTAATTAGTTAATTTTGTTATAATCATATTAATAATTTATTAGTATTATTATAATCTTAATTAATAATTTGTTAATAACTATTTTATTATAATCTTAATTAATATTATTTTAATCACAATTAGAATTATATTTTATAATAATTTAATTAATAATTTACTAATCATAATTATATTAATTTATAATTACTATTTTTAAAAATTTTAATTTATAGTTAATTAATCGTTAATTATTACTTATTAATCAATAATTATAATTTATAATTATTAATCGTTAATAAAAAATTATCAATTGTTAATTATTAATCGTTAATTATTAATTATTAATTATTAATCGTTAATTAATATTTAATTATTAATCATTATTTATTTAAAATTTAACTAATCATTAATTATTAATTTTATAATTAATAATAACTAATCGTCAATTATTAATTACTAATCGTTAATTATTAATTTTATAAATAATAATAACTATAATTAATCATAATTAATTAATAGCTTAATTATTGATCATGACTATAATTTAATTATTAATCATAAATCCAAATCCTATGTTTGGTTGGAGTTGGATTTGGATTTGGAGTTGGATTTGAATCTTGAAATCCATAATTTAGATTTGGAGGATTTCCAAATCCAAATCCAAATAGTAAAATTCGATTACCAAACAAGCCCTAAGTGTTGTATGGACTTGATTATGCCACAGGGTGTCCTAATTTTTATATCTCAACTCCAACAAGGAATTGTTGAAGAATGACTTAACCAAGTTCAGGAAAAAGCAAAAGTACCACTTTAAAGTTCTTAGAACTGTATAATTTTAAAAGTAAAAAAAAATTACTTCCTTAGAATCTGCTTGGCAATTGTAAAGATAGCAATTATAAGATATTTTTTGAGTACCGGTTATGAAAGAATATGAAGAGTCCGATTTTGGGTGATTTTTAAGTAAAAGCTTTGAAACTAGTCCAATTCATACTTATTTACTAACAAGCGGCTCTAAAATTTTTTACATGAATAAAATTAAATAAGAAATGATATTAGTAATTATAATTATATATTTTTGGTAATGATATAAATGAAAGAAAACAAAAAAAATTTGCTCAAAATTCACCAATTTTGGGTGTTTATAAAGACCCCCAAAATTTACATTACACCAATTTTGAAAATATTTTGAGCCAATCAAATCTAATGCCTCAAAAGAAAAAAGAAAAAGGATAAAACCAAGAGTTTTCATAAACTATCGGTTCAAAAATACTCTAAAACAATAAAAACACTGTTACCCAGCAGACCCTTAGGCCTCGTTTGGTTCACGGATTCAAGGAAGTTGGAAAGGAAAGTTGTTACTTTTCTTTGTTTGGTAACCACAAACTTGATAATCAATTTCCTCACAAGGAGGAAAATTGGAGAGAATATGGTTCCATTCATAACCCATGGGATTGATTTTCCCTCCTTTTCCAACATTTATTACAAAAGCTATAACAAAAGTAACCATGTGTTATTGCTTATTTTATCATTAATGTTATTTTTTATAATGTTATTTTTATTTTATATGTAAGAATACTATTAGAACATTGCTATATTTTTGCTTTTCTTTCCTACACCAACCAAACAACAGAAAGAAAATGTAACAGGAATCCTACTTTCTCATTCCCATGAAAAATACAAAGGAATGCATTTCCTTTCCGTGAACTAAACGAGGCCTTAATGCATCAATACTAGATAGATAACCTGAAAAAATGTATCACATTATAGTGATGCCTACAATTTCCAAATTCAAAATATAAGAAATTATTTTGTAGAATAATAAAATTCAATTTAAGTCCCAAAATAGTCTTATGCTAGCACGGTAGCTTGGCCTCAATAGTTTTATATTTAAAATAATATGAACTCAAAAAAATTTGTTTATTACAAATTTGGGAAAAGTTGGGCGTTAAGATACATTTTACATTATCATGTTTTTTTTTTTTTTGGAAAAAGAAAACCAATACCACAAGTCAGTGTTTTCTGGAACTCTAATTGTTCCATAGTTATGTTCAAACTAAGATCAAAGAGGAATATCGCAAGTGGCTTTAATAAATCAAGTTGTAGTCGAGTTCAGTTACATTGTATATATATTGTAGGCTTAATTGCACTTTGCTACCCTTAACTATTACCATTTTTCAACTTTGTACCCTAAACTATTTTTTGTAACAATTTGATACCCAGATGTTATTTTGGACTAAAATGCCCCCCCCCTACCACTTCCCCTCCCCCTCCCCCCCTGCACGCTCCGGCCGCCCCCCCCCCCCCCCCCCCTGCTAGCTCCCCCCCCCCCCCCCCCCCCGCCCCCCACCCCCTGCTCGCTCCGGCCGCCCGTCCGCCCCCGCCTCTCCCCTAGGCCGCGGCAGCACGGGAGGAGGGGGGCTAGGGAGGGAGGGCGGGGCGGGAGGCGGGGCGGGGGATGGCCGAAGCTAGCGGGGGGCGGGGAGGGGGGGGGGGGGGTGGGGGGGGGCGGGGAGGGGGGGGGGGGGGGGTGGGGGGCGGGGAGGGGGGGGGGGGGGGGTAGGGGGCGGAGCTAGCAGGGGGGGGGGGGAGGGGCGGCCAGAGCTAGCAGGAGGGGTGGCCGGAGTGAAGAAGGGGGTGGAGGGAAGGAAGAGAGAAGAACATTTTCAGAATTTTTGAAAAATTAGGTATCAAGTTGAAAAAAAATAATAATTGAGGTACAAATTTGTTACGAAAAAAAATTTATGGTATCAAGTTGAAAAGGCGGAATAGTTGAGGGTAGCAAAGTGCAATTAAGCCTATATTGTATAGATGAAGTTGAATTTAGTTTTGTTAGAGAATTTATTCTTTGTTAGCTACGACAATATTAAAAAAAAAACAAGAACCGAGACATTTCCATTTCAAATTCAGAAAATACAGTCCTTTTTTTTTAAGATCAAACAACCACCACATAACCACGTAAAGCCCTAGCCCCCGAATCCGTAGAGGGTCCTCCCCTGGCGCTTGAGGGCGTAGACGACGTCCATGGCGGTGACGGTTTTCCTCCTGGCGTGCTCTGTGTAGGTGACAGCGTCGCGGATGACGTTCTCGAGGAAGATCTTGAGCACGCCGCGGGTCTCCTCGTAGATGAGGCCGCTGATCCTCTTCACCCCTCCCCTCCTCGCCAGCCGCCGGATCGCCGGCTTCGTGATCCCCTGAATGTTGTCGCGGAGCACCTTCCGGTGACGCTTCGCCCCTCCCTTCCCCAGACCCTTCCCTCCTTTCCCTCGTCCAGACATTCCTTCCTCACTTCCTTCTCTCTACTTCTTAATTTGGTTGTTGAGTAACACTACCGTTGAAATAAATTGGGAGATTTACTTTATATATATATGGGAGGAGCCTGCAGCGTGGATCCGTGGGTAGAGAAGCTTGTGGATTTGCTATCGTTGGATATGAGGTGGAGGGTTAAGATTAAGTAACTGTTTGGCGTTCGGATTGCTGACGTGGACGGATGAGTGGTGTGTTTTTGTTTTTCTTATGTTCAAACGAGACCGAAGAGAAATATCACAGGTGGATTAATATATCAAATTGTAGTCAAGTTCAGTTACATTGTATAGATGTTACATTCTATAGACGAAGTTGAATTTAGTTTTGTTAGAGAATTTATTCTTTTGTAGCTACGACAATATTTAATTAACACAGAGTCTCAAACAAATTTTTTTAAAAAAAAATCTGAGACATTTCCATTTCAAATTCAGAAAATACAGTCATCCCCCTTCTTCTTCTTCTTCTTCTTCTTACTCTTAGGCCTCGTTTGGTTCACGGAAAGAAAATCAATTCCCATGTATTTTCCATGGGGATGGGAAAGTAAAATTTCTATCAAATTTTCTTTCCAGTGTTTGGTTGGTGTAGGAAAGGAAAGGAAAAAAATATATCATTATTCCAATAATATCCAATGTCAACATAATTATAATCAACAGAATACGAATAGTTAATTGGTAAAATAGATAATAAATTAAGGCTATTTTTGTCAATGTTTGGCAATTAATGTTGGGAAAGGAGGAGGGAAAATGAATCCCATGGGTCATGAGAGGAATCATTTTCCCTCCTATTTTCCTCCATGTTAGGAAAGTGTTTCCCAAATTTGTGGCTACCAAACAAAGAAAAGGAACAAGTTTCCTTTCCGGATTCCTTGAATCCGTGAACCAAACGAGGCCTTACTCTTACGTAAAGCTCTAGCCCCCGAATCCGTAGAGGGTCCTACCCTGGCGCTTGAGGGCGTAGACGACGTCCATGGCGGTGACAGTCTTCCTCCTGGCGTGCTCTGTATAGGTGACGGCGTCGCGGATGACGTTCTCAAGGAAGATCTTGACGTGGACTGTTTTTTTTTTTTTTTTTTTTTTTTTGAGCCATGGATTCTGTGGAGCTGGACACAGGGTTTGGGCTGCTTAATGGCAACGGAGATTGATAATATATTCCATGTAAGCCCAAATGATATATACATATAAGCGGTTGGGCTTCGGCTTGTTGCTGGGCTGGGCTCGGACGGACCCGGTCCGATTTTGACCAGTTTTGACCTGAGGCGAAATAGTTCGAGCTTGTATGTTGGTATGGAGTCATCCCTCCTTTTGTGGCAGTTGACGTGACATGTTAAATAATATTATGTGTCATCTGAAATGGCAGATGACGTGACAAATTTTAACAAAAAAATTAATTATCCATTTTTTCATATTAATATTAATGTTAATGTTAAGGTTAATGTTAATGTTAATGTTAATATTAATATTAATGTTAACGTTAATGTTAACGTTAATATTAACTTTAATATTAATTTTAATATTAATGTTAACATTAAAATTTTAATTTTAATTTTAATTTTAATTTTAAAATTTGTCATGTCAGATGCAATATCAATACGTCACGTCAGCCGCCACGTAAGGAGGGATGATTTGAAGGAACAATTTGGAGGGACAAATAGCATTATTTATTCGTCTGGGTCGAGTAACGTTGGAGACCAAAATCTGAAATCCAATTCGACCTATAATTCGGTTGGACTCAATTCGAACTGGGCCGACCTGGTTCAGGTCTCGGTCAGGTTCCATCTGACCGGTCAGGGATCATCATTTGGCCCGAAGTTCATGGGCGTCCAAAAAGTCCGTTCGGTCCGATGGGCCAAAGTCCGATAGAGCTCGGTCGTTAGGGTAAAATCTGATCCGGTCCATATTAGTATAGGGACGGTCTTGGACTATGCATCCATCCGCCCAAGTCCGGTCCGAGGCCCGCTAGATACATGTGTTCTCTCTATATTGAGATTCGCATAGTGCAATGTGCATGTGATATAGTTTACAAAAAATACTCTCTTTTTTCTGTTGCTACTGATATGACCGTCTCTATGATATCATCATCAAGAGCTTAACACAAGCAGGACTAGTGTATTGTTTTTAGTCAAGCTAGTAATTTTGGCTTGTATCATCATCAACAGGAGGTTATGCATCAAATGTTGGGATTCAGTGCAATGTGCATGTGAATAAAATTTCTACGAAAGAAGAAAATCAAGTTGTAATAATTGTACCATAATTTAAACTCATTTATCTTGGTATATGTGGCTGAACCGCAAAATATCCATTTTTTTGCATATCTGACGTGGTGTATCATATAGTGTTACTATACCTTGTTAATTCTCTATTATTAGGTCTGCGAAGACCCATTTAAAAAAAAACGTATAGAACTAGTGGGCTTTATAAATAATAATTAAATTCGATCCAAAATTTCTTTAGGGCAAAAAAAAATGGCCAATATCCGTCCCGAGTCCGTACTTTATGGACTTGAACGGCTCGGCCCGGTCCTATGTCGATTCCTAGACCGGCTATCTAAAAATATATTAGGCCTTGGACGACCAAAATTTAAGATAATAATAATAATATTATTATTATTATTATTATTATAAAAATGAATAAAATAAATTAATGAAAATAATAAGGAACTTTTGATTTTTATCTATTTAAAGCTTGTTATAATTAATTTTTTTGTAAAAGATAAAAGGATGATAGTACAAATTCATATATTTCATCTTCGGTTTTGATGACCTGTCAATTTAAGGCAATAGACGTTAGTTTGTTGCAAAACAAGACAATGTATTTGTTGCTAAATGATTGGACCTCTAGCATCGATACATGCTTTTGTGCAATTGTCAACGAAATTAGTATTTTTGTTGGTATAAGTCTTTTGACTTTTACCAACGAAAGACATTAATAACAAAATTTAATTTTTATACTGTCCGCGGCGAAAATAATAATTCATTGTTGTAAGTCTTCAACATTTACCAACAAAGACATTTAAAAACAAAATCTTTTTTTTTTGCAACGAAAAAATATATGTTGCTGTAAGTTTTTAACTTTTACCAACGAAAGACATTTAACAACGAAATTTTCATTTTTTGTTAAATCTCAACTATTAGCCAAAATTGTTTTTTTTTTTTGTTCTAAGACTCTTTAGTGACAGGTCTACTGCAACAAACTTTGACAACAACAAAATATCAATAGACCATTAGTAACAAAATACTGATTAATAACAAAATATTGTTATTGCCGGGGCACACTTTTTCGATGGAAAACTGAGAAGATGAAACAATTGTAAAAACAATGTTCCAACGCAACACTTCTAGGAAGGTTGCGCGAGTATAACGAAGATCTAAAAAAATCTCGTTTTAGTATTACGAGAATCTAAAAAGATTTCGTAATCCACAGCAATCGATCGTAGTACTTCTAAAAAGAAGATACAATCAGAATTACTGGCAGCAATGAAGAAGGTGACTGGCGAAAGATGGAAGAACTCCTGTTGGGGTGAATAATCACCGTTGCTCAAAGCTTTATTCGCCCTACACGAACAGCTTCCAGGAACCAGCAAGTTCGTCGGAGAACTTGGAACACTCCTGCTCTTCTGATTCCTCAGATGGACACGAACTCCCGTGCAAAAGCAATGCTGGTGCGGCGCCTTTTCTCTCTCTCGAAGGCTGCTGGAATTCGCAAGCAAATTCCGATCAGAACTGTGTTAAAGAACACTTCTGAATTATCTGTTTACTTGTGTTAAAAATACTTCATAAACTTTCTATGGTGGCTTCTATTACTTGTATATCTGTTGCCTTGTGAGAGAGAGGATGCCTTATATAGGCCCTGCAACAACTGCTCGGTTGCCACAAAGTTAGGATCATGGTAAAAACCACCCCGAACATGTAGCAACCGCCCAGAACGTGCAAACGCACGTTCTGCTGCAAGTTGCGCCAACTGCGCGCACACTGCACTCCGCGCGACAGAGCGCGCACTGAGCTGCACACTGCGCGCACTGCACGCATTGTGCACGCGACGCACGCAGCGCAACCAGCGCATCCGCACAACCCGAGCAACCCGAGCAACCCGCACAACCCAGCGCACCGGCGCAACCAAGCACAACCTGGGCGCAACCTGGACAGCGCAACTGGGCTTGCGCAACGTGGCAGCGCAAGTGGCTCGCGCAATGAGCGCAACTAAAACGCACTATGCGCCTAGCGACGATGCTGACGTGCTAAGTGCAAAGTGCGCCAACAAAATGCCACATTACGCCTCATGAGTCCGAGTCCAAGTCCGAGTCCGAGTCGCTAAGCCCCTACGGGGCTTAGCTCCCATGGAAATAAATTTTCCAAGAGCAAAAAGCATGAATGCTTTCAATTGTTGATTTAGCCTTTTTCTTTAGAAAAATAATCCCACATGGCACACCCATGTACACCTCCACACCACATGTGCATCTCTAAACTAGCAAAGCTAATATATAGAGATACAAGTCCTTTGGTCTAGCCGATGTGGGACTAAAATTTACTTTGAAAAAGACCAAAACCCAACAATCCCCCACATATCTCTATATATGAGTATAAGTGTTCCCCACAGTAACTGTCCATCATGCATTAGGAGAGATATCGCTGACGACTTGAATCTTTCCACATGGTTCAAACAACAGACTATAATACAAGAATGGACTAAGCCTTGAATTCTGCATCATAGCTGAAATTCTTCTCACTCACATAATGTAGTTACATGTGCTTCTGGCTACACATTAAAGGTCCTGTGCCAGCCTGGTTTCAGTATATAATTTTGGACGTCTACAAGTTTACCCTCAAGAGACGGCCTGATATCTCTTTGTCCATACACTATAGGTGAGTTCATTATAAAGAGACATGGCATGAAGCGCTTTGCGCTTCCCTTGCGGTGCTACGCCGCTATGACATGGCTTAAAGCCGAGGCCTTACCCCGTACCGGGAACCTCATCGTAGTGTCATACTACTGTAGCATGAGGCAATCGCCTCTTTGTAGTGCCAAACTACCCAGCATGAAGCTTTAGGCTCCCTTGCGGTGTTACGCCGCAACGACATGGCTTGCAAGGCCGAGACTTTATCCCTAACTGGGTACCTCATCGTGGTGTCATGCCACTGTAACATGAAGAACTCCTCCTCTTTGTAGTGCTAACTACACCCCTCTTTATTTTAACATACAACATTAGGCTAACTGCCTATTTGCGGTGCTACGCCGCTGTGACTTGGCCTGCAAAACTGAGGCTTTATCCTATTCCTGGGCAGCACACCATATATAGGAACCTCATTTTGGAGTCACCCCACTGTAGCATGGAGTTTCACTCCTTGTAGTGCTGCTCTACCGTGCTTCCTGTAAAGCACACCAGGCATTCACAATGCCTGAGAACTCATTAATGCCTTTAAGCCAACCTTCCCACAGGAACCGTTTTCCACAGAAAACAACAGTAGAAAACAGTGGTTATAGGTCCGTAACCTCTCCATGCCCAATAGAACATGTACCCACCGTTCCTGATATTCTTTCGATTTGTGGTCCTTCCTTGAACCAAAAGCTAGATGCCTAGTAGATTTCTCTTTGAACTATTTGCATAAAACTTTATGGTAGGAATACAATAATACAATATCAGAATACCTTCAAGCCCATTTTACAAGCTGTGTCATCGACCAGCTGGCGCTTGAGGCCCTTGGTGAACGGATCCGCCAGGTTCTCCTGACTCCGAACATCAATCACTGCAATAACACCTCTCTTGATAAGATCGTGTACTGTCCTGTGCTTCAACCGCACAGTCCTCTTCTTCCCGTTGAAGAGGTCATTTGATGCCACCGCCGCAGCCGCCTGGTTGTCGCAGTATATCGGTATTGTCGGTATTTGTGTCCCAACCACTGGAAGATCATACATGAGCTCCCGAAGCCATTCTGCTTCCTCGGCTGCGGTATCAAGTGCAAAGAACTCAGATTCCATGGATGACCGCGAGAGCATAGTCTGCTTCTTCGACTTCCACGATATAGCAGCTCCACCCATTGTGAAAATGAATCCACTCGTGGACCTCTCGCTCTCCACCTCTGAGCACCAGCTGGCATCACTGAAGCCTTTCACTACCGGCGAATCCCCGCTGTAGTTCAGTGCATATGTCTGAGTCTTCTTGAGATATCTCATCACCCATTTCACAGCTTTCCAGTGTTCAGCACCTGGGTTACTCGTGAAACGATTCAGCATTCCCACGGCGAAAGCTATGTCAGGCCTTGTGGCAGTAGTAGCATACATCAAACTTCCGATTACGCTTGCATACTCCAGCTGCCTGACACTTTCCCCTGAATTAGGCTTCATCTTCAGATCACTCCTGTACGACGTATCGATCCCAGAAAGATCCCGATACCCATAACGAGTGATCATTTTCTCAATATAATGAGACTGTGATAGCGCTAGTCCAGTGTCTGTCCGGATGATCTTGATCCCTAAGATTACATCAACTTCCCCCAAGTCCTTCATACTGAACTTGCTCGAGATGAACCTCTTTGTCTTCGTGACACAGCTCATATCCGTACCTAGGATAAGCATGTCGTCCACATACAGACAAACGATCATACCTCTTCTATCAGCGAACTTCGTGTAAACACACTTGTCCGTCTCGCTGACCATATAGCCATTTGACCTTATAACCTTGTCAAATTTCTTATGCCACATCTTGGGAGCCTGTTTAAGACCGTACAAAGATTTCACCAACTTGCAGACTTTGTCTTCAAGACCCTTGACGACAAATCTCTCTGGTTGTTGCATATAAATCTCTTCGGTCAGCTCGTCATTTAGGAAAGCTGTTTTTACATCCATCTGATGTATCACCATCTTATGTATTGCTGCGAGAGCAATCAACATTCTGATGGTAGTCATCCGGACTACTGGAGCATACGTGTCAAAGTAGTCGATTCCCTGCTTCTGAGAAAACCCCTTGGCTACTAGCCTAGCCTTGAACTTGTCAATAGTTCCGTCTGCTTTCATCTTCTTCTTGAAGATCCATTTGCATCCGATGGATTTTGCTCCTTCAGAAAGATCAACCAACACCCAAGTGTTATTGGAGGTGATGGATTCAATTTCATTGTTAATCGCCTCCCTCCAGAAAATTGCGTCTCTGGTCTTCATCGCCTCATCATAGGTAAGCAGATCTGCTTCCACATGATAGGTAACAAAGTCACTTCCGAAGTCCTTCGGCCTCCTCATACGCTTAGCTGACGGCTCAGCTTGTTCTGGTTCAATCGTTGTTTTAACAACAAAATCTTCTTGGACCACATCTTCATTGAAGATTTCAGTTTCCTGCGCACCCTCATTGTTCTCCTGTACATCCGCAAGAATAATATTCTTGTGCCTAGCAAATTTGTCTTCAAAATATTCTGCGTCGCGAGATTCAATGATATGATTTAATTCAATATCAAGAAATCTTCGAGCATCACTCTTCTCGGCATACCCCAAGAAGATCGTCTTAGTAGTCCTTGTCCCAAGCTTCTGAATCTTCAGATCTGGAAGCTTGACATATTCCAGACACCCTCACACTCGAATGACATTCAAGTTAGGTCTGACTTTGAACCAGAGTTTATGAGGAGTAATGTCAAAAGTTGCATGAGGCACCCTATTCAGAATAAAAGTGGCCGTCAGTACAGCTTCTTCCCAGTAGCACTTAGGAAGACTCGTAGTCAACAGCATTTAGTTAATCATTTCTGTTAACGTTCTGTTCTTCCTCTCTGCTACTTCCGTTTGATTGAGGAGAGTACGGAGCCGTAGTCTCATTGACAATTCCATGTTCTTTGCAGAACGATGCAAATTCATGAGACCTGTACTCCCCACCTCGATCACTTCTTATTCTTTTGAGTTGTTGTCCAGTTTGGCACTCAGCTTCGGCTCTGAACTCCTTGAACTTCTCGAATGCTTCGTCTTTAGCCTTCAGCAAGTAGACGAACGCATACTTTGAGAAGTCATCGATGAAGGTTATGAAATACTTCATCTCGGCCTTTGTAGAGAACTGTTTGAAGTCCCAGATATCGGAGTGTACCAACTCCAGAAGATCTGTACTTCGATTAACCCGAGGAAAGGGTTTCCTTGTGATCTTTGTTTGAGCACAAACTTCACATTTTTCTACCTTACCCCCACACTTGGAGATAAGTCCTAGACTAGACATTCTGTTTATTCGTTTACAATGAACATGTCCTAGCCTATTATGCCACAACTCAAGAGTATAAGCAGAATGAATGATTTCATTAATCACATTAATTACATTGGAATGATTTACAAGCTAAATTTTTAACATTTCTTCGGTATAAAAAGCTTTCACTAAATATGTTCCCTTGATAGACATCACCATCTGGCCAGCATTGATATCCATCCTGAGGCCTGCGTTGCAGAGTAGGCCTCCTGAGATCAGGTTCTTGGCGATAGCAGGTACGTGCTTCACGCCTTGAAGCATCAGAGACTTTCCCGAAGTCAGCTTCAACACCACCATCCCGATCCCGAGCACTTCAGCTTGTGCCTGGTTTGCCATCATAACCACTTCAGAAGTAGGTGTATAGGTGGTGAACCACTCCTTACTGGAGCAGACATGGCAGAAGGCTCCAGTGTCTACCCACCAGTCAGAGTCAGTCCTTACTGCATCAACCTGTGCAATCATAGCAACAACGTCAGTGATCATAGATACCTTACTAGGCTCTCCTTGCTCTGATTGCTTGGTCTTTGCTTTGCATTCACTTTTGAAGTGGCCCTTCTTGTCACACTTGAAATAAGGCATCTGAGATTTTGCCTTCTTTCGCTTGAAGGAAGTCCCCTTCACGTTTAGATTGTTAGGGTCCTTCTTCTTGCTGTGGGAAGCCGCCTGCTTTTCCTTGGTTCCTTGGTATAAACCAGATTGGCGTTAGCCAATTGCTTGGACAGTGCGTCCACCTTCAGTTGAGCCCGCATCTGGTCCTCAACATAGATTTCCTGCAAGAGATCTTCAAGGCTGATCTCAAGCTTCTTCCTATGCATGTTTGCATAGAACTTACTCTACCCAGCGGGAAGCTTTGAGACAATTCCTCCAACAACAAACTTGTCGGGGAGGGGCATCGCCTCGTCTTCCAACTTCTGTCGCAGCTTCAGAAATTCTTTTACCTGCGGCAGCATGGACTTCTCGTCCTCAAAGAGCCATTTGTGATATTTTTCAACCACAAATATCTTGCTCATGTTCTTGTCTTCTTCGTACAGCTTCTCCAGAGACTCCCATATATCTCTGGCAATAGATTTTTTACTGTAAGATTCTGCTAGAGAATCATCCATAGCATTCAGGATAAGCAGCCTGCAAATGCTATTTTTCCTTCTTCACTTGGCCTGAAGTTTAGTAGCTGCAGTGATTGCGGCAGTAGACCCAGTATCTGGAACGGTAGGTTCCTCTTCAATAAGCACGTGATCAACGTCTCTGAGTTGAAGAGTGAGATAAACCTTCCTCTTTCAGACTTGATAATGCTCTCCATCAAACTTTTCTAACTTACAAAAGTCAGTATTGAGGAGTGAAGCATTAACGTTTTCCATCGTAGCAATAAAGCTTTGAGATTGTTATTGCCGGGGCACAATTTTTTGATGAAAAACTGAGAAGATGAAACAATTGTAAAAATAATGTTCTAACGCAACACTTCTAGGAAGGTTGCGCGAGTATAACGAAGATCTAAAAAAATCTCGTTTTAGTATTACGAGAATCTAAAAAGATTTCGTAATCCACAGCAATCGATCGTAGTACTTCTAAAAAGAAGATACAATCAGAATTACTGGCAGCAATGAAGAAGGTGACTGGCGAAAGATGGAAGAACTCCTGCTGGGGTGAATAATCATCGTTGCTCAAAGCTTTATTCGCCCTACACGAACAGCTTCCAAGAACCAGCAAGTTCGTCGGAGAACTTGGAACACTCCTGCTCTTCTGATTCCTCAGATGGACACGAACTCCCGTGCAAAAGCAATGCTGGTGCGGCGCCTTTCCTCTCTCTCTCTCTAAGTGCAAAGTGCGCCAACAAAATTCCACATTATGCCTCATGAGCCCATGAGCCCGAGCCCGAGTCCGAGTCCGAGTCCGAGTCGCTAAGCCCCTACGGGACTTAGCTCCCATGGAAATAAATTTCCCAAGAGCAAAAAACATGAATGCTTTCAATTGTTGATTTAGCCTTTTTTTTCTTTAGAAAAATAACCCCACATGGCACACCCATGTGCACCTCCACACCACATGTGCATCTCTAAACTAGCAAAGCTAATATATAGAGATACAAGTCCTTTGGTCTAGCCGATGTGGGACTAAAATTTACTTTAAAAAAGACCAAAACCCAACAAATATTTCGTTGCTAAATCTCCTAATCCTTGTAGTGAATATAATGTGTCTGTGTTATGTATTTGTCTCAGAGCCACCTATCTTATAAAACATGAGAAAAACCTGCAAGGTAGAGTAAAGCAAAATATTTCGTTGCTAAATCTCTTAATTCTTGTAGTGAAGATAATGTATCTGCGTTATGTATTTGTCTCAGAGCCGCCTATCTTATAAAATATGAGAAAAACTTGCAAGGTAGAGTCAAGCCTTTTAGTCACTTATGTAGTCTGGTTTTAAAGGCGTGCTAATTTCCTTGGTTAAATTTAGATCCCATAATCAGAATATAAAAATGGACATCATAATGAGAAATACCTACAAATAGAATGTACTATGTTATAAAAGAACAACAATATGATGCTTACTATAGAAAAATAGAAAATTTGCTTACTATAAAAAAAGATTTTTATATAGGGAAAGAAATATTCAGAGGAGAAAGGAGTTTGCAAATATTCGAATGTATAAAATATTCGTCAGTCGAACTGGCAGAATTTGTGCATGCTTGAATTCCATCAGAGTGTCTGATGGAATTAAAGAAAGTTCTAAATTTGACTGTATGAACTAGGAAAATATATACATGCACATAATCAAGTTCTTTAGAACTTGCTTGAATTCTACCAGACCGACACAGATTCCGCTAGCTCGACTGACAGAATATTTTATGGGTTACAATATTTGCGAACTTCTTCTCCGTCTATTTATATAAAGTTTATTTCGTCCAATAAAATTTTATTATATATAGAAAACTATTGGGGTCTGCCTCGATTCGAGGTGTCTAGAAGGACAGTCTGGGCATCAAAGCATCGTTAGGAGTCTTAGGCAGGAGTTCTGTTGAGAAAAGACCAAGTTCAGTACGAATTTGGTCAGACAGAATACAGTCTGAACTCTGTTAAACTCAAACAGAACTCGTTGGCCTCGGCCTGACCGAGTTCGGTCAGAATTCAGTCAAAGTATCGATTATCGGCGAACAACACTAATGTGGACCCCAAATCACCATCCAATGATCGTGTGATCAAAATTGGACATTTATGTGTAACACCAACTTTTCTAAAATAAGGATAATTTTGAACTTTTGTAAAAGTTTATTATTTAATAATAGGATTTATGATTTATGGAAATTTTTAATTAATTTAATACTATTTAAAATTGATAAATTATAATTTTGATGTATTATCTAGTGAACCCTAGAACTGTTGAGCCTAGAGACTAACCATGACCATGGGGACCTAACCATGTGATTAGAATGACTATTTACAACTTTTTAGGCTAAGGGTATTTTGGTCATTTTGTGACTTTTGAATTATTTAGAATTTTAATTAATTGGTAAATTTTAGATTATTTTAATAATATTTAAATTGATGTATTATAATTTTGGTCATTTTTTATATTTTAATATTTTGAATTTTTTTATATTTTAATATTGATTTTACGGGATTTGTTTAGTCGGATTTGAGTTTTGTTTCGTTCTGACTTGTGTTAGTGACCCGGGTAGCTTAGACTGTAGACGAGATCCCAAGATTAGTTACTTATGGCCCACGAACTCCACTAATTAAGTTAGTGAGTTTAGACTAATCCTACTTGTTAGATTGGTTAAGTTAGAGACTTAAATTTAACCCTTTTGATCCCAAACTTGAACCTAACTTAAAATTAACCAAGAGTACTAGTTGAGGCCTTATTGGACTTTTTCCCAAGGCCCAAATAGAATTTAATGGCAACCACTATAGCTAGGTTAGCCTCCTTCCTTTCATTTCATTCCATCTTGCCTCTTTTTCTTCACAAAGTGTTCTTCTCCAAATTAGAGAGCTTCCCTCTTTGATTTGATCTCCAAATCCTTACATCCCTCCACCCAAACTTTCATCCAACCTTCTCATACTACCAAGGGAGGGTGATAGCAAAGATTTTGCAAGGAGGAGTATCCTTTTTGGAAGATCTTCGTGTCGGAGTCGTGTCCTTGGGAGTATTATTGGGATTCCACTCCCAATAGGTAAAACCAACCCTCTAAATTAATTTTCTATGTATATTAGTTAGTTTTGAATCCATAGGAGCTACCTCCCATGCATGTACCCCATTTAGATTCAAATTTGAGGCCATTTGGAGCTCTTTTGAGGATTTTAGATATGTCTTGTGTCCTACTTGATAGATCCTATGTGTATGTATGTATGATAATAGTTTAAATAGATATTTAAATTCAGTTTTAGAATGATTAGAGAGTGGATTGATCTTAGTTAGGATGGTTAGAATGAGTTTCATTTGGATACCTATGTTGGTATCCAAGTATCTTGGCCTACATATGTTTCTTTTGTCCAAAACAACTAAAATTCGTCATAATATTCATCCACGTTTTTATTAACCAAAGCAACTTAGAAATGTCGTAACTTTTAGCTTAGAACTCCGATTAATCTCCCCCTTTTTTTTAAAAGAACCGTATCGAAGTTAGCTTTCCAAATATATATTTTAATAAGCCAAAATCGTTTTAAAACTTTCTGTAAAACTATTTGAGTGTCAGCTGTCTAAAAGACAAACGCATTTTGGTGTTTTGGCGATTCCGGGAGCTTCCAGACACGAAAATGCGATCCGTTTGAAGTTTCGGAAAGCTAACATGAAGGGCTACGACATACCTTAATTCTAGAATTTAGTGAAGGTCCAATTGGTACAGTATTAATTTTAAGTAGAAGAATGACTATACGACATAGGCATTTTGTGTAACCTATGAGCCTATGTAGTATGGATATTAAATGAATGTAGAGTATGTAATGCATGATATGTTAGATGAATGAAATGATATATATATGATATGTATCCTCTTTATATTAATGTGTATATATGGTTGAATGCAAGCATGTAGGAATGCAATCAATGTAATGTATGTAAGCAATGCATAAATGCATGAATGAAAGAATGATATACAATGTATGCATGAAAGTAGATAATGAATGCTAGATATGAATGCAAGGTATACATGTAATGATAGATATGAATGCATAATGTATACATAATGTAATGCAATATATAATGATAGCATGTATGATAATGTAGAATATATGATGCAAGCATGTATATGTCCACTGTTTTTTCTTTTTCTTACATTTTTCCTTTCCTTCCCTTTCCATTTCAGTTTTTCTCTTTTTTTCCCCTCTTCTATTTTTACATGTTGTATACAATGTATATAATGTATAGATGCATGTAAGTATATAATATGCATGAATGACATGTATGTAATAAAAATAAGTATATGTATGCAAGTACTCATGATGATCGCTTTCATTTTCTGATAGTTACTTTATTTATAATTTAGATATGCATTTCTTGATTATTGACACGAGGGTTTCACGAGATTAGTGTTATGGATTCTATTATACATTATTATCATGTTCTTGTTTCTGAGTTTATCCTGTACATATTTCCTGTTGAGATGAATCCATGATTACTAATTGGACGCGAAATACCTTAATATATATGTGATTAAAGTCCATATTCCTGTTCTATGTACCCTGTCGATAGCTAATCATACACGACACGTATGATTAGCCGGACCAAGTAGATCTCTCAGTCCGATCACATATAGAACATGGTATTTCAAACACACTTAGTTTAGATATGACTTATGCATTTCATACTGATCTTGTCACATACTCTAATTTTTCCATTATGACTATCTTTTCTGTTTACTTACTTGTCAGTTCATATTATCGTACTTTACGTCCATGTCACATATGCTACTTCATGTTTTATAGTTTCTATCATGTTGTGAATAGTGAATCATGAATTGTAGTTGCTCCAATATTGACTGGATAACAACATTTTTAGGCGAGGATTTAGAGAACTGGTGTACTACTTACTATGGCTCACCTGAGACAGATCATGACTTAGCTGAGGTTACAGGAGATGATATAGCCGACGTGCCACTGGAGGATGCTTAGCTTAGCTTAGTCTTTATTTTCTGTCTTTTAGATTTTTATTATCAGAACATTTGGCCGAGTTGTAATAATTCTGAGAATGACTGTATTTGACTATCAGATTTGTACTCTGTGGATTTTTTTTTCCATTTTCATATCTACCTGGCAGTACTTGTGATTGAGATAGATTCTAGTTTCTGATATTGCTGATTTGAGATTTGGATATAATTGAGGATTGACAGCTTACTACCGCCGCCTCTGCGACGTAAGCTGGACGTGCTTCCATGCACTCGTACCCGTACTTCTGGATACGGGTCGTGACACTACCTTAGAGCACTCTAGAGCAAGTCCTAACTCCTAGCCTTGTTTGTGGTAGTAGATTTTTAATTTAATACGTAAATAGTATCTTGGACTATAAGAGGTCTGGGTCAAGCTTCTAAATAAGCACCGTTAGAGAATTGGTTAATAAGATTTTACGTGGTACTCTTTTAATTCAAGAGTCTAAGATTAATGATATGAATAATAGTTTCTTGAAGAGTATTGCGGAATGTTATAAATGAATGGTTAGTTTTTCCTTCTCTTGGTTCTGTTGGTGGCGTGATTATAGCGTGGAATGATAAGTAAATTTATATAGTCAGTGGACTTGAGAATAATTTTTTTCTTAAAGTTGAGCTATATAGCTAATCAATTAAAAGTGAATAATATTATTGCAATGTTTATGGTTCTGCTGCTAACAATAAAACTGAATTTCTTATAGAATTTCATTCTTTACATCATTATAGTAATAATAATTGGATTGTACCAGAAGTTTTTAATATAGTAAGCTATAGACAGGAAAAGAATGGAAGACATTTTAATAGTAGAGAAGCTGATTCTTGTAATCATATTATTGATAATCTGAATTTATACTTGGAATAATCATAGAACTAATCATTGTTTATGTAAACTAGACATAATTTTTTTTATCTCTAATAATCTTGATAGTATCTTTCCTAGTTTAAATGCTACATGTTTAGTTAGTTTGCTTTTGACCATGTTCACATTTTAATGGATACTTTTTAAAACTGAAGTTATTAAAAATTTCAACTTTGAAAAAGTTTTTCTTTTTCTTTTTTTTTAATAACCAGCATGTTTCTCCCCGTCCATGATTATATAAAAGAAAAGGGTTTAGTTGGAACAAGAAGGTTTTTGTGATAAAATTAGAGAGTGGTAGTTAGAAGATAATAATTGTAAGAAAATTTTAGGCTATATTTTCAATCCGTCCAAATATGGAAGGAAATGTAGATGCTCATCTTAATTTACAATTATACCATATAAGAATTATATTATTCTAAAATAGTTAATAAAGTCAAATGGTAATAAATATTGTTAGTTGAGAATATAATTGGTAAAGTATATATAATTTTTTTTCTTCTTTCTTTCACTTTTTCTTTCCATATCAAACAAAGGAAAGTGTATCACTTCCATTTTCCTTCCATCCTGCCAAAAACAAAGGAGGAAAATAGTCTTTCCTTTCTATATGGATGAAAAATGTATTTTTTGTTTTTTTTCTTCCTTTTAATTTTTCATCCTTCCTATCAAACACAGGCTTAAGGAATATTAAAACCAAATGTAAGAAATGGAGGAGAGACAATTTTACTGCATTCATAAGAAGGTTGAACCGATGAAAAGTGTTCATGGCATTGATGTTAAAGCAGAAAATGGTAATATTAATGATATAGAACAAGGTCTAGGGTTAGAAAATTATTTGGAAACAGAGGTCTAGGGTTTAATGGCTTAAAGAAGGGGATAATAATACCAAGTTTTTTCTTATATATGCTAATATGAGAAGAAAAATAATTATATTTCTAGTATAAACCATAATGAACAAATATTAGAAGAGATCCTATGCAACTGAAGAAATAGAGAAAGAAGGTAATTTTTTTTGACTTGTCTTAATGGTAAAGAAAATATAAATGAAATATTGTTGGATAGTGGATGCATCAATTACATGACAGATTAGAAAGGGGTCTTCAAAAACATCAACAAGTCACTAAAACTACAAATGCAACTTGGAGATAGAAAGCATGTTTAGTCTTGAATGATTTATGTTTAACCTATCCTAGAACTTTACATGTGACAATTGTAAATGCATGTAATAGAGTATGTCGTGTAGCCTGAAATATTTGTTACATAGTCGACTCATCGTATTCTGGAAGCATGACATAACACTGTATAATTAACAATCAATGGCTAGAACTTTTAGATTCCTCGTAACTTATAACCAACCGTCTTAACAATTTGAGAGCTCTTTTGAAACAATAAAATTCAGAAAATTTATATTAAAAAGGACACGTTTTGAGAGGCTTACATCTAAAAAACAGAAAAAAATTTGACTGGCACCCCACTTTTTTTTATCATATTTACGGTGCACCCCACACAATTATAATAATGTAAGGTACCCTCCACTTTTGGCGGAAACCGTCCCCAACTCACGGTCAACCCCTTTGACCAAAATTTTTTGACCAAAATACACCCGTCTTCTCCCCCGTGTCCTCCCATTTTCCGTGGCTGCCCTCCTCCCTGCCGTCGGCGTACCTCCACTCCCCGCCGCCGGCGTGCCTCCGCACCCCCCCTCCATTCTTTGCTCCCCCTCCTCTCTCCTACCCATCACCACCACCACCATCACCATCACCATCACCATCACCATCATAATCACCAACATCACCATCACCACCATCATCACAGTATATACAAAAAAACCCAAAAAGAAACTACCACTGCGGGCTACCTTAACCGTATCTACAAGACTTGCATGCAATCCCCACATCGTCGTCGTTCACATGACCAGCTCCGACACCCGACCGACGTCCGGACCGATGACGTCCTTGCTCAGCTTCTCGTACAACTTCTTCCTCAGCGCCCTCCCGCCCTCCACCCTCTCCTCCTGTCACGCCCCAGAACCAGAATACTGGAGAGCGGAGGCAGACATAGCCAGCTACGTATATGAAATGGAATCTATCTCGCTATACGGTCACGGCTGTCTAGATACATGAGGGTTCACTACAAGCCAACAGTCACCTATGGTCATGAACAAGCCTATTGTCTCAATCACAAACAAGTAGGTAAAAGTCACAAGATGTATGATCATTAAATATACAATAATAAGGCGTCCCAAATATTACATATTCAGCTGATCATGAAGCTAGTCGTTACAAAATGTTAGGACTAGCAAGAGTTTAGTCATACATGATCAACCCTAGGATATGTCAATCATGTTACAGCCCGTAGGCAGACAGTAAGTAAGTGCAATCGAGCTAAACATGTGAGCACCCTGAATTTCGGGTTGATTTTTTTAAAAAAAAATTCTGATTGATTTAGTTTTAATAAATAATTTATTCTGTTATTTATCTTTAAGTGTACCTTCCCGTGCCATTGATATTTGGAGTGTCAGGGATGTTCATCTCTGGAAACCTTCTTCACGAGTTTTGTAGTGGACAGGATTACCTTCATGATGGTATATAGTGTCCCATCCAAACTTGTTTCCTTGTACTCTTTTTGCTTCGTACAACTTCGGATCGATTTAGACCATCTGATTATTAATTACTTTTTTCCACTCTTTTCCTTGATCATTTTTAGCACGTTACCGTGACTTTTAATTTGGGAGCACCAGACCAGTCATTTTCTTGAAACCAACTTATCATCCATGATCTACTCGAGACACTCTTCACCCTTGACCTTCGTGTCCCACTCAGACACGCCATTTTGTGCTCCAATTGCTTCGTACAACTTTTCTGATACGTGACCCAATTTTATTTTACCCCACGGTGTCACATTCATTTTCCAACTTACTTTGTGGGTACCCTGTCGACCAAAACTTGTCAGCCCCAAATATGGACATGGCCCACATTGAGCCTACTACCCGCACGACACTTGTGTCCCATTTATTGGAATCCCCATGTGCTACTTATTTACTCATGATCATCAACACCTATTTTTATTCGATTATTTTGCCATGTCTGATTTTGATCCAACCCGGCCCCAATGAACCCAACCCCAGCTCCATGTTATCCTCCATCATGACACCCTCAGCCTCATTATCCTTGAAAAATATCAAGTACTCATTTTACCTATTTTTAATAATTATTAAAAATTCTATTGATTTTAATCCCCATAGGAATAACCTACTTTCCTATAATTAATCCTAGCCCTCAATTTCACATGTTATCATCACCACCCTACAAACTTTCCCACACTCTCACAATTTTTTCCCCAACAGCCGGCCCTAACTCCCATGTTACCTTTCTCTCTCCTCTTACAATAATACCATTATTTCTCTCTCTCTCTCCAACACTATTATTTTTCCCACACTATTTCAACACACCAACACCACCAACAGCAAAACAACACACACACACCTGACCACCTCACTCCCCAGCCGAGCCCCCTGGCCGGAGCTCCGCCGTGGCCGAGCTCGGCCGGCCACAACAACAGCTTTCTTCTCCTTCTTCTCCTCAACCACTACCACCCTTTCATCCTCTACAACAAAATAACACCACCACCATCACCTTTCTGACGCCACCACCACGCGCGTGGCCGCGCGCCGCCCCCCCCGCCTCGCCTTCGCCGTGCCCGGCCAGGTCGACCCCCGCTCGCAGCTGCGCAGCCTCCCGCAGCAGCACAGCAGCTGCTTTGCGCACGGACCGGCCGGGAAACACCCTTGGCCGCGCACGTTCGGGCGCCCCGCCGCCGGCGTGGCCGACCCCCACATAGCCGGGCGTACCCCTGGGGTAGAACCCATGGCAGCCACCGTCCTCCGGGACGCGCCGTCGAGGCGATTCGTGAGTTTCGCACGAAGTTCCGTCGTGACGCGTGCGGGATCGATCTAGAATTCGCGTTCCGTCGCAGCGACTTCGCACGCATTTTCCCAGAAATTCGATCGTTGGATCGGTGATTTCTTCGCTCCGTCACAATCTCGGTATATCCACCTTTACTCCTGTCAATTTTTATCCGTTGATTTTATTGTTTGATACATCAAAACCGGCCACCAAGTTGACTGTTTAAATTGTATTAAATTTGGACAGTTTCGCGGAGTCAACTTCGTCAGCTTGTATCTCCTCTACCGCAGCTCCTTTTGGTGTACAACCAGTTCCGGTACGAAGCTGGTATAACCCTCTTACTATCCCTCCAGTTTCGTTTCATTGTGAGCTTGTTTGATTGGTTGAATTCGACGCTAAAGTTGGCCGTCCGAATTCGTAATTTCCAACTTGTAAAATTCCATTTTTGAACACGGGACTCCAGATTTTATTTCTGACACCACCAGTAGACTCGTGGCGTCGTTCTGACATGTTTTATATAAAATTTGTTAGATTTGGAAGACGTGGGCCCTGGCACGCATTTTTGTGCAAAGTGGGTCCCACAGTCCGGGTTAACGGGACTTTTTGACGTTGGCTCAACGGAATCCAATTCTGAATATACCGTTGAGTTCGTATCGTCATTCTGGTCTCGTTGACATATAATTTACTAGATTTTGGTGGACATTGGATCTGACACGCATTTCGGTGCAAGTCGGATACCAATATTCGGGTCAACGGGTCATTTTGAGATCGGCTCATCGGAATCCAATTTCGGATATATCGTTGAGTTCGTATCATCATTCTGGACTTGTTGACATGTAGTTTACTAATTTTTTAGAACGATGGCTCCGGCACGCATTTCCGTGCAAACCAGAATTCTAAGTTCTGGTCAACGGACCAAATTGAGATCGGGTCAACGGAATCCAATTCTGGATATACCGTTGGGTTCGTATCGTCATTCTGGTTTCGTGGACATATAATTTGTTATGTTTTGTAGACTTGTTTTCTTGCACATTTTTTGGTACAAAACGGCTCCGACACGGTTACCGTTTTGACCCAAAATTACCTTTTTGCACCTGTATCCAAATTGGACCGATGGGTAGGCTATCCTAGCTAATTTGACCATTCTGGACACGTTGGCGATATTTTTCATTGTCCGACAATGTTTGTTGATAATTTTTCTGAGTTTAACCTTTTTATAATTAATTAATAATTAATTCTTATAATGTTCGTATTTTGGGATTGGTACAACGAAACTGAGCTCAGTCAATTCCAGTGATCTCACATCGCCGAAATTGACAAGATGGACACGTGGATCACTATAATAAGATTATCAACTTTATCGTTGATCATCTCATCTCGATTTGCGTGTCGTAAGTTTTGATGTACGAATAACGAAGTACACTTTATATCTTTAATAATTAGACTAGAATTGACCCTGTTTGACCAGAGTTGACCAGTTGACCAAAAGTCAACTGTAAGTCAATACTTGACCTAGTTTGACTAGATTGTTAACCGAAGTTGACCTAGAGTTGATTTGACTTTGAAGAACCTAGGTTAATATAGATTGCTTGTAGAGATTCATTTATTACAACTTGAACACCTTGTAACCTGTGTTGCTTTAAATAGGACTCTGTGGCTTCAGTTGGACCTCTATATCTATCAGCTGTTCAGGTTATCAGGCGAGTACATTCTCTGATCATTTCATATCCTGCATTAGGAGTATATTTCCTGCTTTAGATTACTTTACATGATGCTGACACGTTGGAAACACGGATTAGTACTATATGGATCTTATTGTGCGATGTTATCCCCTTAGCAGATACATCGGGTATGCGTGTTCGTGTACTTTATCGTGAACATCGTGTACTCCTTGTATTTATGACATTCGTGTACGAAACGTGTGAAATCGTGTATAATCATGTATTCACATGACCTTCGTGTACAATAACATAACTTAACTAGATCCTTGTGTATTGATTGGGGCGGGGGGAGTAGAAGTGGTTATGTATTCAATCCAGTAGATTACTCGTGTACAACCTCTGTAGATTACTCGTGTACAACATCGTGCCGTCTACATAACCATCTTGTGCTCTGAATCACTAGCACTGTTAGTTCTTTATATACTGTAGCTATTTATTTACAATCTCTCTCTTTTTATCATGTATTTCTTTCAGTATCTTGTATCTTACTCTCTAGCATGATTATATATCCTGACCTGCTATGATTTGTTGAGATGTACTGTACTCGCTCCTGTCCTGACTGGACCTGTTGATAAATTTTACAGATAGCTTGGAGGTTGCCTGCTAGCCTAGAGGAGACACAGTAGAGGTTGTGTAGATAGTTATTTCAGTTGTCTTGAGTTGTATTCACTTTATGGATTACTGTATTTTGAGCTTTGAGATGTATTTCTGGGTTTGTGTATCTTAGACACTTAGACTTCTCTCTGATGTATCTCTTTCGGATTTCATGTTTTATCTATCTTTATCATGCTCTACCTTAGATGTGATTGAGACTGTATTGCTATGTCACCTCCATTCAGAGTGTATATACTATACAGGTACCTTTATATTGTTAGATGTTTGACCTAGGACAGCGTTCTACCGCCGATACTGTGGCGTAGGCTGGACGTACCCACGTCTCGTGCCCTTACTCTAGGGTGCGGGTCGTGACAAAACAGGTGCTCGTCGGCTAAACGCCTCAAAAGAATATTTTTACAATAAAGTGGAAGATCAAAAATAAACCCACTCGTTGTCCTGGTTACGTCTAGTGGCCACCATCGGGCTGGAAAGTCGGTAGATCCTCTGGAGCTGCTCCAAAATTTGGCCATACAAAACCAGCTGGGTCAGACCCCAGAAAGAGCAAGTGCCACAAAGGAAGCTTCACTTAGGAACTAAAACCAGCAATTAGCACAGAAGATAATAATATATAGTAAAACTGGAGAAATATAACATCACGAGGATATATGGTAAGATAACCATGGAACCATTCAGATAACCAGGTTACAATCCTTAAACCAAACAAGGACCGGGATTGTAACCCTTCATCTGAACCGAACTTGGTTTCTCCCATTTATCAGTAAGATAATATAAAAAAATCAGAACATGTAACAATCTTATACAGGATCAAGACAAGACTAGACTGATTATTCCTCATTCAACAATCACGGCCAAGCAATAAGAACGGCTTGATACTTTAACTAACTAGGGTTATCACAGGCCTAGTTACTAGCAAGATGTAAGGAAATTATTCCACAGACACAAGCCCTGCAGACCATCCAGGTTACCCAGGTCGAAGATTAGGGGTTGAATTCAGGTGGGTACATCGTTCAGGAAACGCATGTACCCTTAAGTAGCTTGAAGGGTGCAACACATGACAGCGTGCTGGAAATGTGCCCTACTCGACGGCAGGCTACAGATCCCAAGCGCGCCCAGGTAACGGGATTGCATGTAGCTGGGAGATCTCTTTATGACTAATGTATTAATCTAGTTATTAGCCTTAGTCCATTTCAATAGGTACTCCTGACCGTGGTACTCAGGAGTCCCATCCTAGACATGATGCAAGACAGGACTGGATTATTTGTACAAGCATAGTCGCCCACGGTGTCCAGGTTATTTATACAGGTCATGTCATGTCAGGTAGCCGTCGCAACAGCTTATCAAGATATATCATATCAGGTTTACTGGTCAGGAGTGTGCCACGACGGGCCACTATCAGGTCATATTACTTGTCAAGAATGTACCACTACGGGTCACTGTCGTGTTCAGGGTACATGTGCAGGGCATCATAGTGCAAGCATTCAATCAGGAGACCCAAGTTATGCTGAGGTTATAAGACATGAATTATCAGTAAAGATCAAATAATAATAACAACTTAATCATAAATTACGAGTCTATGGAAAAGCCATGCGGCTCAGGCATATGCGGCCAAGGAGGGAATCCATACGGGAGCAGCTCATGCGGCTGAGGGCGGGAGCAGCCCATGCGGCTAGGAATAGAAGGAGGCGCATGTGGTTAGGAGGAAATAGGTGCCATGCGGCTCGCAGGGGAGGAGTCCATGCGGCTAGAACGGACCCGGGCTCATGCGGCTCGCAGAGCAAAGGTCCATGCGACTCGGTTTACAATGGTCTCATGCGGCTCAACTGAGTAGAGCCCACTGCGGCTGGGTCAATGTGGTTACTTATGCGGCTGGAAGTGACGGGTGTATATGTGGTTCAGGAAGAAGGGCCCTCATGCGGCTGGCGGGAATGGGTGCACATACGGCTGACGGGGGAGAAGTCCTTGCGGCTAGGAATACAAGGGTCTCATGCGGCTGAGAGCGACTTGTCGCATGAATGTTCATGCGGTCAAGTACTGCCATGCGTCCAGAGAACTGTTCTTCTTCTCCGAATTTCCGAGAAGAAGAACACCATGAACCCATGCTTCCAAGCTCCATGAAACCTTCATCCAGAGTCCAAATCCGAACTTCCATAGGTCAAAATGGGGCAGAACAAAATTCTCTACAACATGGAACCATCAAAACTTAGAAATAACAAGATTAAGTAGATCAAAACCCAAGAAATCCGAAAATAAGATAAACTTAGAGCTACAAGAATCAGGCCATGGAAAGTAAAAATGCCAAGTACTAAAGTATGTTAGAATGCTATAAAGGAGAGAATGGAACAAATAAATTAGAGTTCTCCATGAAGCAAGCTGCACTTGCCTAGACCTCTCTCTCTCTGGTAGGTGAAGAAGTTATGGTGGAGAAGAAGAAGAGTAATGAGGAGAGAGAAAGGAGAATAGGTTAATAAATACTAATGGTGGTGGTAGGTAGGGGTTCACCTTTGGTTCATGATGAACCAAAGCAAAACCAAGCCAAGCCGAACCAACCCAAGAATAAACCAAGCCATAAAGAAAAGCTAAGCAAGGAATCATGCAATACAAGATAAAATACGTACACGTATTCCAAAATACGTAATACAAACCACAGGCATTACAACTCTACCCACCTTAAAAGAATTCCATCCTCGGAATTTAATTAAGAGGCTAGAGAGACGAGGACAAGCTATATTAATCACATGCAAGCTATAACTAGGCAGACAATCACTCATTCAAGCAAGGAATCGAAGGCATGAGGCATAAGGAAGACATTATACCTCACCAGTCAAACAAGTCGGGATATCGCGATCGGATATCATCCTCACGCTCCCACGTTGACTCACCCAAAGAGTGATGACCCCAAGCAACTCGGACTAACTTGATAGTCTTGTTCTTGAGTATCTTCTCTCTCCGGTCCAATATAGACACGGGCCTCTCCTCATACGAAAGGTTGGTACCAACAACCAATTTCGAATGATCTAGGATGTGGCTCGGGTCCGGGATATACTGTCATAATTGGGATACATGGAACACGTCAAGCACCTCGCTTAGCGACGACGGAAGAGCAAGACGATAGGACACATCTCCTACTCGCTCCAAAATATTGAACGTCCCTATATACCTAGGACTAAGCTTTCTCCGTGCATCGAAACGAATGGTGCCACGGTTAGGCAAAATCCTCAGAAATACATGGTCGTCGACAGAAAACTTGAGAGGGTGCCGATGAGAATCGGCCCAATGGCGCTGGCGATCTTGGGCAACTCGAAGATGATCCCTGACTCTTCTGACCACTTCAACTGTCTGGGCAATCATTTCTGGGCCAAGCATCTGCCTCTCTCCCACATCATTCCAGGCTAACGGAGATCTACACTTTCTACCATACAGTGCCTCGAACGGTGCTATCTGTATACTAGCTTGAAAACTATTGTTGTACGAGAACTCCACCAGGTGCAGGTGATCTTCCCACGAACCACCGAAGTCAAGTGTACAGGACCGCAACATATCTTCAAGAGTCTGGATCGTGCGCTCCGACTGACCATCTGTCTGCGAACGATATGCTGAACTGAACTGGAGACGAGTTCCCAAACTCTCCTACAGGCTATGCCAAAAGTGTAACGTGAATCTTGAATCTCGGTTCGAGTTGATACTAACTGGCACTCCGTACAACCTGACAATCTGCCTAAGGTATATCTCTGCTAACTGAGCTGTCGACTGACCGACTCTGAACGGGAGAAAGTGAGCTACCTTCGTGAGCCTATCAACTATAACCCAAATAGCATCTCGACCAGCTGGAGACCTAGGTAATCCAGTCACAAAATCTATGGTCACATGTTCCCACTTCCATTCTGGAATCGGCAAGGGCTGAAGAAGTCCAGCGGGCCTCTGATGTTCAGCCTTAACTTGTTGGCAGACTAAACAACGAGAGACAAACCGGGCTATCTCCCTCTTCATGCCATTCCACCAAAAGTGCTGTCGGATATCACGGTACATCTTCGTACCGCCCGGATGAATGGAATACTGAGAACTGTGAGCCTCTGCCATGATCTCCTGTCTGATATCTCCACTGGGTACACAAAGACGCTTACCATGTCGAAGTGTACCGTCTTCATGAATGCATAACTCTGGTCTTCGTCCTGCCTCACACTCTGCTCTGAGTCGCTGAAGCTTGGAATCTGCTGACTGTGCCATCCGGATCCTCTCGACTATAGTGGACTGAACTTGCATGTTGGCCATTAATGCCACACTGGAAGGGAGGAAAACTTCTATTCCCATCTTCTGAAGATCTGCTAACAGCTCTGGTTGCGCTGTTAGAAAATAAACTCCGGCTCTTCTGCTCAATGCATCTGCAACAACGTTGGCCTTCCCAGGATGATACTGCAGGTTGACATCATAATCCACAAGTAGTTCCAGCCACCTCCTCGGACGCATGTTGAGATCCTTCTGGGTGAAAACATACTTCAGGCTCTTGTGGTCGGTGAAAATTTCCATCCTATCTCCGTACAAGTAGTGCCTCCACAACTTAAGTGCAAACACTACTGCTGCCAGCTCCAAGTCATGGGTTGGGTAATTCCTCTCATGATCACGAAGTTGCCGTAACACATAAGCTATTACATTCCCATGCTGCATCAGAACACATCCTAGACCTCTGCCTGAAGCATCACAATATACTGAAAATCCTCCGGTCCCATCTGGAAGTGTGAGAATGGGAGCCGTCATCAATCCTCGCTTCAACTTCTCAAAAGAATCCTGGCATTCTGATGTCCAAGCAAATTGCACATCCTTGCGGGTTAACTGGGTCAAGGGCGCTGAAATCCGAGCAAAGTCCGAAACAAATCGCCGGTAGTAGCCGACTAAACCAAGAAAACTACAAACTTCTGCAACTGTACTGGGCACCGGCCACGACTCAATAGCCACAATCTTCTGGGGATCCACTTCTACTCCTCCTGGAGTGATGATATGACCCAAGTACGAAATACGATCGAGCCAGAACTCGCATTTACTGAACTTGGCATACAACTGGTGCTCCCTGAGAATCTGAAGAACCACACGGAGATGCTGCTCATGCTCCGCCTCACTCTTGCTATAGACCAGGATATCATCCAGAAACATAATCACGAACTGATCTAAATAAGGCATGAAAATAGGATTCATGAGATCCATGAATACAGCCGGTACATTGGTCGCTCCAAATAGCATCACTAGGAACTCCCAATGCCCATACCTAGACCTAAAAGCTGTCTTCGGGATATCCTGCTCTCTGACTCTGATCTGATGATATCCTGAGCGCAAGTCGACATTCGAGAATACTGCTGCCCCTTTGAGCTGATCAAACAAGTCATCTATCATCGGGAGAGGGTATCTGTTCTTGATTGTCACTGAGTTCAAGGTACGATAATCAACACATAATCTGGACGTACCATCCTTCTTTTTCACAAGAAGCATCGGGGCTCCCCAAGGCGATCCACTAGCACGAATGAATCCCTTGGTTCGAAGTTCTTCAATCATCTTGTACAAGATCTCCAATTCTGACGGCGCCATCCTGTAGACTCTCTCTGATACTGGGTCTATCCCAGGAATCAAGTCTATGGTGAACTCGATCTCCCGTTCTGGTAGCATACCTGAAAGCTCTTCTGGGAATGTCACGACCCGCACCCGTTTTTTTTTTTAAACGGATACGAAACGTGTCCAAGCCAGCCTACGCCGCAGTGTCGGCGGTAGAACGCTGTCACGGCCATGAAGATCAGAATCACAAATAATACTCATTCACAAAATTAATTTAATTTACAATGATCACAAGTTTTACATTTGCAGAAAATATAAACTTGTACAAATATTGAATGACTTTAACTCGACTATCTAGCTAGTCCCTAGGCCTCTGTCTGCAAGTATTCCCGTCACTCCCCAAGCTAAGTGAATCCACGGCTAACCTGAAAATGTTGGTTTCCAGTCAGGAATGGAATGAGCACAATTCACTGAATGCAATCTCAATAAAGAAAATGACTATAAAACAAAGGTTAGACATCAATCATGAGTTTTGAAAATAAACAGTAAATACAGAAAACCAATAGTAAATAAATAGACACAACAGACTTTCCCCAACTGCTAGAAGTACCTTTGATATGTGATCGGTCTGGGGTACTACACCGCACGGTCTACGAGATCTACTTGCAGAAAAGTAAGCACGGTCTACACTACTTGCAGAAAAGTAAGCACGGTCTACACTACTTGCAGAAAAGAAAGCACGGTCTATACTACTTGCAGAAAATAAACACGGGCTATACTACTTGCAGAAAATAAATACGGGCTACACTACTGCAGAAAATAAATACGGGCTACACTACTGCAGAAAATAAACACGGGCTACACTACTACAGAAAGTAAACACGGGCTACAATGTCTAACACGGGCTATGGTCAGATCACACATCCTTGGTACTTCTCATTTCCGACTCGACAATTTTATAATAGAAAATAATCACATAATCAATGGCCAATCAATGAAATATAGTAAAAATCAATATCAAAATGCAGACAATAAACTGTACTCGCCTGTGGTCCTTTGCTGGTGAAACCGACAATCTGAACTACTCAATGTGCCACTATAGTCAAAACCCGTACAACAGTCCCCGGAAGCTGAAATAAACAATACCAATGATCTCAGAATAGTCTAATTAGCTAGGATTGCCTATCCTTACGTCCAATTCTGGACACAGGGGAAAAACGGTAAATTTCGGGCCAAAACGGTGTCCGCCGTTGGACCCGCTTTGCACCGAAAAGCGTGCCAAAGTCAACGGTCTCTAAAGTCATCAAAATACATGTCTACGGATCCAGTTTTCCGATACGAACTCAACCGTATGTCCAAAGTTGGATTCCGGCGGACTGTGCACAAAATCGCCCGTTGAGTGGGACCGTGGGGCCCGCAAAACGGTGATTTTATCAACTGTCTCAGAATTGGACCAAACTTGGCATACAGGACCAGAAAAACGATACGGTCATGTTGGCGTAAGTTTCGTCTCGATCTGACGAACGTGCACAAAGTAATTGAGAAATTTGCAACGTGCACGATACGGTGAATTTCGACGGATACGCATCAAATTCGTCGCGCACACGCGACCAATTTGAATTCCGTCAAAGCCCACACGACCACGAAGCTGTTACGCAGCTTTCGATGCCTTCGGAGCGTGACCACGTCGCCCGGAATGGCGGAACGGACGTCGTGTGGATGATTTTTCAAGTTTTAAAAATAGATTTTTGTTGAACTTTGAAGATTGATTTATTTGCACACAGTTGATAAAACTCTAAACTACAAATTAGGTTATGAAGCTGTATATGATGACTAAAAACCTATTTAAATAGATTTTACGAATCTCTAATTGGTTGTAAATAATCAGCCTTCCAAATACTGTGTTTGGATTGGATGTGTTCTGTCTAGGAACAGACTTTTGGGTCAACTTTATGTCGATTTCTAGGTCGATTCCTACTTGTTTCCATCCGAACTTATCTAATGGATTTGAAGGTGTATATATGGGGTTCATACCTGAAAAAGCGGCTCGAGAAATAGTCGATTGTGCACGAAGTTATCTCGTGACGAAGTTGGTCCTTCGCTGTTATGCTATTGCTGTCGTTGGGGCTGGTGTCCGCGCGCGCAAGGCCTTGTCGCCGGCCGACGGCCGCTGCGGTGGCTCCAGGCGGCGCGCGCGTATGCGGGGTGGTGCGCCCACATGTTAGGGAGTCGACGTGATTTGGTTTAGGGTTTTTAGTCTTCGTTTCTCTCGATCTTTCGATATATATATATATATATATATATATATATATATATAGTTCGGTTTTGCCCGAAGGGGTCGGGTTTGCAAACATTAGAGCTCGGCTGCTCTGTTTGTGGGGGAAAGTTAAGTATGGGCTCGTTTGGGAAGCTCCTGTTCGTGCTAGGCTTGGGCCCCAAGCTTGGGCTGGTTTGGAAGGGATGGGCTGTGTTCGGTTTGAGTAGTTAGCTGGGTTGGGGTTTGCACTGCTGTGCTTTGCCCCTTTCAATAGTTTTGTATAAGATGGCTCTACATGGTTGGCCGAGTATATGGCTCGAGTATGGGGTCTCTGCTCGGGTTGACTTGTGAGCATAAGGGAGGGGCTCGATTGCAGCTACTTGTGGGTCCTAGCTGGGATTTAAGACCACTGTGGGCCGAAAGGGATGCTGGGGCTTTAGTTGGTCTAAGAGGCCGGCTGCCTGCTATTCCTCCATTCCTGGCTTTAATGCTTTATAGGTACAATGCCTATATAAAATAATATATATAAAGATTTAGTGCATTATACAAATACACACATATACATAATTAAATTACGTATTAATATTATATATATATACTTATATGCATATACATACGAATATTCATATATATACACGAACATACGTATATCTTTATATACCTCTACGTATACACATACAATTTATTTATTCTTTCAATAAAGAGTAATTTAATAATAACTAATGAAAATAAATTGTTTATTCTCAACAACCACAATAATAATATTAATATTATTTAACCTCAACAAAATAATAACAAAAATTAATAAGCCAATAATTAATTATTTATAAACTCTAAAAATCCCCATTTAAATAAAATAATTTAATAGTAAAATATTTCAAAATTTTGGGAAGGGGAGTTACAAATGTACCCACCTTAAAAATAATTTCGTCCTCGAAATTTAAGGGCAGAGTCCATCTGCTATGGTAGAAGACTGTTTCCATTAGCTATCATCTATTCTCATAGTCATTTTGTACTATGAATCCTTGAAATTTCTATCCACCTTTGGTCACACTACTCCCTCAAAGCACAGGTCACAAAAACCTTATAATCTTCCAACTAGTTGCTCAAATTCTTCCAAAAGATATCTATCGCCTATGGTATCTATAATCCTCGCATATCTATCAAGCAACCCAAAAATTTAAATACCAACTAACTTATACTATAACTTCTGTTAAGATTCTAAACAACATGGTTATCGACCCCCAAAATAGGAAGGACGAGAGTCAATGGTAAGAAAAGACGAGGAAGAATAACTGAGAACAAGCACGAAGTTTCAAGAGCGGTAGAGGATATCAAATGATATCGATAAAATGGACCTTATGAACCATTGACTTATTAGCTAGATTGGGGCCACTCCGTTCCAATCACTGGCTAACTTCGCAGAGACCCTTCGTTTCTTTGAGGGGCTTGCAACCTATGCACTACGGAAATTCTGTTCTCGAAATTTAAAACTAAGCACGATTTCATGATAGAACATAATTTAAGAAATCAAGATTGTGATCTATCCCGTGGTTATTTAAATGCACGAGCAAAGAATATAAATACAATACAAAATTGCATCGCGACTTCCAGGTAGATGGGATAAGGGTTACGAATGACTTCACATTCTAAGAAAGGGAGACAAAAAAATAGGTAGGGGGACCTACTTCAAACAGTTCGGTTTTATAGACCAACTACGGTGGTATGCATGAATGGGTTCTACTGGGTCTTAATGGTTTCTCTATTTGGACATCACTCGTAGGTTGGATGAACCTTGGATTTCAATCTATATGGGCTGAACAAGATCCCAATGATTAAACTATGTCCACTAGATTAGGGTATCCTAGAATAGGTTTCTACCCAAGGGATTGAGCTAGTTGCTAGTCAGGTTAGTTAGCTAAGTTCATAAGCCCAAAATGCGCCTTCAGTGACTTTTGTGTTTAAGTAGCACAAAAGGGCTCTATCGGGTAGCACACTAGGCGCATGTGCGTAGTGGGCTTCGAGTAGATCGCAACCATATATTGGGTCGAAGGAATTAAGTCTAGGTTGAGACTCTAGTTGTAGTCGAAAAGTATACCGGTACTATGGTAAGGGTTATAGCTAATCCATTTGACCTGAAAGTCGTACCGTAAAAGTAGAGTACAAGGGGACGGTTTTGAATGGGACATGATATACCTAGATGAAGGTGGACTCGTCTAGATCTTACATATGAAATTTGTTGGAAGGTGACAGCTGGTCTTGTGCTCCGAATATTAATGACACGGCCGGTGACACAAAAATCTAATGGAAAATGGAAGTCCATGAGACACTAATTATCATCCTAATGAAAAATTATTCTAATCAATCGAGAATCCTCGTATATCCAAAAACTTTAGGAGGCTTACAGTCTACCCACCTTAGAAATAGGACATGGTCTTAGGAATATTGAGGTTAGAGGGTTCCCAAAATTCAGATACTGTACCTCGACTCTTGTTAATAGAGAATAAGGCACGGCATAATAGAATATGGTAGATGTAAGTCAAGTCATGGATCATTTCTAAATAAATAGAAAAATGAGTGTGTACAATGACACACGGTCAATAAAATAGAGTGATATGCTCGTCCACAGTACACAAGAGCTGTTGACGGGGTAACCAAATCTAAGACACACCCTATGAAGGATTTCCTAACAACTGAGTCGTGAAACTTTAGTTGTGTCAAACCTGCCAGACTATGGTCATAAGGGTTCTAGTAATATGGGCTGCAGTGATCATGCATTGTTGTTGACAACTGGTATATCACAATATGATAGGGTATTTTAAGCTATGGTATTGGCTAAGCTAGTGACTGTGGTGTTCCAACACTAGTTAGGTCTTAATAATAAAATTTATATAACTAGAGTAATATTTGTTGGAAACCAATCTCGGGATGGGTGTCACGGTAAATGATTACCCTATTGTCCACTCATCTCATGTCTAACTATGGGCTTCGGTCGAGGAAGGGTCGGTTCAAGGTTTAAGGGTTGCTAGTTAAGGCAAGCTTTCGGCAAATAATTAGAGACTCACAACATTTGGTTTCTTGAGAATAAATAATCTTCTAGGTTGGCAGTCGACTAAGGGTAAACCCTAATCATTCTCGAATTCAGATGGCTTGAAAGTCCCAAAAGTAGTTTGAGGGACGAGAGGAGAACGAGTAACTTATTCCCATGACTGCCGATGGTAGCTACATTTGTGTATACAACTATCATAGCCATGGGGGATACCTTGTACCTCTCTATCAATTACGAGCTTTCGTCTTCCCAATTAGTGAAAGACAAAAGCAATAAGGAATTTAAGAAAGATGTCATCGAATACAATTACGTGATTGAAAGGCGAATGCATAATTCAAGAGGAATTATCAAGCAGTCGTGGATGAGACCCTAGAGACATCTACATCTCAATCCACGTAGGGTAATTATATAAGTGCGAACCAAATGCATCATGGTTGATCAGACCATAATACACGGATTCTGATTTGACAATATGTTAGTAGGCGTCCCCACTAAACACATGTCTTGAATCAAGCTCGAGAACAGAGTGAGCTTGCAAAACTAGGCTGTGATAGCAACATTGGTCAAATAGTCAAATTACAAGTATACAAGATTTTTGAAAGAAAGCACAAGTAATTCGGGTTTTGAGAGAATCAAACCTTACTCGGTGTTCTTGTTCATACAGTCTTCCTACTATCTTCTTATCTATAAGGTCTTGGTCGACTAGTGGGTTATGAACCCCTTAAATTCTACCTTCTAGGTAACCTATTAGCGTCAATCAATTTTTTCGTCAATAGGTCACAAGGACCACGGAATGCTAGATCGGGGGACGTGTTACCCATCTACAAACTTCCACTAACATTGGCTTCGGGTCTTACGGAACATACATGGCATTGTCCTATCCTTCATAGAATCCTAAACCTGTATTCACGTCTGAAGTCATTCCACTGAGAGTTATGCCTTGCCCGTATACTTTGGCTGTGGTAAACCCTTGGTTTCGTGATTCATATGACACAAATCGAACATTACTTATCTCTATCCAATATTGACTCAAGGGTAACTACGATCAGGAGTGGGCCACTAGCCATAGTTTTAGTAATATTCTATAACCTATAATTTCCTTAAAAATTTCAACTCTAGGGTCATGTCTCGCCAGTGCGCTGCTGGCTGCAGTGAGTCCATAGTCTCCACAATTCAAATAAATGGCGACAGTGCGCTGCTGTCCTGCCATTATAAGTTAACTACATCCCTTTTACTAAAGTATGTAAAAATTTCTGGGCTTCTAAGGATTCAAACAAGTCGACTATGTAATAAGGCGTAAATATTTGTCATATCAGTCGCAATCTGTAACTAAAATATTTAATCATGGAGGAAAGAACTGGAGACAAAAGGATTACAAATATTCCAGTATCTATTCTAGGTGTATTCAAACCTTTGAGGAAAACTTTGAATCAAAACTAACTTGAGGTTCACCTATGGATAACATAAAATAATAACTCTTAGTGCAAAAATAGGAACTGAATAGACAATTTGACTAAGATGTGAGGATGGTATCTAAAAGGCAAGAGAATGAATTGATCAATTTATCAGGGTTAGATCATTAATACTAGGAAGCCATGTCTCACCAAGTGAATAATCTATCCACATTGGATCTTATCGCCATATCAAGAGGTAATAGTGTACCTAGAAGGATCTGACACTCTATCAATTTAATAACTCCTTATCTACATTGCATGGCCTAGACTACCCATCGGTAAATTTGTATAAGGGACTCCTAGTCTTAGTCATTCTCGTAAATTAAATTAATTTCTAATTCGTGAATGAGCATTTCTAGTCGCAGGCTCGCAATAGTACGACTAACTTAAGTACTATCACGAGTTCGCATGATTTGCAAAGACTGACCTGCATGGGCCACCACAAAAACTTGTCACGACCCGCACCCGTTTTTTTTTAAACGGATACGAAACGTGTCCAAGCCAGCCTACGCCGCAGTGTCGGCGGTAGAACACTGTCACGGCCATGAAGATCAGAATCACAAATAATACTCATTCACAAAATTAATTTAATTTACAATGATCACAAGTTTTATATTTGCAGAAAATATAAACTTGTACAAATATTGAATGACTTTAACTCGACTATCTAGCTAGTCCCTAGGCCTCTGTCAGCAAGTATTCCCGTCACTCCCCAAGCTAAGTGAATCCACGACTAACCTGAAAATGTTGGTTTCCAGTCAGGAATGGAACGAGCACAATTCACTGAATGCAATCTCAATAAAGAAAATGACTATAAAACAAAGGTTAGACATCAATCATGAGTTTTGAAAATAAACAGTAAATACAGAAAACCAATAGTAAATAAATAGACACAACAGACTTTCCCCAACTGCTAGAAGTACCTTTGATATGTGATCGGTCTGGGGTACTAAATCGCACGGTCTACGAGATCTACTTGCAGAAAAGTAAGCACGGTCTACACTACTTGCAGAAAAGTAAGCACGGTCTACACTACTTGCAGAAAAGAAAGCACGGTCTACACTACTTGCAGAAAATAAACACGGGCTACACTACTTGCAGAAAATAAACACGGGCTACACTACTGCAGAAAATAAACACGGGCTATACTACTGCAGAAAATAAACACGGGCTACACTACTGCAGAAAGTAAACACGGGCTACAATGTCTAACACGGGCTATGGTCAGATCACACATCCTTGGTACTTCTCATTCCCGACTCGATAATTTTATAATAGAAAATAATCACATAATCAATGGCCAATCAATGAAATATAGTAAAAATCAATATCGAAATGCAGACAATAAACTGTACTCGCCTGTGGTCCTTTGCTGGTGAAACCGACAATCTGAACTACTCAATGTGCCACTATAGTCAAAACCCGTACAACAGTCCCCGGAAGCTGAAATAAACAATACCAATGATCTCAGAATAGTCCAATTAGCTAGGATTGCCTGTCCTTACGTCTAATTCTGGACACAGGGGAAAAACGGTAATTTTTGGCCAAAATGGTGTCCGCCGTTGGACCCGCTTTGCACCGAAAAATGTGCCAAAGTCAACGGTCTCTAAAGTCGTCAAACTACATGTCTACGGATCCAGTTTTCCGATACAAACTCAACCGTATGTCCAAAGTTGGATTTCGGCGGACTGTGCACAAAATCGCCCGTTGAGTGGGACCGTGGGGCCCGCAAAACGGTGATTTTATCAACTGTCTCAGAATTGGACCAAACTTGGCATACAGGACCAGAAAAATGATACGGTCATGTTGACGCAAGTTTCGTCTCGATCTGACGAACGTGCACAAAGTAATTGAGAAATTTGCAACGTGTACGATACGGTGAATTTCGACGGATACGCATCAAATTCGTCGCGCACACGAGACCAATTTGAATTCCGTCAAAGCCCACACGACCACGAAGCTGTTACGCAGCTTTCGATGCCTTTGGTGCGCGACCACGTCGCCCGGAATGACGGGACGGACGTCGTGTGGATTATTTTTCAAGTTTTGAAAATAGATTTTTGTTGAACTTTGAAGATTGATTTATTTGCACACAGTTGATAAAACTCTAAACTACAAATTAGGTTATGAAGCTGTATATGATGACTAAAAACCTATTTAAATAGATTTTACGAATCTCTAAATGGTTGCAAATAATCAGCCTTCCAAATACTGTGCTTGGATTGGATGTGTTCTGTCTAGGAACAGACTTTTGGGTCAACTTCATGTCGATTTCTAGGTCGATTCCTACTTGTTTCCATCCGAACTTATCTAATGGATTTGAAGGTGTATATATGGGGTTCATACCTGAAAAAGTGGCTCGGGAAATAGTCGATTGTGCACGAAGTTATCTCGTGACGAAGTTGGTCCTTCGCTGTTATGCTACTGCTGTCGTTGGGGCTGGTGTCCGCGCGCGCAAGGCCTTGTCGCCGGCCGACGGCCGCTGCAGTGGCTCCAGGCGGCGCGCGCGCATGCGGGGTGGTGCGCCCACATGTTAGGGAGTCGACGTTGATTTGGTTTAGGGTTTTTAGTCTTCGTTTCTCTCGATCTTTCGAGATATATATATATATATATATATATATATATATATATATATATATATATATATATATATATATATATATATATAGTTCGGTTTTGCCCGAAGGGGTCGGGTTTGCAAACATTAGAGCTCAGCTGCTCTGTTTGTGGGGGAAAGTTAAGTATGGGCTCGTTTGGGAAGGTCCTGTTCGTGCTTGGCTTGGGCCCCAAGCTTGGGCTGATTTGGAAGGGATGGGCTGTGTTCGGTTTGAGTAGTTAGCTGGGTTGGGGTTTGCACTGCTGTGCTTTGCCCCTTTCAATAGTTTTGTATAAGATGGCTCTACATGGTTGGTCGAGTATATGGCTCGAGTATGGGGTCTCTGCTCGGGTTGACTTGTGAGCATAAGGGAGGAGCTCGATTGCAGCTACTTGTGGGTCCTAGCTGGGATTTAAGACCACTGTGGGCCGAAAGGGATACTGGGGCTTTAGTTGGTCTAAGAGGCCGGCTGCCTGCTATTCCTCCATTCCTGGCTTTAATGCTTTATAGGTACAATGCCTATATAAAATAATATATATAAAGATTTAGTACATTATACAAATACACACATATACATAATTAAATTACGTATTAATATTATATATATATACTTATATGCATATACATACGAATATATTTATATATATACACGAACATACGTATATCTTTATACACCTCTACGTATACACACATACAATTTATTTATTCTTTCGATAAAGAGTAATTTAATAATAACTAATGAAAATAAATTGTTTATTCTCAACAACCACAATAATAATATTAATATTATTTAACCTCAACAAAATAATAACAAAAATTAATAAGCCAATAATTAATTATTTATAAACTCTAAAAATCCCCATTTAAATAAAATAATTTAATAGTAAAATATTTCAAAATTTCGGGAAGGGGAGTTACAGGGAAAATATCTGGAAACTTTTCGACTATCCGGGGCAACTACACTGCTGCTACTGCCATCCGCAATACTGGAGGAGAAGGCTCAACTTCGCCTCGGGAGAAGGAAAACTCTGGTTCGCGTGGAATGCTAAAAACAACCCTACCAATATGGCAGTCTATTCTAGCATACTGGTTCCTCAACCAATCCATCCCTAAGACCACATCATAATCGGCCATCGAAAACTCTATCAATCTAGCAGAAAATTCCTTACCGCTAACTACGATCCGACACGAGAAAAATACTCTATCGACTCCCACAAGTCTGTTACCAGTAAGTATATTGAGCCTTACTGATAATGACTCGGGCTCCAATCCTATCCGTGTCGCGAATCGTGCAGACATAAAAGAATGCGATGCACCAGAATCAAATAAAACTGAAGCTGGAAAGGAGTTGACGAGAATAGTACCTGCCACTACCTCTCATGGTGCCAATCCTTCCTCTGCGGTCATCACCATAGCCTGACCATGCCCTCGGGGTGCTGGTCCCTGCTGCTGAAATCCTCGCTGCCTATTCTAACTCAAGGCTTGGGCTTGAGCATGCTGCTGGGGGTATTGTTGCTGGAATGCCTGAGACTGAGGCGGCAAGGGCCTCGGCAATGGATACTGCTGCTGCTGGACCGGAGCTGGTCCTCTCACCGAAGAGCTAGAAAGGTTGGACGATGATGAACCACCCCTATTCGGACAGGATCCAACCCTATGGTGTGCTGCTCCACAAGCCAGACACAATCCCTGTGCCCTGCGATACTCTGCCACTACATGGTCCGGCTTTCCACAATGAGAACATCCCACTGCGGAAGACTGCTTCTGCTTCTGCTGCTACTGCTGAGGGTACGTCGGGGTTGAATGCTGAATCGACGTCACTGAGGTCGCTCGCCTCGGAGCTCCAATAGTCAAAGCCCTGGCTGCCGGGGCTGGGGCTGAAGGCTGATTTATCTGGCCGTGGAATCTCTTTCGACCTCCGGCCCTATCCATAATCCTCTGGGAGGTATACTCATGCCTCCTAGCTGCTCTCAAGACTGCATCAAAAGTCTGATGCTCAAACTGCTCAACTGCCAACAAAATCTCCAGGTGAAGCCCCTGCTGGAATCGCTGAGCTCTATCAAACTCGGTTGCCACCAAAATGGGAGCAAACCGACCGAGCCTGAAAAACTCGGCCGTATATCCGTCGACCGTCCTGCCCATCTGCTTCAGATTGGTGAACCTCGTCTGCAGATCGTACCGAGCTACAGCATCAAAATACTTGGTCTGGAATCTCTCTCTGAACACCGCCCAAGTAATGGGTGCTGCTAATCCAACGGCCTGAGCCGCCCACCAGCTGCGGGCAAGATCTAATAACTGCAAGCGCACCACGGCTACCTTCTCGTTCTCTGGGGTCCTGACTGCTTCTAGAATCACCTCTGTGTCCTGAAGCCAAGCATCTGCAGCGATAGCATCTTCACTGCCGTCGAAGAATGGAGGGTTCAAGCGCTTGAAGCTGTTGGCCGCGCTGTTACCCTGATGACCTCCTCGGGTCAGAGCATCCGTCACTGCCTGGTGCAAGGCATCTCCTCGACGATCTTGGGAAGCTATCAAGGTCCTGACGAGACCTACCAAAGTGCCATCATCAGGTTCTACAGGCTGAACTGGCTGGACTGGTGGCTCTCCGCCAGAAGGAACGACTCTGGAGGCTACTCCGGAATGCTGGACTTGATCCCCGGGTTGCGGCTGGTCCACGGGAAGTGCTCCGCCTCGCTGACCGACAGGTCCAGGAATGATGCCGCTGAAGAAGACGACATAGGAAACAATAAGAAAGGTCCAGGACAGATCAACGATACAAGCATATGATCCGGACAAGAATCCAGAGATTCAGAAGATACGAGCAGAGATCAAGGGCGAATACTAATTAAGACATCTATTCGATAAACCCTCGCATATCTTGATTTACAAGACCTGCATGGGCCACCACTTAAACCATGTCACGCCCCAGAACCAGAATACTAGAGAGTGGGGGCAGACATAGCCAGCTACGTATATGAAATGGAATTGTCACGACCCGTTACCCAAATTATTGGGTCGGACCGAGCCATGTCCAGCCTACGCTTGTTAAAGCGTAGTAAGCTGTTCTAAGAATAGACAATAAAAGATCTAAGCTACTAACAGTTCTAAAATCATATTTTAAAGTTCATCACAATACAGCATCTATAAGCGAAGGTAACATAAGCACAGACTTAAACATAACCAAAGTATCTAACTGGAGACAAAGTCCAGTATCCAAATATAAGTATAGACAAAGTCTAAGTCTCAAAACACAAGAAAGATAACTAAGCAAGGTTCCCCGCTGGGGCCTCTTCTGGAGCTAAGACCAGGTCCATAAAATCAGTGCCATAATATGTAACACATAGCGTTTCCTTCTCGAAAAGTGAACCTACAACGTTATCCTGTCAGGACGGGAGCAAGTACAACCTCTACAACTAAAGTACTGAACATATAATGAAAGAGATGTACAACAAGAAACATGGTGTGATAAGTCTATAAAACAGGAAATACTGGAAAACATGGCCTCATGGTACAACTGGGATCACAGTATCATAGTAACATAGGGAACATGACATATCTGGAATCATGGTATATCTCATAATCTATCATGACAAGGATACATATGTCATAGAGATAGATGTATATGTAATGTTTAAAAGTTTAAAATTGTAGTATGTACGTGAATCGGTCAATAGGTGAATAGGATGTACAGCGGTACATATCAAGTTTTCTGGTATGCACATACGTGTACGAACGGCATCGGTGTATATCCATACACAAATGCGAGATCAGAACATACGGCAAGGTCACATATAGAATGTCACCGAGCGCGGTAAGTACTGTAGAAGCATGGAATTTCAGAACTAGAAAGTCTATGCGCAAGACTACATGTGCCAAAGCTTGGACAAAGTGCTTCACAGCAAAAAGCAACAAATATAGATATTGAAAGAGGACTTTTTATTTAACATATAAAAGTCTATTACATGTCTAAGGAAGATTGTACAAAGGAGAATTTCTACAAAGAAAGGATCCTAAGTCTACAAGCCAGCAGCCATTATGCGCCCTCAAGTAGGTGCAACAATCAACATGCACCCTCAGCCAGGCGTATCTCACCATGCGCCCTCAGCAAGGCGCATCCTTTTCAGCAGCTCAGTTATGTGCATCTCCAGTTATGTGCATCCCTTCAGCAGCCCAGTTATGTGCCGCTCTTCCAGCCAGGCTCACCTGATAAATACTTCGACTAAATGAAGCATTTAACCCTCTGGCTGGAACCAAGGAAGAGAAGAGCACCGCAAAATCTGTGGCCAGGAGAGGCTTCGAAAAAGCCTCCAAAGGCGAAGGAAGACCGTGATCGAAACCACGGCTAAAGGAGCAGCTTTCAACACAACCAGAATGGGCTACACCCATTTTGAAGGAAGAAAGAGCTACCAAAGCCGCAGCACCGCCATTCCGATCTATGGCTCTTCCGGAGTAACGGAAACGAGGCCCGAACATCCCTATCTTTGGATGCAACAGGCACCTTCCGCCTGCCTCGGAAGCCCTCGACTCCGTCTTTTGGATGTAACAGTCACCTTCAAGTGCATCAGCGAAGACACTGCGTCGCATCTTTACCCTCGGGAGCATCTCGTCAACAGAATGCATTCGAGTACACAAGTTCATGTCGGAAAGACGTGAGAGAACAAGAAGCAAACCTTCTCTCCATACCACTATTTATAGGCCGGGCAAATCAAACCCATGCGCCAAGTGGATGGCTCTCCGAATTCCGTGCAATGAATTTGCATTAAATGGATGAACCGGACGCTTCGAATTCAGCCAAGTCAAAACGGCTATTTAAAGCACTCGAAGAACGTAACAGTTGCACCATCAAAGACGTCTCACGAAGCGGATGTGCCGGCCAGACCGCGCATCACATAGACGCGCACTTCTACATCAAGCGCATCACATAGACGCGCCCTTCTACATCAAGCGCATCACACAGATGCGCCCTTCAGTACCAAGAGCATCATAGGGATGCGCCCCCATGCGTCCCCATACGCCTAGTGGAACGCCAACCGATGCGCCCACTCAGCTGTCCATCGAATGTCACAAATATTAAATGCTGAACTGACAGAGTTGACAGCACGCCTCCCAAAGTCTGAGCAGTCGGCAGTTTTTTCAGAAGACGAAGCATCGCCAACGTCAGCATCATTATTACTCCCCTCCGACGGCTACTGCCACGTGGCCACCTAATCATCTCGTATGCGCCTCCGCGGCCATGCACCCAAACGTGCATACGCCTCAAAAGCTGTGCGCCTCAGACTTTTCACTGATCCCTAAAGACAGAAGGAAAGTCACTATTACAACTCTGCATGCGCCTCAAAAGTCATGCGCACCAGACTTCTCCCTGATCCCAAAAGACAGGAGTAAAGTCACTACTGAAGCTCTGCATGTGCCTCAAAAGCCATGCGCCCAGAATGGTTCGTAATTCCTAAAGGTTACGAGCCAAAGTCTCCTCATGCGCCTAATCCTAGGCGCATCTTACCAGGTCATTCCCCCCACCAAATCCGAGATCTCCGAGCCATGGGTCGACGACACGTATGACTCGACTCATCCAAGATCTCAGCAACAGAAAGATCTTCTTCTCCGCTACGTGCCGGTTCACAACAGCAACATGAAGAAGTCAACCCCTTCGATCAGGGCGCATCGTCCATGCGCCTCCATCAGCAATCAACACATGGCGTCCCGCGTACAGGCGCATCCTACATATGCGCGCACGAGCAGCCAGCCTGCAAAAAACTATAAATAGAGGGATCATTTTCTTCTTGTACACACACAGAGACGGACCAATCTACGTGCATACATATCAACCTCCACAATGAACAGACAGAGACTTCGCACCACCAGAGAGGCAGATACAGACACTCAACGTCTTCCTCCTCTCAGTAAGCTCCAGCACCCAGAGCAATCCAGACCTTCAGAGAACCGATAACCGTCGTCAGATCGTCAACGGAGTCAACGTATTACCACTCACTCCATCGGCACAAGGGACCCAGATTAAACAAAAGTGTACTCCTAGGACTACGTATAAGTCCTATATTGTAATACTGTTCTGTTTGTATTAAAATTTACAATCAAAGAATTTTAATGGCAAACAAGCTGGCGACTCTGCTGGGGACCTCTTTCTCCTCCACAGAGAAAGCTGTGTCGCAATCCGACAACGTGAAGGTGGGCTCCTCCCACAAGACGATGGTCGTACGCCTCAATCAACAGGTGTATGAGGAGTTCATCTCTGAAGGCAGTGCGAGTCCTTCGAAGCGGCTGCCGAAGCCGAAGAAGACCCGCCGAGTCTGGGTGCGCAAGGTCGACGCCTCGGGCACCACCACCGAAGGGGATGTGCCGATCCAGTCTTTCCTTCCTGCTGACGTCCTCAGCAACTAAGATGCGCCCGCTGGTGCAGCGCATCTCTCGGGAAAACGTGCAGCTAACCACATTCCCCAGCCATCTTCCTCTCAGGCAAGAAAGATGCGTCGACGGAGCAGGGGAGCAGCCAATGCCCCGTGTATCACTTCTGATACGAAACAGAAAGTCTCTGTCTTTGACAGACTCACTCGCTGTAGTGGCTAGGAGAATTTGGATTCTGAGTACTACGCGCCCTCGCGGCCTGGTACGAAGAAGTCCAAGGCAGCACGGGCCATGCGTCCCAAACGTGCTATGCTAGCAACAACCAGAAGCATGCGCTCACAATCATGCGCGCTGTATGGTAAGTTGTACAAGGTCGACTCGAGTGCTGCGGCGCCGAGAACGAGCCGACCTTCAAAGCCCTTGTCTCACTTGGGCGCATCTACTGCGTGCGCAACCAAGTCGAGCAAGGCAAATCCAGTGGTCTTGAACTCCCGCGCCTCCACCGGTGGTGCGTTTGAGGTCCGTTCAAGTCACTCCAAATGCTGTGGTTCCCCCACTACTGATCGGGATGCCTATTTGGTATTAGATCAGGGGGCGCAACACTCACTTGACCACCCCGGCACTTGACCTTGCCATACGCTTGAAGGGGGTGCGAAGGTGGCACTCTCCTCCAACGATCTGCGTAACGTGATTACTCACAAGCGCCGATCAGGAGAGTTGACTGACAAGCACGATGCGCCTCTCACGGGGCATACTTGTGCCGTGGTCACCATCAACTACTGTTGCAAAGCGGCAGTCCTACCAAGGCAGTCGGTGTTCCAGCGGCTGCAATCATCGACACCCCTCCGACGTCGCCTCGAAAAGAAGGTGTCAACAGAAGAGGAACCAATGGTTGCCTCATGCAATATGATCTCCAACTCCTCGTCGGTCCGAAAGGCGACTGGCAGTCTCGCTTCCTCGTCCAAGAGCCAGCCGAGGAAAACCAAGACAGCTGTCTCATCCTCCGGAGTGTTCGAAGGCACTCGAGCGAGGAAGAAGTTCTTGGAGGAAGCTGGGGGTAGTCAGGCTCTTGTCGAACCTCCTTCCGAAGACGAGTGTGTCCAAAGCACACTTGGGGCAGATCCTCGTGGCAAAGCCAGCTTCCCAGAAGCCCCTGAAGACGAGGATATCCCCCAGAACATAGCTGGGGGTAGCCTAGCATCTGCGGACCCGAGTTCCGGAGACAAAGAGGCCCTTTAAGACGGAGTTGAGGGTAATCAGGCCCTTGCAGATATGCCTGTGGTGAATGTTCTCCCGAACATAGCCGGAGGTAGCCCAGACGAAGCTTCAGGAGAGGCAACTCCCCTACAAGGGAGTGAGGCCGAGAGTGAGGCCTCAACTCATCCATCCACTCCCGGCCGTGTCATGACAGTGAACGTGACTGAGGCTGATGTCGAGTCTGATGCGCCGCCAACAGACCTCGTCCAGCGCATAGATACCCTGGAGGGAGGACTCAAAACCCTCTCTGCCTCCATGCAAACACTGACTCAGGCAGTGTTTGAGATACGGTCAGGTTTGACCAGGACACCTTCTGCCGGTCCCAACCTAGGGGCCAACGGAGAATTGAGTGTACCCCTTCAACGGGTATCCTCGGACGCAGATCGTCGAGAAGCACCTCGGACGTCGGAGCCCTCAAACGCTCCCCATCTGGTGGTGCCACCTTCCCCGACTCCCAGCTCCACAGAAGACGTGGTCGAGATGATCAGGGACCTACACGAGCGCTTTGAGTCCAAGACGAGATAAGAGGAGCGCCAGAAAATGGGCATCCCCCAGCTTTATCCCCTCGAGTGGAACAAGGTGGTTTATCCTCCAAAGTATAAACCACAAACACTGACGTCGTACGACGGGAAGGACTCTCCTTGTCGCTACCTGATGTATTTCCAGTCTCAGACGAGACATCTTTCGAAGGAGGACGCGCTTCTTACCAGCATATTTGTTGGGGCACTGAAAGGGGTGGCGTACGACTGGTACTGCAGCCTCCCCGACAATTCAATATCTTCCTTCGACGACCTGACGCGCCTCTTTTTCGACCGTTTCTACGACGGCAGGAAGGACATGACAATGGCGTCCCTTATAGAGATACGCCAGAAGGAGAAGGAAACAGTTCGAGTGTTCATCGAACGCTTTCGACAGGCCTGCTTCAGATTGCCCCCGGGCATGCCAGAACATGCGCTTCTTTTCTCCTGCAGCATGAACATGCTGCCTGCAGTCAAGCTCTGGCTCAACTCTACTCCTCCTTCCGACTGGAGCTCCTTGAAGCAGAAGCCGCGGAGAAGAAGGCAGCCAACGCTCGTCTTCTGGGAGTCAGTTTCCCCGCCTTTGAAGACAAGGGGAAACGGCCTGCAACCAACAACCCCGCACGGAAGGCAAAGGGGAAGCAAGCATTGACTGTCAATGCCTCAAAAGGTGCATCAGCACCTACTCAGAAGCCTCCACTTGCACCGAGGCCGAAGGAAGTTTATTCGTTCAAATGACGAAGACACCCTGCAGCTCTTTGAGATACTGAAGCAGGGCGACAAGATCAAGCTTCCGGGCCCTAAGCGTCCCGATGAGGTTAGGAAAGTGGACAACCCGAGGTACTGTCACTACCATCGGTTTGTCGGACACCCAACCAAGGACTGCTATGTCCTCAAGAATTACATCCAGTGCATGATCAATGCGGATGTAATCTCTGTCGACTACGAAGAGAAGACGGTGTCAGCCAACGTGGTATCACTCCAGTTTGGCACCCTGCCGCCAACTACAACACAGGATGGCGTCGTCCCCATCCCTAAGGCGACAATGGAGGTGGTTAACTTACCACCAACCCGTGACAACGTGAGTGGACTCATCCCGCTCACCACATCTCGAGGAGAGATCCTGTAGGTTCACCCCGATCTCGTCTCCGAGGTGACTCAACCGGAGGTACGCCCTACGTCCAAGTCCAAAAGCAGGAAGATCAAGTCTTGCCGCATGGTCTTTTCTTCAGCGGAAGAGGCACTTCCTGTGCAGACACATTCACAACAGAACGTCCAACCCGACGAAGCTGTCGTCGAGGTGGTGCCTCCTGGCACCGTCCATGCTGTCCAGGACGAGGGCCCGTCTAAGCCCTCAGCAGCCAATAAACAGAAGCAGATAGAGGCCCGCTTCGATAGGCCTCTGCAAAAAGAGAATGCTTCGGGGCTAGCCAAGCTCCACAACTTCGACATACTGGCGCAACTCGCCAGTACTCCTGCCCGTCTATCTCTGTTCGAGCTCCTCCGTCTTTCCAAAGACTCCCAAGAAGCTCTCTGCGAAGCTCTGAAGGATGCTGAATCCTTTCTCAGTCAGGTCAAGCAGCCGAAAGATCTCCCGATCGTGTGTAAGCACTGTCACTGTACGGAGGAGGTTATTCCCAATATAACCTTCACCCAACAGGACATGTTGCTCAAACACAATCGACACAATAGGCCGCTGTATTACACAGGGTACATCGGCTCAGTCAAGGTGAAGCGGATTCAGATCGATCCGGGATCTTCCCTCAGCATCATTCCGAAGATGCTGCTCTCAACACTAGGGATCCCAATGTACCGACTGGCGCCCTCCAACACGACAATCAGTGATTTTAACGCCAGTAAAAGCGAACCACTGGGCAAAATACGACTAAAGTGCCACATCGGTAACCTCAGAACCGAGGTTACTTGTTATTTCGTGGACACTGAAGTCAGCTATAACATTCTGTTGGGTCGCCCATGGCTGCACGAGTACATGGTGGTGCCATCCACGCTCCACCAATGTATGAAGTACGTGTCCACCAACAACGTCATCCGTACGGAGTTTGCGGACATCGACCCCTTTAAAAGGATTGAAGCCTACTTCACCGATGTCGACTTATACAAGTCACCTGACGAGGAGGAGGCCAATGATGCTGATGACGAAGCAGAAACGGCAGAAAGAGCTGGACATGGAGCCTGAGGTCACTCCCGATGCTCCTTTGAAAATCCGACTCAAAGGCAAACCGCCTCAGAAGTTGTCCCCCATGAGCATTAAGCTATCCGGGAAAGCACCAGCTGATCCTGAAGCTCCCCTGAAGATACGACTCAAGGAAAAGCCGCCTCAAACATCGGCTCCCCTCGTGGAAAAACTACAGGGGAAGGCGCCAGGCACCGGAGGCACAGCAGAGGCACCTCTGAAGGTACGTCTTAAGGGCAAGCCACCGCCATCCCAGCCGCTGGAGAAGGCTCATGTAGTCCTTTCGGACTCCCAGATTAACGCTGTGGTGGACCCTCCCGATCCCACTACAGTGCTTACAGATGAAGAGCTGAGGGAATATATCTCGGCCGATGTAGATGCCCCATCCCTCGACAATGTAATCCTATGGGATAAAATCTCGCATTTCATCAATAATAGAGTGTCTTTTAATTATTCTAGTCTTCCACATTGAAATGCCATGTACACATTAAATAACACTCTACGGTCGTTGCAAACACAAATAACGACCGTCCACCATGTAAATCAAGTAGTCCCGTCCCAAGGGGTCTGTTACATATTCCCACCACGGAGTCGAGACGAAGAATCCATCATCCTTGGCAAGGTTGAGCGTCATCAAGACCTTCCGCCACTCGAGCCAGAACCAGATGCCGGCAGAATGCAACTCTATCGGTACACGGACAAGGCAAAGTACCTCATCCAAAAGATGGGTTACGACCTAAAAAGCGACAAAGGCCTGAACTACGGCAAAGGTCGACGTCTCCCTCTCCGGCTTCCAACACCTAAAGGAAAGCCGCATGACTACTACAACAAAACTCGACGGGGGGTAGGCTATGTCACGCCGCCGTCAACTCCAGAGAGTTCAGACGCAGAGGAAGTTGAACATTCTCACTCATCTAAAGCGTCAACGTGGGATTCCGATACCAGTATCGGATCTGTCTTCAAGAGAGTGCTGTCAGCCAATATGACATCTGCACAATCTCAAGAAGAAGAAGGCAAAGAGCAAGTGCCAGAATTCTTCGAAGAAGAACCCTGGGCTCAACGCCTGGGACAACAATGGGAGTCTCGTTTTGAATTACGTGAACCTTCTACCAAAGACGAAGTTGAGCAGATCGACCTTGGGGATGGATCTTCTTCCAAACCCATCTTCGTCAGCAAAAGCCTAAAAGGAGAAGACCGAGAATCTTTAATCCAGCTGGCTAAAGAATATATCGACGTCTTCGCCTGGAGCTACGAAGATATGCCGGAACTTGATCCCCAGATTGCGATGCACAGGTTGAACATCTTGCCTGATGCCAAGCCTATCAAGCAACAACAGCGGCGCTTCCGTCCGGATATCATGAACGCCATCGATCAGGAGGTAGACAAACTCTTGATTAGCGGCTTCATCCGTGAAGAGCAACACCCAGATTGGGTAGCTAATGTCGTCCCCGTCACCAAGAAGAATGGGAAGATACGAGTCTGTATCGACTTTAAAGACCTCAACTCTGCTTGCCCGAAGGACGAATTTTTGCTTCCAATCACCGACGTGATGATCGACAACACGTGTGGCTTCGAGCGCATATCTTTCATGGACGGGTATTCGGGCTACAACCAGATCAAGATGTTCCCCGATGACACAAAATATATGTCATTTAGGACTCTAAAGGGCGTTTTCTGTTATACAATGATGCCCTTCAGCTTGAAGAATGCTGGTGCGATATACCAACGTGCTATGAGCACCATTTTCTGTCAACACCTTCGCAAGACAGTCGAATGCTATGTCGACGACATCGCAGTCAAGAGCCGTTAAGGGAGATCACTTGCAAGACCTCAAGACAGTCTTCGACCTCATGCGGGCGCATCAACTCAAGGTGAACCCCGCTAAATCCTTTCTTGGGGTTTCGAGCGGAAAGTTCTTGGGCTTCATCATCACGGCGAAAGACATTCTTGTCGATCCAGAGAAGACCAAAGCAATTCTTGATATGGACCCTCCGAAGAATCTTTGAGAACTTCGAGGCCTACAGGGACGGCTGGCGTACATCCGGAGGTCCATAGCAAACCTTTCCGGCAAATATCAACCCTTCACCCAGCTTATGAAGAAGGGAGTCTCTTACGTCTGGACAGAGAAATGCCAAAAGGCTTTCGCTGACATCAAAGCCTACCTGACGAGCCCTCCAGTTCTGGTGGCACCCGTCGCTGGCAAACAATTCCTGCTTTACGTCCGTGCCATGGATCATTCTCTCGGCGCCCTGCTAGCTCAGAACAGCGACACAGGCTATGAGCAAGCGATCTACTACCTCAGCCGAACTCTGATCGGGGCCGAACACCGGTACAACCCCGTTGAAAAGGAGTGCTTGGCTCTGGTATTTGCCATCCAAAAGACTCGTCATTATGTCTCGGGCCAGACAATTCATGTCATTTCCCGAGTCAATCCGCTCAGGGTTCTCATGACGAAGCCAGGATCACTGAACTCTCGGCTAGCCACATGGGCGATCTTGCTAACGCCAAACAACATAGTTTTCGTTCCACAGAAGGCTGTTAAGGGTCAAGCTCTGGCCGACTTCTTAGCTGCACACCCCATCCCGGAGTCCTCAAGACTCTATGAAGACATCCCGGATGAGGTCCAAGAATCAAACGTCACCGAAGAAAGCTCCGTCTGGCGGATATTTTTCGATGGCGCTTCAAGAACAGGCCCCAAAGGCCAAATCATCGCAGGAGTGGGGGTGGTACTAGTCTCCCCCGATCAGCTGGTCATCCAGCGTGCTTACTCCCTGTCGAAGCCGTGCTCCAACAACGTGGCCGAGTATAACGCGCTCATTATGGGACTCCAGCTAGTACAACAGCTGGGGGTAAAATATCTGGAAGCCTATGGCGACTCAAAGCTCGTCGTAAATCAAATCAGAGGGCAATACGAGGTTCGCCATAAAGATCTGATCCCCTATCATGAAGTTGCATTGAACATCATTTCAACCTTCACTGGGTTCTTCATCGAACACGTACCTCGTCTGCAAAATCTAGAGGCCGATGCTCTGGCTGGCCTCGCAGCCTCTCTGGCGGCACCCTTCGGAACTCAACACTACGTTATGGTAGTGGGTCGAGACTTGGTCTGCCCTAAAAATAACCTGCGCTCACAAGTGGCTCATGCCATGTCAGCAAGCGCCGGTGTTAACGTCCGGGACTGGAGATTCCCGTTCATCGACTTCGCTGTCTACGAAATTCTTCCAGAGGACCCGAAAGAAGCTGTCTCGGTCAGGAGATGCTCTCTTCGATTTTACTACGATACGGCTACTAAAATACTGTACCGACGCTCCTATGATGGACTTCTCCTTCGATGTTTGTCTAACGAAGAAGCAGCTGAAGCCCTTCGAGAAGCTCATGATGGAACCTGCGGGGCCCATCAGCCTGGTCCTAAGTTGCAAGATCGACTGCGATGTATGGGCTATTACTGGCCAACCATGGCCGCTGACGCTGTTGAATATGCTAAGAAGTGCCATGCGTGCCAGCTTCACGCAGACTTCATTCATACACCGTCCGAACCACTACATCCTACAGTCGCCTCCTGGCCCTTCGAAGCTTGGGGAATGGACATTGTGGGACCGATCACCCCTCCTTCATCGAGAGGACACCGCTTCATCCAAGCAATCACTGACTACTTCTCCAAATGGGCAGAAGCAGTTCCTCTGGCAGAAGTGAAAAGCTCCAGGGTGATCAGCTTCATCAAGCACCATATCATCTACCGTTTCGGGGTACCCCGGAGGATCATCCACGATAATGGTCCTCAGTTCATCAGCCATGTCTTCAGCCGATTCTGTGACAAGAATCGCATTCAAAACGTGGCATCAACCGCCTACAATCCGACAACAAACGGATTGGCCGAGGCGTTCAACAAAACTATCATCAGGCTACTCAAAAAGGTCGTGTCATCTAACAAATACGACTGGGACGAAAAGTTCGACGAATGCCTTTGGGCCTATCGCACAACGGTACGGACCCCGACAGGCAACACACCATTCTCCTTGGTCTACATGAGCGAAGCGGTACTACCTCTCGAGATTCAGATACCCTCACTCCGCGTAGCAATCATAAACCAACTCACAGAAGAAGACAATCAACGTCGTCGTCTGCGGGAACTGGAGGCACTTGACGAAAAGCGTCTCCTAGCTCAACAACGCATCGAACTCTACCAAGCCTGTATATCACAGGCTTTCAACAAAAAGGTCAAACAGAGGACTTTCCAAGTTGGCGACCTGGTTCTGGCAGTCAGGAGGCCGATGGTGTTGACTCACAAAACATCAGGAAAGTTCGAGCCCAAATGGGAAGGACCTTTTATCATCGAGACGGTATACTCAAACGGTGCTTACCATCTCGCCAAACCCAATGGGGACTAGTTCATGATGCCCATCAACGGCAAGTTCCTAAAGAAGTACCACTCTTGACATCTTTTCAGACATGTACTTCCATTCCATAAAATTATACGCTTCCGAAACCCAGTTGTTCCGTAGCATCCTCCAGTAGAAGGACAACCACGTCCACATCACCTCTGAGTTGTCCCCCTACACCCTACAAGCCGGAATCTTACACCCCGTAAGACTACGCTATCTTTCATGTTTACCACATCCACATTACCTCTGAGTAAACATCCCGTACAGACAACCCCCGCGTTGTCGTACATCGATCGCAGAACTTCCACGTCCACATTACCTCTGAGCAGTTCCGCGCATCTCCCAGAATCATTCCTACCACGTTCATAACACCTCTGAGTAGGAAGATTCTATCATTTGAACTCCATATTTGCCACATCCACATTACCTCTGAGCAAATACATTGGGTCCTTCAAACTTATTATCTGTGTCTGAAACCAAGGTACGCAAAAGATAATAGGTCCACACAAATCATCAAAGTTTATGACAAGCAAAAATGAACACATCGCAGAAAATGTTGTACTTTTTTATTATTTCTAAAAAAAGAGAGTAAAGGATTACACTATCCCCAGCAAGAGTTGCAAAAATACAAAAAAGCAGAGACTACAAGCCCTAAATATCCCCAGGGTTGGCGGAAAGCTCTGCAATTCGGCGTTTCAAGTCTGCCGCCCGAGTCTCACAGTCGCCAAGACTCGACGTTCAGCTTCTTAACGCATCGCTTCGACAGCCTCAGCAGAAGTTTCACTCTCGTGCTTCTCATCAAGCTGCTGTCTCTGCTGAACCAGGGTAAGAGCTCGGAGAGTGAAAGCTGCTTCCTCTTTCTTGAATGCTATGTGTTCAGCCTGGACGCGTTCAGCATCCAATAAGAGTCGGGCCCGCTGATCCTCAAGACGGTACATCTGTGCGTCAATCTCTGCGATATTTGCGTCCAGCGCAGCTCACGTCTCCTCTGTCTCCCGTGTAGACTGAGATAACCGCTCCACTGCAGCTTCAGTCTCAGACACTTCGCGTTCCCAGATACTTACAGTGGCCTGGTAGGAAGACACAGTCTCGGCGAGAAACTTCTCCTTCTCCGTATCTATCAGGACAGAGAGGTCATTCCGCTGGATGCACCCTAATTCAGAAAGTCGCTGGTCCAACTCAGCCACCGTGGCTTCCAGAATGTCGGCCATATGCTCGTGGCCCGGGTGAACACGGATCAAGTTGATATGAGGCAATGCCAGAGTTCTTGCCGTCGCAAAGCTCCCCTTGGCGTCCATCACTGCCGACACCCCCCTCTGTAGCATTTTGTACACTGCCTCAACGATGAATCTCATATATTCATCTGCGTCCGCCAGCACCTGTGGTGTCATGACAGGAGTTGGAGGAGCTACCCCAGTTGGCGGACCACAAGAAGACCCGCCAACCTCGACCTGCGAGGCTTGAACCTCGGCATCAATTGGCTCTTCATCAACAGGGGCTGGACTACTAGCCCGAGGAGCCAAGGGAACAGAAGGAGCCGGCACAGGTGTCGAGATAGTACCCCAAGTGGAAGGAGCAACACAGGGTCCCATCACACCCTTACCCTTCCCGAACTTGGAAGTACCACCGATGTCAGCGACCACCTCTCCAGTCCCCAACGTACTATCAGCAGCCAATACCTCCCCTGGTAGAACATAGAGATCAACACTTGTCTCCTGACCCGCCCCAGGAGTCGGGACTGTCAGACGAGTCTCTTCATCAAATCCCTCTACAGGGAAAGGATCTGTCACTACCTCCTGATTGGTGGCCACCTCAGCTTCCGTCGCTGAGTCTGGGGTAGGGCTTGGTAATGATGCAGCCGACCTCCCTTCATCATAACAAGGAGGGGAATCAACCCTCTCCTCTATTCCAACCATCTCTGTTGCCCCCGCAACAGGCTCTTACAACTCTGGAGCAACGTCATCCGAAGACGACGAACTCCACCACACATCATCACCAGGAAGCCCCGTGTCCGCTGGACCCTCAACGTCCAAGGCCCCCACGGCAGCTGGCACCTCCCTAGAAGTTGCTGCAATCTCTACATCTCTTTCAACAAAATTTGGAGATAGTAAAACCTCTGCGGGAACATCTTCAAGACTCTCCTCTATTGGAGACATTACCATCGGAGGGATACGCTCATCAGAAGAGCTTGCTACCTCCTTCGGTTTACTGACACCCGGTTTTGAAATGCAGGTCTTCTTCTTCGACGATCCCTACAAGAAAAAAAAGCACAAGTCACCAAAATGACAAGATAAGCCAAAGCTACGGAGGACTCCTTACCTCAGCAGGAGCTGATTCCACTGGCGGTATAGGTGGCACTCCCGTTGCCTTTGGATTCGTCGTCCTCCTCGACCTTTTTGGTATGGACGAGCCGCCTTCCGTGTCAGTCCGCCTCTTCCCAACAAGAGGATCTTTCGCTGATGTCGCAGCAGCAGCCCAATACCCCGCCGGCTCTGGTGGGCGATATGACCGAGCCACCATCAACATGTTCGCCGTAGCCTCCAGCTGAGTTCCAATGATGAAACTAGTCTCTCTGTCATAACCTGGAGACGCAGCATTCATTATGCAATACAGCTTGGCGGCCGAATACAGGATCTGTGGCCGAAGGTTGCGAACGGGCACCGTAAACTGAACACCAATACACCCGGCGTTGTAATATTGCCAGCCCCGGGCTTCGTCCAGCAAACTATCGATGAACCCCAGACTGTTACTGGGATTCCGTAGCATCAGCTGCGTATAGCCAAACTGGCGAGCGAACCGGCTGGGCAGATATGGCTCCAGATAACACCTATTCTGGTTGCGATAGACTAAGTGAGAAGGCCGAATACTTTGCAACCAACGAAAACCCCATTTCGGCAGAGTAATCGCATTTTCACCGGAGTCGATTAAATCTTGGTCAGCCTCGAAATCTTTGAAGATGGGGACGACCTTGACAATCTCCCACCCCTGAAGGTAGGACAAAACTCTCCTGCAAACGGGGATGCCAGTGTGTAACCACTTCCTCTTGTAGAAGCGGCGGATAAAGGCATCTCCTTCAACATAATCCTCCTCCGGACCGGGACTCATCACATTCGGATGATGCAGAATTAGCCATCCCATAAGATAATGGAATGGCAATTCAGTCCGGGGAAAGTTGTCATTTTTACCTCTCCCCTGGATCACGTCATCAGCGAAAGTCCTCAAACCCCACAATAGGTTACACACCATAGCGGGAAGGAGAGCTAAGGGATGCCCGAAAGCCAACTTTACGGCAGGCAAAATAAGGTTCCGGTGCACCCTCTCCACTGCACCAGATCCGCCCGCAAACACACAATCTCGAAGCCATATCATCAAGTATGCTGTCAGTACCGCTTTAGACGACATCCGGTGCGCACAGTGCCAGAAGCAGCTATACATGTTCTCGCCATCCTCATTGGAACGAGGAGTCCTCTCGTCCAGCCGGCTTATCTCAGAAGTCACTTCCGCAGGTTTCTGCCCTTGCGGAGTCGTAAACCGGATCCTCGAAGGATCCGCCAAATCCTGCTTGAAAACATAATCCCTCCAAGCAGTCATATGAGGCTGAGTCTTGACTTTGTCCTTCCGATGCATCAAATAATGATGGCTCGCCACTTCCTTGAAGACGGCCATCATCTCCGAGTCCTTATTTTCTAGAACCTGGATCTCTTTATTTGATGGAAAATATTCCTCGTACGGCTCTGAGCCCCAGGGAAGCTTGGACACTTCGTACATCTCGTGGAGAGCCAACCCCAACTCCCCTATGGGAGTGCAGAAGGTACCAGTCTGGGTATTGAACAACTCCAAGAGTGCAAGGAACATAGGCTTATTGAGATCTACGCCAGCTTGTGTGGCACGGATAGCGGCTGTCAGCCCAATCTCCTTAAGCTCAGCCTTGAACTTTGAAAGCACCCAAGTGGTCAACTCGTCCCACCTCGAGATATGATGACACCAACCTTCGACCCTAAAGCTACCTTTTGGATACACGACCTTCGATGTCAGCATCCGACTCGCGAAGGTTGAAGCATTGAAGGCAAAAGTGTCAGTTGGGACTTCACTGTAGAGGCTTCCGGGACGCAAAGTTCGGCAACTGAACAAGGGACCGGTTCGTGAAGCAGATAGGGTATCCCTCTGATTCGAGGTAGCATCAATCGAAAGAACACCTCCTAGGGCCCCTCCCTGAGAAGGAGTAAGATCCCAGGACATCCTTCTCTTCGAAGCTAGACGATAGAAGGCTGTCAGCGGCAACTGACGGTCGAGTTGTTGCATGTACAGCACCATGACTTTTGCTGAAAAGAACCAGTCTTCTTTGACCTTCAGTATCTTCGCTTCCGTGGAGATCAGGCGATTACCGAACAAAAAGGCGGGTTTCAAGAAGGTCACATCTTCGGATTCAGCAGATTTTAGTTTTTCGCTCTCCATCATACTCTGGAGGAAAGTCGGCAACTGGTTCTGGATCTGCAGCACCCTCTCAGGAGGTTGATCCTGTAAGATAACACCCTTGGCAGGATTGACAACCGCCTCATCAAAATCAACTCCCATTTGACAAAGGGAAGCATCCAGAAGGACCTCATTCAGCAGCGGAATCGTCATCGATACTGGCATAACAAAAATCAAAGGTCAGGCAAAAAAACAAAGTGTGTCAAAGCAACCTAGCGCATCATCAGGGTGTAAACCCATGTGCCTCAGTGAAAGGCTTCGGCGCATCATCAGGGCGTAAACCTATGCGCATCAGCAAAGGCTTCGACGCATTCAGGGTGTGAACCCATGCACGTCCGCAGTTAAACCTCGGTACATGATAAAGGCCTAAACCTATGCACGTCGGCGGGGTGAAACCTCAGCGAGGACAGAAGTCCATGCGCGTCGGCAGAAGAGAGTTAGGGCACGTCAACTCAGTCGTATGATCCAAAGACCGCCTGAACAAAGAAAGTAGTGGAAAAGACAACACCCACCCGTGACAGCGGGGCGAACGTCGGCCGGAGTCACAATGGTGGTAGGGGCATCCCCCTCGGCATACTCCACCGGCTCCTTTCCCTTGCCAGCACCGCCGCGAGGAGTCTTGGGAGCCATTTCTTTGAGAGAAGAAAAGTTAGGGTTTTTGAAGAAGAACTCTAAAGAAAGCAAAAGCAAGGAGAAGAAGAACTCTCTCTCTCCATCTCTTGCCTATTAATAAGGCTTGGTCGTACGCGTGAACCGATGATGTGTGATCTCAGCCGTCGCCTCGGGTTCTGTAAAAAGATAACCACAAATAAAACCAAAAAGATCATCATTAATCTTTTTTTTGGTTACCAAGGCGTCATTATTTGCATTAACTGAGCGGAGCATGCGCCCCATCTTTGATGGACAGAGTATCTATGCGCCCCGACGGTCATGCGCCCCCACTACCATGCTTCTTATTCAAAGTATTCCAAAACTTATCCAAAAAGTTTTGAAAACTTTGAAGGGGCTCTTGTAGAAGCATAGAATTTCAGAACTAGAAAGTCTATGCGCCAGACTACATGTGCCAAAGCTTGGACAAAGTGCTTCACAGCAAAAAGCAACAAATATAGACATTGAAAGAGGACTTTTTATTTAACATATAAAAGTCTATTACATGTCTAAGGAAGATTATACAAAGGAGAATTTCTACAAAGAAAGGATCCTAAGTCTACAAGCCATCAGCCATTATGCGCCCTCAAGTAGGTGCAACAATCAACATGCGCCCTCAGCCAGGCGCATCTCACCATACGCCCTCAGCAAGGCATATCCTTTTCAGCAGCTCAGTTATGTGCATCCCCAGTTATGTGCATCCCTTCAGCAGCCCAGTTATGTGCCGCTCTTCCAGCCAGGCTCACCTGATAAATGCTTCGACTAAATGAAGCATTTAACCCTCTGGCTGGAACCAAGAAAGAGAAGAGCACCGCAAAATCTGTGGCCAGGGGAGGCTTCGAAAGAGCCTCCAAAGGCGAAGGAAGACCGTGATCGAAACCACGGCTAAAGGAGCAGCTTTCAACACAACCAGAATGGGCTACACCCATTTTGAAGGAAGAAAGAGCTACCAAAGCCGCAGCATCGCCATTCCGATCTACGGCTCTTCCGGAGTAACGGAAACGAGGCCCGAACATCCCTATCTTTGGATGCAACAGGCACCTTCCGCCTGCCTCGAAAGCCCTCGACTCCGTCTTTTGGATGTAAGAGTCACCTTCAAGTGCATCAGCGAAGACACTACGTCGCATCTTCACCATCGGGAGCATCTCATCAACAGAATGCATTCGAGTACACAAGTTCATGTCGGAAAGACGTGAGAGAACGAGAAGCAAACCTTCTCTCCATACCACTATTTATAGGCCGGGCAAATCAAACCCATACGCCAAGTGGATGGCTCTCCGAATTCCGTGCAATAAATTTGCATTAAATGGATGAACCGGACGCTTCGAATTCAGCCAAGTCAAAACGGCTATTTAAAGCACTCGAAGAACGTAACAGTTGCACCATCAAAGATGTCTCACGAAGCGGATGCGCCGGCCATACCGCGCATCACATAGACGCGCCCTTCTACATCAAGCGCATCACATAGACGCACCCTTCTACATCAAGCGCATCACACAGACGCGCCCTTCAGTACTAAGAGCATCATAGGGATGCGCCCCCATGCGTCCCCATACGCCTAGTGGAATGCCAACCGACGCGCCCATTCAGCTGTCCATCGAATGTCACAAACATTAAATGCTGAACTGACAGAGTTGGCAGCACGTCTCCCAAAGTCTGAGCAGTCGGCAGCTTTTTCAGAAGACGAAGCATCGCCAACGTCAGCATCATTATTACTCCCCTCCGACGGCTACTGCCACGTGGCCACCTAATCATCTCGCATGCGCCTCCGCGGCCATGCACCCAAACGTGCATACGCCTCAAAAGCTGTACGCCTCAGACTTTTTACTGATCCCTAAAGACAGAAAGAAAGTCACTGTTACAACTCTGCATGTGCCTCAAAAGCCATGCGCACCAGACTTCTCCCTGATCCCAAAAGACAGGAGTAAAGTCACTACTGAAGCTCTGCATGCGCCTCAAAAGCCATACGCCCAGAATGGTTCGTGATTCCTAAAGGTTACGAGCCAAAGTCTCCTCATGCGCCTAATCCTAGGCGCATCTTACCAGGTCATTCCCTCCACCAAATCCGAGATCTCCGAGCCATGGGTCGACGACACGTATGACTCGACTCATCCAAGATCTCAGCAACAGAAAGATCTTCTTCTCCGCTACGTGCCGGTTCACAATAGCAACATAAAGAAGTCAACCCCTTCGATCAGGGCACATCGTCCATGCGCCTCCATCAGCAATCAATACGTGGCGTCCCCGCATACAGGCGCATCCTACATATGCGCGCACGAGCAGCCAGCCTGCAAAAAACTATAAATAGAGGGATCATTTCCTTCTTGTACACACACAGAGACGGACCAATCTACGTGCATATATATCAACCTCCACAGCGAACAGACAGAGACTTCGCACCACCAGAGAGGCAGATACAGACACTCAACGTCTTCCTCCTCTCAGTAAGCTCCAGCACCCAGAGCAATCCAAACCTTCAGAGAACCGATAACCGTCGTCAGATCATCAACGGAGTCAACGCATTACCACTCACTCCATCGGCACAAGGGACCCAGATTAAACAAAAGTGTACTCCTAGGACTACGTCTAAGTCCTATATTGTAACACTGTTCTGTTTGTATTGAAATTTACAATCAAAGAATTTTAATGGCAAACAAGTACATACAAAGAAGGGGGTTATGTTCACGTACAATACTAACAGTTTCCCCTTAACCCGTTATTTAAACATGTGAGAGATACGAGAACAGTAAAAATATGTGGGAGATACTGGGAGCAGTATAAGCATGGCAGGTACTGGAAGCAGTATAAAACATGTGAATACTCGAAACAGTATATAGTATAGTGAAACATGTACTGAGAACCAGTAAGAAGCATATAAAGATATAAGAACTGTCCTAAGCATGGGAGGTACTGAAAGTAATACAACATGTGAAGTCATAACTTGCTACCTCAAGGATCAGTATTTTAACAGGGTTAATACATGTTCTAGCATTAAAAGACAGTAAATGAGTTTGTAGATGTACTTGCCTCGAGCAAAGCAAGAATACTAGTACAAAGATATAGATGTCCGGTGTCCTGTTAATAATGATATACAAACTCAGCATCTAAGTTATGTTCGAGATTTTACACTAGTGGTGTGACACGACTCCTAACTGGATACTGGCCAAGTGGGGACCTAGCATAAAATTCTAATGTGGAGTGCCACTATACACAAACTAACTTCCTAAGGTCTTTACACTAGTGTAGGGGGAGGTCCAATACTATAATAACTCAAAACGACACAATTTATTGCAAGTCGTAACTACTCTATAAATAAATCAAACTGTACACTGTGTTCCAACAATTTTTGAGATAGATAAAATGCTTAAATATATATAAAATAAAGTACCAAAATGATCCTTGTTAATTATAGAAATTTATACTAATTTTTCTGGAATTTATAAACCCTCATAAATATTTATTAAAAATCAGCAAACATAAATGTACTGAAAATGAGTTCTGTTTTCCTATTTTTATAAAATAACAAAAGCACTTAATAAATGCTGAAAAAATTATAATAAATTAGCTAAATTAACAAAGTATTTAAATACAATTTTTTCCAGATTTTTACAGTAATTAAAATATATATAAAAATTCAAAAACAGAAAGTAACAATTTTTGGAAAAATAATTAACTACAAATTAAGGATAATACATAATCAAAATCTACAGATGTTGTCGGATGATAAAATAAATATCACCAACGTGTCCAGAACGATCAAAATAGCTAGGATAGCCTACCCATAAGTCCAATTTAGACACAGGGACAAAACGATAATTTCGGGTCAAAATGATGTCCGCCGTTGGACACACTTTGCACCGAAAAATGTGTCAGGATAGAAGTCTACAAAACCTAGCAAATTATATGTCCACGAATCCAGAATGATGATACGAACCCATCGGTATGTCCGAAATGGAATTCCGATGTGCCGATCTCAAAATGATACGTTGACGCGGACACTTGGTATCCGATTTGCACCGAAATGCGTGTCGGAGCAAATGTCTTCAAAACTCAGCAAATTATATGTCAATGAGTCCAAAATGATGATACGAACTCAACGGTATATCCGGAATTGGATTCCGATGAGCCGATCTCAAAGTGACCCGTTGACTCGAAAAGTGGGACCCCCTTTGCACCGAAATGCGTGCCAGGGCCCACGTTTTCCAAATCAAGCAATTTTTATATGAAAATATGCCAGAACGACGCCACGAGTCTACTGGTGTCAGAAATTGAATCCGGAGTCCCGGGTTCAAAAATAGAATTTAACAAGTGCAAATTAAAGAATTCGGACGACCAACTTTGGCGTAAAATTCGACCAACCGAACGTGCTTATAATGAAACGAAATTTAAAGGAGACAGGAAGATGGTTATACCAGCTGCACACAGGAACTGATAGCGCGCCAACCGGCGCTGCGACGGCGGAGTTACGAACTGACGAAGTCGGCTCCACGAAACTGTCCAAAAACAGTTCAATTTAAAATGTCAACTTGGTGGCCAGTTTTGATCTATCAAACGACGAAATTATCGGACAAAAATTGACAGGAGTGAAGATGGATATACTGAGATTACGACGGAGCAAGGAGTTCGCCGATCCAATGGTCGGATCTCCCAAAAAATGTGCACGAAGTTGCTGCGACGGGACGCAAATTTTGAAGTTTGAAATCGCGCGTCACGGCGGGATTTCGACGTAAATGCACAAATAGCCTATTCGGCTCGCACGTGCGCGCCGCTGCTACAGCGTGCTGCAGCTGCTGCTGCGCTGTATAGCCACGGGGGAGGGGCCGCACTGCCCTGGCGCACGTGCTGCGCCGACGGTCATCGGTGGTGGCGGAGGCCCGGCGGCGAGGGCGGCGGTCAGGCGCAGTGAACGTGGAGGTGGTGGCGTTGGTGGAAGTGGTGGTTTGCATGGTGGTGATGGTGTTATGATGGTGGTGGTGATGGAGGAAGAAGGAGGAGAGGGAGGAGGAAGATGGAGTGAAAGGAGGAGCTCGGGTGGTGGTCGGCCATGGGTCGACTGTGGGGGCTGTGGTGGTGTTGTGTGTGTGTTGAGAGAAAGAGAGAGAGAGAGAGGTATGTGTGTGTATACATATAATATAAAGAGAGAGAGAGAGAGAGAGAGATTGAGATATTTGAGAGGGGGAGAGAGAAAAAGGAGGTCGGCCAAGGGGGGGTGCTGTGAGATGGAGGTGAGGGGGTGAGGGGGTGAGGTGTGTGTTTGTATTAATAAAGAGAGAGTGAGAGAGTTATATATATATATATAAATATATATATATATATATATATATATATATATATATATATATATATATATATATATATATATATATATATATATATAAAGTGGAGAGAGAAAAATAAATATTTAAAATAGGGAAAAATAGGGAAAATTATGTGGGGTTTTTGGGCAGTCATGGAAGAACAACATGGGGCTTGGGTTCGGGTTCGGTCGAGCCGGGTCGGGCCAAAATCGGACAGGGGACAATAATAAAATTAAATACGGGTATTTATAATCACGGGAAAATAAATAATATGCGGGGACTCCAATAAATGGGACACAAGCGTCACGTGGATAGTAGGCTTCATGTGGGTCACGTCCATACTTTGGGTCGGCTAGGTTGGGTCGATGTCGGGTCCCGAAATTAAATTGGAAATTAAATCAGGTTTCACGGTAGAAAATAAATCGGCCTAAATTGATCCGGAAGTTGTGCGAAGAAAATGAAGCACAAAATGGAATGTCTGAGTGGGACACGAAGGTCATGGGTGAAGAGCGTCTCGAGTAGATCATTCATGAGAAGTTGGTTCTGGGAAAACGATTGGTCTCGTGCTCCTAAATTAAAAGTCACGGTAACGTGAAAACGACGATCAAAGATAAAAGTGGAAATAATTATTCAACGATTAATTGGTCTAAGTTGACCCGAAGTTGCGCGATACAAAAAGAGCACAAGGGAACGAGTTCAAGTGGGACACGATATATCAAAACGAAGATAATCTTATCTACTTCAAAACTCGTGAAGAGAGTTTACAGAGATTGGTATCCCTGACGCTCCAGAAGTCAAAGTCATGGAAAGGTACATTTGTTGACACAAAGTCACAGTCAACCAAATATTGACAATATTGACTAAATAATATCTGTAATAATTCAATACGACACACGACGTCTGCATTAAGCTCAAGACAGAAGACAGCTCAGCTTTCGTGTCTCAGTTGATTCGAGTCTGTATTTTACACTTTCTTTGAGTCTAGACTAATGTAATCTGAGTCATGCTGAGCTCTTGAAACTTAGACTATAGCCTACCCAAAAATCCCAAGCTCCACCAAACCAGAAATTTCTAAATGGTCCCCTTTGAACCACTCTGTGCTCTGGAGACAGAGTTCGGGCCGAACTCTGCCTCCACACAGAGTTCGGGCCGAACTCTGTCCCATAGAAATCAGGAACCCTAATTTTAGGGTTAGCTGGTTGCTAGTTGTCCAACGGCCAAATATTTGAATTTTCCTACCCGAATTCTGGCCGAATTCTGCCTATAAAAATACTATTAATAGGGCATGAATTCTCTCATTCCAATCCATCCAATCTTCTCTTCTCTTCTCTCTTATAAGCTCAAATAAGCTATATCCTTCCCATCTACTAGCCACAAGCCTCCTAAGTCTCGAGTGCTCAGCATCTCTCAGTTAGGATTCTTGTGCAAGAGTTGAAGAAGTCGCTTGGACAATTCCAAGCAAATCGCCACTGCGATCCTCTGTTAGAAGTTGACGTGCTCTTCTGAAGTAAAGGCACGGGTTGTAAACTACTATTTCACAAATAGTGGATTTAATCCTGAGCTAGAGTTCTCAGGCCTGGACTAGTCCTCCACGAGGGAAACCAGGTTAAAATTGCTGTGTTTGCGTATGCTCTTTTGCTCTCTATTTATTTTCCGCACTTTACTCTGATTATTTATTATTGGTGAAAGAGTTATTTTTAATTGGCTATTTTTCTATATAAACTCTATTCACCCCCCTCTAGAGTTGCCAAACTGTTCTTCAATTGGTATCAGAGCTCTGTTCTCTTTACAAGGACTAACATCCTAAGAGCTGATCCATGGCAACCACACAATCCTTGATTTCCAATCATGGTGAAGGTCAGTCCACTCATAGGCCTCCCCTATTTGATGGGACTAACTACACATATTGGAAAACAAGGATGAGCTTCTATCTTAAGTCTCTAGACTTTGACCTGTGGACTGTCGTCACTGACGGTTACAAAAAGCCCGCCAGGATAGTTGTCGATGGTGACCTCATTGAGAAACCATACGACAAATATTCTGTCGAGGAGAAGAAACATGCAAGTCTAGATGCTAGGGCTATTAATGCTTTATTCTGTGCTATAGACAGGAATGAGTTCAACAGGGTCTCTACATGCACCACTGCTCATGAAGTATGGAGACTTCTAGAAGTGACGCATGAAGGAACCACACAGGTTAAGGAATCCAAAATAAGCCGTCTCACTCAAGAATACGAAGCCTTCAAGATGAAGCCAAATGAGACGATCACTCAAATGTTCACAAGATTCCTCGACATCATCAATCCTCTATCCTCGCTTGGAAAGCAGTACTCAAACCACGAGAAGATTCGTAAGTTGCTTAGAGGGTTACCAAAGATTTGGAACCCTAAGGTGACTGCCATCATAGAAGGAAACGATCTCACAACAATGTCAATGGAGACCTTGATGGGTAAGCTCATGACTCACGAGCTTGACCTCAAGGACTTCGAAGAGCCTGCTCCGAAGACCAGGGAGATCGCACTCAAAGCTCATCAGCGAAGGGCTAATCACGATGAGACCGAAGAAGATAACTCGGATGATGAAGACCAAGCTCTCATGGTTCGCAACTTCAGGAAATTCCTTCGCTTCAATCGAAGGAAGAAGGAATCATAAGAAGACGATGAAGAAGAGCCAACTTGTTACGGTTGCAAGAAGACTGGACATGTCCGAAAAGACTGCCCATTCCTGAAGAAGAGCAACCGCTATGAGAAGCCATACAAAAAGAACTCATCAAAGAAATATGCCAACACAGGTATTTGGCATGAAAGTGAAGCGAGTGACTCCGATGAAGAAAAGGACTCTCCTCAAGATACAGCAAATGTGTGCCTAATGGCAACTTCCAACAAGGTATCTAACGAAACTCTAGATGACTTCTCTTTTGATGAACTTGGCGATGCTTTCACTGATTTACTCGATGATCACAAAAAGGTCATCGGTAAATACAAACATGCCAAGGACAAAATCAAAAGTCTTGAAGATGAGATATAAAAAATTTCTTTACTTCTTGATAATGTTAGAAACACGACACCCACTAATGACACTGATGAAGTATCCAAGCTTAAATTAGGCTTACATGATGCTGAAGCACGTATTGAGCAACAAACTTAAGAAATCACTACACTCAATACGTTGCTTGCTGAAGAAAAGAGTAGACACAAGATTTCCATGACTAAGATATATGGCTTAAATATTAAGGTTGATGAACTGCAAGCTGTTTCTAAAAGATTAGAAACCAAATTGGGTGAACAGGTTATTCAACCTCAAACCCAATCACATGGGCACAACACCACTCATGCTAGTCAACCACGTCATTCTCATGCAGCACATAACCATGCATTTATATACACAAACTTTCACAAACCACGTGCACGTAAGAATAATTCTCACTCAGTACACAATCATCATGCACAAAGACACAATCAACATCACTCCACACATAGGAATCATCATGCCATGCCATATAGACAAGATCATCATGCAATGCCATATAGACAAGATCATCATATGCCATACAGACAAAATCATCATGCCATGCCATATAGACAATATCAGCATGTCACACATCATAGACAATACCATCATAATATGCCTCATAGACACCATCACCATGCCACTCATTCTATGCATAATCATCATCACCATGCTAACTCTTCACATTATGTCCATCCTCATCCTGTTGCTTATAGATATTATTCTCATGCTCCTAGTATAAATAAGAATGCTATCTGTACTTACTGTGGATCACATGGACACATCTCACCACAGTGCAAAGTTAGAAGACTTGTAGATAAAAAGATATATGCTTGGTTTCCAAAGACTAACTTTTCAGGACCCTCAAGAACTCGGATACCAAAGGTCACATCTACTCTTGATGTAGGTGGACCTTCCCTCTTCAACTGAAAGTAAGTGGATTCTCGATAGTGGATGCTCGCGACATATGACGGGAGACGCAAATCTTTTTGCATCACTATCGATGAAGAGAGAAGGATATGTATCCTTCGGTAACAATCTCAAAGGGCATATAATAGGTAATGGTATCATTGGTCATCCTCCTTCTCCTGTAATAAAGGATGTCTGCCTAGTGACCGAGTTAAAGCATAACCTGCTCAGCATTAGTCATCTTGCTGATCATGGATATAATATTAACTTTGGACAAAACAGTTGCTTCATCTATGATAGGTCAACAGGAGACATTGCTTTTGAAGGGAAAAGAGAGGACAACATATATATTTTCTATCTTCCTATAAATACTAACAATGCAGGTAGATGTCTATATGCCCACAAAGACGAACGACTACTTTGGCACCAGCGTCTTGGTCATGCCAACATGGATGCTATATCCAGGCTGTCTACCAAGAAGCTAGTGAGAGGATTGCCTGACATCACATTCAAAAAGGACACGGTATGTGTCGAATGTGAACTAAACAAGGCAACTAAATCCTCATTTCATTCCATCAACTCTGTAAGTACTACTAGACCCTTGCAACTACTTCATATGGATTTATTTGGTCCTAGTAGAATAGCTAGCCTTGGTGGCAAACTTTATGTATTTGTTATTGTTGATGATTTTTCGAGATTTACTTGGGTTTTCTTTCTCGCTAATAAGAGCGATGTTATTTCTGTTTTCAAAGTTTTTGTAAAGAAAGTTCAAAACGAAAAAGGCTACATGATTACTCGAATCCGAAGTGATCATGGAGGCGAATTCGTAAATTATGATTTTGAAAATTTTTGTAATACAAATGGTTTTGATCATGAATTTTCTTGTCCTAGAACTCCTCAACAAAATGGTGTTGTGGAGCGGAAGAATAGAACTCTCGGCGATATGGCCAGAGTCATGTTGAATAAATTTTCTCTTCCGAAATACTTTTGGGCAGAAGCTGTCAGTACAGCATGCCACATTTTGAATAGGGTGTTGATTCGTCCCATTACGAAGAAAACACCCTATGAGCTTTGGTTTGGGAGAACCCCCAATGTTTCTTATTTTAAAGTTTTTGGTTGTAGATATTTTATCCTTAACACCAAAGATAACTTAGGCAAATTTGATACCAAAGCTGACGATGGTATCTTTCTTGGTTATGCCGCCAAGAGTAAGGGATATAGAGTTTTTAATAAACACTCACTTATTGTGGAAGAGTCAACAAATGTGACTTTTGATGAAGATAACAGTGCAGTAAGTACTCTTGATGATGACGTTGAGCCATCAACTTCTACTCCAATGAATACTTCAACCGAAACTGATTCTCTGGAGGGTTTGCCTAAGAAATTCTCTTTCAAACCTTCTCATCCAGAAAATTTAGTTATAGGAGAAGTTTCACGTGGAGTAACTACTAGATCATCACTAAGAGACTCCGTTGCTAGCACTGCCTTCATTTCACAAGTAGAGCCTAAAAACATTTCTGAAGCTTTTAATGATGAATTTTGGATTTCTGCTATGCAAGAAGAACTCAACCAATTCGAGAGAAGCCAAGTATGGGAACTCGTTCCTAAACCGGTTAATCACTCGATAATTGGTACTAAATGGGTTTTTAGAAACAAAGTAAATGAAGATGGTTCAGTCACACGTAACAAAGCTCGTCTAGTAGCTCAAGGATACAACCAAGAGGAAGGTATCGACTACGATGAGACGTATGCTCCTGTTGCTAGACTAGAATCCATTCGGATGCTTTGTGCTTTTGCTAATTTTCAAAATTTTAAATTATTTCAAATGGATGTGAAAAGTGCTTTCTTGAATGGTTTTATTAAGGAGGAAGTTTATGTGAAACAACCTCCTGGCTTTGAAAATCATAAATTTCCCGACCACGTGTTCAAGCTAAAGAAAGCGCTTTATGGCCTCAAACAAGCCCCCAGAGCTTGGTATGAAAGGCTAAGTAGCTTCTTACTTGAGAAAGATTTTTCAAAAGGGAAAATTGACACTACACTGTTTATAAAATCTTTTAAAGACACTATTCTGTTGATTCAAATCTATGTTGATGATATCATTTTTGGCTCTACTGATGAAACCCTCTGTCAAGAATTTGCCAAGTGTATGCAGACGGAATTTGAGATGAGCATGATGGGAGAGCTCAACTACTTTCTTGGCCTGCAAGTGAAACAAATGGCTAATGGAACTTTCATCTGTCAATCGAAGTATACCAAGGATATGCTGAAGAAGTTCGATCTTGACAACGTCAAACCAATCAGCACTCCAATGGCTACTTCAACCAAACTCGAACCAGATGAGAGCGGCAAACCTGTTGATCAACGTAAGTATCGAGGTATGATAGGCAGCTTACTTTATTTAACTGCTAGTCATCCCGATATCATGTTTAGTGTTTGCCTATGTGCTAGATATCAAGTTAATCCTAAGGAATCACACATGACCGCGGTTAAGCGTATCTTTCGATACCTTAAGGGTACGGTTACAGTGGGCCTATGGTATCCCAAGTCTACATCATTTGACCTTATTGGTTACTCTGATGCTGACTTCGCTGGATGCAAGGTCGACCGTAAAAGTACGAGCGGCACGTGTCATTTATTAGGAAAGGCTTTAGTCTCCTGGTTTAGCAAGAAGCAGAACTCTGTCGCACTATCCACAACAGAAGCTGAATACATAGCAGTTGGACGTTGTTGTGCACAAATTCTGTGGATGAAGCAAACCCTTGAAGACTATAAGTTATCTTTCATGCATATTCCTATATTCTGTGACAACACTAGTGCCATTAATTTGACTAAGAACCTTGTCTGCCACTCACGCACTAAACACATTGAGATTAGACACCACTTTTTGCGTGATCATCAGCAAAACGGCACGATTAACTTAGAATTTATTGACACTGATCATCAGCTAGCAGACTTCTTTACTAAGCCTTCATCCGAAGAGCGCTTCAATTTCCTTTGTCGTGAACTTGGAATTTTAGATGAAGCGGTCATAAATTGAAACTCACCTGCGTAAATATCGAGTATAGTATGATTCTTTTACTATGAATTTGGTATGGGTACAAGCCGAAAGGGTCCTTCTAACAACAAGGCGTAAAAGCCTAAGCGACACGGTGCACTAGTCCTCAGGACTACCGCTAGCTGGGATCCGGCCCCTACAGCTAACCCATGGCAAATTCAAACTATTGAATTATATTATATTTCCTTGTTTATTATATGGTTTGTTTTGATTTATTATTGCGTATTTACTAATTTCTAAGTTCATTCTGATATTAGTCTACCTCTCTATCTATCTGATTGATTTCATCAAGCTTTTATCCTCATTTCTAAACTCTTAACCATTCTCTCTAATTTTTGGCCTGACTTATGTTCTGGGACATGAACCCAGAACTCGGGCCGAACTCTGCCCCTACCAGAGTTCGGGCCGAGTTCGGTCCCATTGTTCCAGCGTCGGGGACAGCCTCCGCCGTTTGATCATTTTAGATTGTACGATTCAGATTCCCTCCGACCAAAGAAAACCCTCTTTTTATTTTCGGGTTTTCATCTCTCTCCTTCATTCTTTCCTTCTTCTCCACCTCTCCAAACTTTCTCCTACAAACCCTAACCCTAGTTTTCTATCTAGTGTGCTCCATTCCTTCTCAAAATTAAGGGAAAGGGGTTTATCATCATTCTCTTCCACTGTTTGTTGTTGATTTCAGGTATATCCCCTTCTTTCTCTCCATTTCAAGTTCTCTATTTTCTTGCAAATGGCTCCTCGCTTGCCCAATCGTGGAAAAAGGACTCGAACTGAGGGAGCTTCCTCTTCGAATCCTCCTCCTCCAATTGAGCAAGTAGTTGAACAACAACCCATTCATCCGTTGTTCAACCCGCCTTGTCCCCATGATCCGAATACATATGACGAACGATTATTTGTGTCGCTAGACGCGTCTAATGTGTGGTTTAGCGACTTTCGGACTCGTCCGGTGTTCGGGGGACATCCGATAAATTTTATAATCTTTTCTCAATATGAATCATTGTTTCGTGATCTATGTTTGGATGAGTTAGTTGCCTCAAACTTTGTCATTTACCGTAGCGCCATCCAAATGTTTTATTGCAATTTAACTTTCGATGCAACCCACATCTATTCCCGGGTTGCCGGTATTGACATTGCTTTCAATGATTCTGAGTTGGGGGATTTTCTTGCTCTTCTTAATCTCGATGCTTGGGATAAACTTGTGGAAGCTCGTCAATTTCAATTTGTTGGCGATACTTCTCTTGAAGGTTTCAAGGAGGAATTATGTGCTCCTAACATAAGTCCTCGCAAACTTATGGCCAAGCACCTCAACCCATATTTCTATGAACTTCATCGAATCATTTTTAACACTATCTTGCCAAAAGCCGGCTCCACTGATGAAGTTACCTGCTTTGAGATATCTGCTTTGTATCACCTTCATTATCGTATCCCCTTCAATCTTCCTAGGACAATGATGGACTGGATGATAAATTGTAGGAAGAAACCAAGAGCATTGGTTTATCCTTTATATCTTCCTATGGTTTTTCGTACGTTCATTATTCCTATTCATGACTGTCAGTTCTTGCCTGCTCCTACTTTCCTGTCCAAGGCACGATGTACTCAGGCAGTCATCGCCTCTCCTGAGGCTTCTGAGCATTCTGATGATGAGGAGCCTGACTCCCCTCCACTCGGTCAGGATGCACCTCCTCCACCTGCCACTCTTGAGTCTATTCAGACTATGCTCCGGGATCGTTTTGCTCTTGAGGACGATCGCTGGACACAGCTGGACTATCGTACTACTCTGCAGATGAGTGCCCTCGGCAACTCTCTGCATGATATACGGTATTCCCTGTCTCGTCATCTGCACATTTCCATGGAGCGGGATCCAGCGCGTGCGGGCCATCGCATTGATGATCCGTGGGTCATGCGTTACATGGATCCAGATGATGCTTTTGTGGACCCCCGTCGCTCCTTCCCTGGTCACTCAGACACTCCTGGACCATCTCGTGCTCCGTGATGGAGATTGGCTACTATCTGCCGCTGCTGCTGCTGATGATGCATTTTGATTTCTAGTTATTTAGTTTTTATGTACTTGGATGTTCTAAAACTCTAGTTGTGTGTTTGACATTTGGTTATGCACTTTATGCTTATCGTAGTTTTATGCTAGTGACTCATTTTGTTTATTTATATACTGTTTCTTCTCTGCTTGGTGTGGTTGCATTCCTATTATTGTCTACTGCGTTTCCATGTTCCTCTGCAGTCTATATTGCTAAATGCCAAAAGGGGGAGAACTATGTATATTCTGGCTGGATATATATTTGGTATCATATCTTTCGCTTTCATATATCTGTGCTTGTTTGTGCTTTTTGGAGATATTATACAGGTTCAATGCATTATTTACGGGGGAGCTATTTCTTCTAGCTCAGCACCGTTCACTGATCACGGGGGAGCTCTTATTTCTAGCTCGGCATCGATTATGGGGGAGCTATGTTGCTATAATCAACTGTGTCCAGGTATGAATGTTGAATATACATATATTATTTTGTCAATTATCAATATGGGGGAGATTGTTGACACAAAGTCACAGTCAACCAAATATTGACAATATTGACTAAATAATATCTGTAATAATTCAATACGACACACGACGTCTGCATTAAGCTCAAGACAGAAGACAGCTCAGCTTCCGTGTCTCAGTTGATTCGAGTCTGTATTTTACACTTTCTTTGAGTCTAGACTAATGTAATCTGAGTCATGCTGAGCTCTTGAAACTTAGACTATAGCCTACCCAAAAATCCCAAGCTCCACCAAACCAGAAATTCCCAAATGGTCCCCTTTGAACTACTCTGTGCTCTGGAGACAGAGTTCGGGCCGAACTCTGCCTCCACATAGAGTTCGGGCCGAACTCTGCCTCCACACAGAGTTCGGGCCGAACTCTGTCCCCTAGAAATCAGAAACCCTAATTTTAGGGTTAGCTGGTTGCTAGTTGTCCAACGGCCAAATATTTGAATTTTCCTACCCGAATTCTGGCCGAATTCTGCCTATAAAAACACTATAAATAGGGCATGAATTCTCTCATTCCAATCCATCCAATCTTCTCTTCTCTTCTCTTTATAAGCTCAAATAAGCCATATCCTTCCCATCTACTAGCCACAAGCCTCCTAAGTCTCGAGTGCTCAGCATCTCTCAGTTAGGATTCTTGTACAAGAGTTGAAGAAGTCGCTTGGACAATTCCAAGCAAATCGCCACTGCGATCCTCTGTTAGAAGTTGACGTGCTCTTCTGAAGTAAAGGCACGGGTTGTAAACTACTATTTCACAAATAGTGGATTTAATCCTGAGCTAGAGTTCTCAGGCCTGGACTAGTCCTCCACGAGGGAAACCAGGTTAAAATCGCTGTGTTTGCGTATGCTCTTTTGCTCTCTATTTATTTTCCGCACTTTACTCTGATTATTTATTATTGGTGAAAGAGTTATTTTTAATTGGCTATTTTTCTATATAAACTCTATTCACCCCCCTCTAGAGTTGCCAAACTGTTCTTCAACATTAATGATAAAAAATAATTAAATAATAAAACACTTATCGAAAATAATTTATTTAGAAAATTAAAAATAAACCCTGAAATTCAGGGGGCTTACAGGAATCCATCTCGCTATACGGTCACGGCTGTCTAGATACATAAGGGTTCACTACAAGCCAACAGTCACCTATGGTCATGAACAAGCCTAGTGTCTCAATCACAAACAAGTAGGTAAAAGTCACAAGATGTATGATCATTAAATATACAATAATAAGGCATCACAAATATTACATATTCAGCTGATCATGAAGCTAGTCGTTACAAAATGTTAGGACTAGTAAGAGTTTAGTCATACATGATCCACCCTAGGATCTGTCAATCATGTTACAGCCCGTAGGCAGACAGTAAGTAAGTGCAATCGAGCTAAACAGGTGCTTGTCGGCTAAATGCCTCAAAAGAATATTTTTACAATAAAGTGGAAGATCAAAAATAAACCCATTCGTTGCCCTGGTTACGTCTAGTGGCCACCATCGGGGTGGAAAGTCGGTAGATCCTCTGGAGCTGCTCCGAAATCTGGCTATACAAAACCAGCTGGGTCAGACCCCAGAAAGAGCAAGTGCCACAAAGGAAGCTTCACTTAGGAACTAAAACCAGTAATTAGCACAGAAGATAATAATATATAGTAAAACTGGAGAAATATAACATCACGAGGATATACGGTAAGATAACCATGGAACCATTCAGATAACCAGGTTACAATCCTTAAACCAAACAAGGACCGGGATTGTAACCCTTCATCTGAACCGAACTTGATTTCTCCCATTTATCAGTAAGATAATATAAAAAAATCAGAACATGTAACAATCTTATACAGGATCAAGACAAGACTAGACTGATTATTCTCCATTCAACAATCACGGCCAAGCAATAAGTACGGCTTGATACTTTAACTAACTAGGGTTATCACAGGCCTAGTTACTAGCAAGATGCAAGGAGATTATTCCACAGTCACACGCCCTGCAGACCATCTAGGTTACCCAGGTCGAAGATTAGGGATTGAATTCAGGTGGGTACATCATCCAGGAAACGCATGTACCCTTAAGTAGCTTGAAGGGTGCAACACATGACAGTGTGCTGGAAATGTGTCCTACTCGACGGCAGGCTACAGATCCTAAGCGCGCCCAGGTAACGGGATTGCCTGTAGCTGGAAGATCTCTTTATGACTAATGTATTAATCTAGTTATTAGCCTTAGTCCATTTCAATAGGTACTCCTGACCGTGGTACTCAGGAGTCCCATCCTAGACATGATGTAAGACAGGACTGGATTATTTGTACAAGCACAATCGCCCACGGTGTCCAGGTTATTTATACAGGTCATGTCATGTCAGGTAGCCGTCGCAACAGCTTATCAAGATATATCATGTCAGGTTTACTGGTCAGGAGTGCGCCACGACGGGCGACTATCAGGTCATGTTACTTATCAAGAGTGCAACACTACGGGTCACTATCGTGTTCAGGGTACATGTGCAGGGCATCATAGTGAAAGCATTCAATCAGGAGACCCAAGTTATGCTGAGGTTACAAGACATAAATTATCAGTAAAGATCAAATAATAATAACAACTTAATCATAAATTATGAGTCTATGGAAAAGCCATGCGGCTCAGGCATATGCGGTCAAGGAAGGAATCCATACGGGAGAAGCTCATGCGGCTAAGGGCGGGAGCAGCCCATGCGGCTAGAAGGAGGCACATGTGGTTAGGAGGAAATAGGTGCCATGCGGCTCGCGGGAGAGGAGTCCATGCGGCTAGAACGGACCCAGGCTCATGCGGCTCGCAGAGCAAAGGTCCTTGCGGCTCGGTTTACAATGGTCTCATGCGGCTCAACTGAGTGGAGCCCACTGCGGCTGGGTCAATGTGGTTACTTATGCGGCTGGAAGTGACGGGTGTATATGCGGTTCACGAAGAAGGGCCCTCATGCGGCTGGCGGGAATGGGTGCACATGCGGCTGACGGGGGAGAAGTCCATGCGGCTAGGAATACAAGGGTCTCATGCGGCTGAGAGCGACTTGTCGCATGAATGTTCATGCGGTCAAGTACTGCCATACGGCCAGAGAACTGTTCTTCTTCTCCGAATTTCCGAGAAGAAGAATACCATGAACTCATGCTTCCAAGCTCCATGAAACCTTCATCCAGAGTCCAAATCCGAACTTCCATAGGTCAAAATGGGGCAGAACAAAATTCTCTACAACATGGAACCATCAAAACTTAGAAATAACAAGATTAAGTAGAGCAAAACCCAAGAAATCCGAAAATAAGATAAACTTAGATCTACAAGAATCAGGCCATGGAAAGTAAAAATGCCAAGTACTAAAGTATGTTAGAATGCTGTAAAGGAGAGAATGGAACAATAAAATTAGAGTTCCTCCATGAAGCAAGCTGCACTTGCCTAGACCTCTCTCTCTCTGGTAGGTGAAGAAGTTATGGTGGAGAAGAAGAAGAGTAATGAGGAGAGAGAAAGGAGAATGGGTTAATAAATACTAATGGTGGTGGTAGGTAGGGGTTCACCTTTGGTTCATGATGAACCAAAGCAAAACCAAGCCAAGCCGAACCAACCCAAGAATAAACCAAGCCATGAAGAAAAGCTAAGCAAGGAATCATGCAATACAAGATAAAATACGTACACGTATTCCAAAATACGTAATACGAACCACAGGCATTACACCTCCGCCACCACCACCTCCTCCTCCTCCTCCTCCAGAGCCCACCCATTGTTGCTGAAGAGGCTGTTGGCATAACTCGCCGGGGAGTAAGACTATAGAATCAAAGTATCAGAACTTTGTTTTTGCATAAATGGGTGATGTGGTCATGAGTTATGCATAAATGGGTGATGGCCGGGAGCAAGACTGTAGAATCAAAGTATATCATAACTCTGCGACGATGGTGATGGTGGTCATTATTCCACTGATGTAAAAAATTTGCTTTTGGTAGCATAAAAATTTCTACACCCATTTATACATTTATGTATTGATGGTGATGGTGGTGATTATGGTGGTGATGGTGGTGGTGGTGATGGGGAGGAGAGAGGAGGAGGGAGCAAAGAAAGGAGGGGAGGGAGCGGAGGCACACCGGCGGCGGGGAGGAGGGCAGCCATGGAAGGACACGGGGAAGAAGACGGGAGTATTTTGGTCAAAAAAATTGGTCAAAGGGGTTGACCGTGAGTTGGGGACGGTTTTCGTCAAAACTAGAGAGTACCTTACATTATTGTAATTGTGTGGAGTGCACCGTAAATATGGTAAAAAAAGTGGGGTGCTAGTCAAAATTTCTAAAAAAAGAAAAACAAACTAAAGAAAAAGAGGAGATTTGATTTGGCCGGGCCCAGCTGAGAGAATCTCATTGCAAATTGAGTGGTTTGCTTGTACTAAAAACCCTCTAACCTCTTCCTACTCATGCTAATAGTAAATTAAGCAAAAAATGTATGTAGTAGGAGAAGGGACCAAAAAATTCTTTTTATTATTTTTTTTTTCTTTTTGCTTTTGCTTCCACTGGTCAAAAAATGTATGTAGTAGGAGAGGGGACCAAAAAAATTCTCTTTCACATTTTTGGACCCAGATGTGGCTTAGATTTGAATGCATCCCTGGCAGTCAAATTTATTTTGGAATGGAACTGGTAGGCCTGATGTTTGGTCCCAGGATCGGACCTGGACCCGACTTTTGACAGGTAAGACATGTCCTCAAAAGTAGACCCGATCATCAAAATAACTAAGTTATGGGCTTACATTAATCTTAACCCGACTTTGAACTGGGTGAATTTCTGTATTTGTAGTGAGATACCCAGGCCTTAGTCTGAAGCTTGTGGTAACTGGCGTCCAACATCTGGATTTCGTAGAACTAACAAATTTCGTGTATCCGTAATGCTAGTCCAATGAGTATTCTTTAAATTGATATTTGAGCAAATGTCCGTCCCTCAAATTACAATCCAAACATTAGTCAAGCAGCCCAACTAATTGGGTCAGGTCGGATTTGGGAAGCCGGAGAACCACCCTGCCCATTGACCAAACAACATTCTTAGCAAATCGCACAAACTTCATGCTTGTAGAGTACATAAACAACATACACTAACATTTAATCTCTTAGTACACATAAACTGCATTTATTTTATTTTACTAACCTTGGGCAGCTATCAGTGACAACTATGAAGAAGATTGACTATACACATTGACATGTTGCATTGGTAATTGTTAGATTATATATTGTAACCAATGTAAATTTGGCCCATAAGCCCAATAGTGTAGACACTATATATATTGTAACTAGCCCCCATCAATGAAAACAAGGATTATTATTTCCTACATGGTATCAGAGCCATCCGAAAAACTCTAGCCGCCATCTCTCGAAAAATCCTAGCCGCCATCTTCCTTACCGCGCCCGACCGCGCCAGCCTACGCCTGCCGCCTGACCGCGCCTGATCGGGCCGACGCCCACCACGCGCCTGATAGCGCCAACGTCCACCGCGCATGACCGGGCCGCCCACCGCGCGCCTGATCGCGCCAACGCCCACCGCGTATGACCGCGCCTGATCGCGCCGACGCCCGATCCGCGTCCATCAGCGGCTGATTCGTCGGCGTTGTACTTTATTTTGTACACCCGACATCCGGCCGCTCGTCCCTACGCGCCAGATCCGGCGCCCCTGATCGCGGCCGATTCGCCGCCGACTCCGTCCATCAGCGGCCGATTCGTCGGAGTTGTACAAAATTTTGTACACCCGACATCCGTACCGCTCCCGTAAGCTGACCCCTACGTGCCAGATCCAGCGCCCCTGATCGCGGCCGATTCGCCGCCAACCTCGTCCATCAGCGGCCGATTCGTCGGAGTTGTACAAAATTTTGTACACCCGACATCCGCGATGGCAGATGATGCTGCGTCCAGCTACTCCGTCGCGACTGGCGGTGGCGGTGCACACAACCCAAATTATCCTAATCCGAAGGATCCATATTTTCTGAGTTCTGCTGATCAACCAGGAAATATCATTACTCATATTATTTTTCATGGATCAAACTATGCTGAGTGGTCTCGGTCGATACGTCTCTCCCTGATCTCTAGGCAAAATATCACTTTTCTGGAAGGTACTGAAGTCAAACCTGTTAATGATGCTAGTAAATTGCTTGATTTGAGATGCATGCAAGCGCTATTGGTTCAATGGGTTCTTAATACCATTGATCCGTCTCTGAAGAAATCTTTGTCGTACTTTGAGGAGGTTTATCCATTGTGGAACTTGTTGGAGAAAAGATTTGTTGTTAGCAATAGCACTCGGAAGCAACAAATTAAGGTGGCTTTGGCTTAGTATAAACAAACGGCTTCGATGTCTGTGGAAACCTACTTTAAAAATTTACAGTCTTTGTGGGATGAACAAGCTGCTTATTTTCCATTGCCTTCTTGTACCTGTGGTGAACTTGCTGCAAAGCTGCAGGCTATGAGGGATAAAGACCACTTTAAGGACTTTATGTATGGGTTGAATGCTGAGTTGTATGGTCATACCCGATCTAATCTTCTGGCTCAGGATCCTCAGCCAAGTTTAGATCGGGTATACCAGGCAGTCCGTGAGGAGGAGGATATGCGAAAATCTCAGGTCCAATCTGCTGCTGAGGAGGTGTTGGCACTGACTATCAAGACTTCACCTCGTCTTTCTACTACTTCTAATAGTAGAACCCCAGATTCCAGGGACAAATCAGGTATGATCTGTACTCATTGCAAGAAAACAGGTCATGATGTTGCAACTTGCTTTACCAAGATTGGCTATCCAGAGTGGTGGGAGACTCGTCCTCGGCGTGATGGTGGACGTGGTGTTGGCGGTGGCAAAGGCACGGCACCACAGCAGAGACGTGATGGGGGACGCGGTACTGGTGGCGCAGGGGTTGTTCATCATGTCGCCGCTGCTGGTCATGGTGTCTCTGCTGGTCTTGCTAAGAGTTCGGCTGATATGATGCATGGAGGGTATCCTTCACCACTCTCAGGTGAACAATGGCAGAAACTGATGAGCTTGCTGGGTAACGACAATCCTTCCAAACCTGGTTCTTCAAACTCTGATCGTCTGATGGGTAAGAATTCTTCTGTCACTTGGATATTCGATACTGGGGCTACTCTTCATGCGACAGGCTCTCGTGACTGTTTAGTTGATTGCTTTGAGGGCCCTGTCTGTCCTGTGATTTTGTCTGATGGTAGCACTATTGAGGCTGTTCTGAGAGGCAAAGTATTTTTGACTGCTTCATTGGTGTTGACGGATGTTCTTTATGTTCCGACATTGACTTGCAATTTGATCTGTCTCCCAATTTATTGGTGCCAGAAATTGTGATATGTTATTTACTCCTGATTTGTGTTTTGTTCAGGACCGAAGTACGAGGATGGTGATTGGAGCAGGTGAACAAAGGGGTGGACTTTACTTCTTGGGGGAGGTTCCAGCTTCTTTGGCTTTGGTGATCCTGGCATATAAAGAGAGTGATTTCGAGGTTTGGCATAGTAGACTGGGGCATCCTTCAGATAAAGTAATGCAGACTTTACCTTTTCTCTCTGGTAGTAGTGTATTTTCTCATAAGGCTTGTGATATTTGTCATCAAGCTAAACAGACTCGTGATGCCTTTCCTGATAGTAGTAGTCGTGCTTTGAGATGCTTTGAACTTATATACTGTGATCTGTGGGGACCATATCGTGTTACGTCATCTAATGGGGCACGATATTTTTTGACTTTGGTGGATGATTTTTCTAGAGCTGTTTGGGTTATTTTATTGACAGATAAGTGTGCTATTTATTCTGTTTCTTAAATTCATTGCTATGGTGAAGCGTCAGTTTAGGGCTGATATACGTCGTGTGCGGAGTGACAATGGCACTGAATTTAATTGTTTACGAGATTATTTTTCATCTCAAGGTATATTGTTCCAAACATCCTGTGTTGGGACACCTCAACAGAATGGAAGGGTGAAAAGAAAACATCGACATATTTTAAATGTAGCCAGGGAATTGAGATTTCAGGGTTCTCTTTCCGTGGATTTTTGGAGGAAATGTGTTCTGGGTACATGTTGTTTGATAAATAGAACACCTTCTAGTATCTTGCATTTTAAGTCTCATTATAAAATTTTATATGGTTCGGCTCCTTCGTACGATCACCTACGTATTTTTGGGTGTCTGTGATATGCGTATTATTTGAAATCCCGACATGATAAATTTGCTAGCAGGAGTAGAAAATGTATCTTTGTTGGGTATCCACTCGATAAAAAGGGATGGAAACTGTATGATTTGGAGACTGGTAAATTTTTTGTGTCCCGCGATGTTACTTTTTATGAAAAAAAATTTCCTGGGTGTGGCTCTGCTAGTGAGATGTCTTCTGCGACATGTCATACATCTGTTGAGGTGCCGGGAGACGATATAGAGGCTTTTGGGATGGTGCCGGCTACGGTTGCTGAGGGCGGTGTAGTTGCTGGCGGCTCGGCACCGAATGACGAGGAGGCACAGGTAGCTGCAGAAGTATTGACATGAGAGTCCGCTGGGGGTGATGGGGATACTACTGATGATACAGGGGATACAGTGTTGCCAGAAGTGCCCGACGAGGTAGTATTGGGAAGAGGAATGAGAAAGAAATCACAGCCAGTACGATTACAGGATTTTGTGACGAATGCTGTTCGAAGTAAAAGTTTTCCCTTCACCAAAGTTCATCTGTTCCCGTCACTTCCTCAGGTACTTTGTATCCTCTAACACAATTTTTAAGTTATGACATATTTACTGCTGGACACAGATATTTTCTTGCAGCTATCACTGCAGGCGTTGAGCCTACTTCATATCGCCAGGCCTCACGAGATTCAGGCTGGCGTGCGGCTGTGTAAACTGAAATACAGGCTCTCTGGAAGATAATGGGACATGGAGTCTTGTCAATTTGCCTCCTGGAAAGAAAGCATTGGAAAGTAGATGGGTGTATAAAATAAAGTACAACTCTGACGGCAGTGTTGACCGCTTAAAGGCACGACTGGTTGTGTTCGGTAATCATCAGGTTGAAGGGATCGACTATTCAGAGACATTTGTCCCGGTTGCTAAGATGCCAACAGTTAGGACGTTCTTAGCTGTTGCAGCTGTGAGAGGCTGGACTTTGCACCAGATGGATGTGCACAATGCTTTTCTTCATGAAGATCTGACAGAAGAAGTGTATATGAAGTTGCCGCCAGATTTTTTGCATAGTGAACCCAACAAAGTGTGTCGCCTGCGTAAGTCTCTATATGGATTGAAACAGGCACCACGTTGTTGGTTTGCTAAGCTTGCTGCTTCTCTGATATCCTATGGATTTATTCAATCTCATTCCAATTATTTCCTTTTCTCTCTTTTTAAAGGAAAGGTAGAGTTGCATGTTTTGATCTATGTGGATGATATGATTGTGTCTGGTAATGACTCAGGTGTTTTAGATGCTTTCAAAAGTTACCTTAGTTCTTGCTTTCACATGAAGGACCTTGGTGTGTTGAAGTACTTTCTTGGCATAGAGGTGGCTCGGAGTGCAGAAGGAATTTTCTTGTGTCAAAGGAAGTATGCTTTGGACATCATTTCAGAATGCGGCTTAATGGGGTCTCGACCTGCTGGCTTTCCCATGGAGCCCAATCACAAGCTGGCAGAATCGACTAGTCCAAAGATGGCGGATGCAGAGACTTATCGAAGGCTAGTTGGAAGGTTGATTTATCTATCATTTACTCGCCCTGACTTAGCCTATGATGTGCATATCTTGTCTCAATTCTTACAGGAGCCTAGACAAGATCATTGGCATGCTGCTTTGAGAGTTGTCAGATATCTCAAACATGCACCGGAACAGGGTATTCTTTTGAAAGCTGATTGTGATCTCCGTCTTTCTGGTTGGTGTGATTCCGACTGGGCCAGTTGCACCTTTACTCGCCGCTCTGTTATAGGCTGGTTGGTGTTTCTGGGGGGGGTCTCCTATTTCTTGGAAGACCAATAAGCAACCGACTATTTCCCGATCTTCCGCTGAAGCTGAATATCGATCTCTTGCTGCGCTTGTTTGTGAGTTAAAATGATTGAAGGAGTTATTGGTGTGTTTGGACGTTCGCCAGGAGTCTGCTATGTCGATGTATTGTGACAGTCAGTCAGCCCTGCACCTGGCTCAGAACCCGGTATTTCATGAGTGCAGTAAGCATATTGAGGTGGATTTGCATTTTGTTCGCGATGCTATTAGAGATGGCACCGTAATAGCCTCGCATTTTCCTACTTCTTTTCAACTGGCTGACATCTTCACCAAGCCCCTTGGAAAACATGTGTTTGATTCTTTACTTCCCAAGTTGGGCATTTGTGACTTGCATGCTCCAACTTGAGGGGGGGTGTTAGATTATATATTGTAACCAATGTAAATCTGGCCCATAAGCCCAATAGTGTAGACACTATATATATTGTAACTAGCCCCCATCAATGAAAACAAGGATTATTATTTCCTACAGTAATACCATTTGCCCCTCAGAAATAATACATGCCAATTACCTATACGAATTTTGTGCTAACACTAGTCAACTCTTGCCATTTATGCGATTCTCAGTGCCATTTCATGTCAAGCCATCTTTTCATCTTCGGATGCCAATCCAACAACTTGTTCAGAAAGCTCCAACCTGAGGCAGTTGCAGTAGCACCCCACATACTGGAGGGGTTATGAACTACTCTAAGATACCTACTCTGTTTTCTACTGATTTTTTTTCTGGAAGGTCCAAGGAAGCTTCTGTTGTCATTTCTCTTGATTGATCTCAAGAATTAGGCCAGCCGTTGACAGCGTGCTCATCGGCCTGGCCCTTCATCTTGGCAGCAATCTGCAGGCGAACCGACTCTTCTATCAGCATGGCCTCTCGAATGTTATTGTGGAGCTGTTCGCAGAGCTCATCAAGTGAAAGCATAGGGAATGGTTCCTCAATGAGAACACCAACCTGAACAAACATACGAGGCTATCTATCATGAGCATAAAGAGAGATCGAGAGCTATTCTAATGAAGAACGATGAAATGAACATGGGAGAATGTAAATATCGTCGCCAAATAATTGGCACTGAAAAAGGAAGTGGAAGTACTAAACATTGCAAGGATGTACATAAAAAGTTGGTTGTGAAGGTATTCCCCAAATCACATAATAAAGAACCATTCTATTGAACTTTTTAGTAGCCGGAACATTTCTTCAGGTTATTCCCATGTCACGTGATCCATGACCAACAACTACTCAAGTTGCAGAGTAAAGGTTAGCTGAACTGCTTAATATGCAGTGGTCTATGTTGCACGGTCAAGAATACAACACGAAAGGATACAACAAATAAGGGCACAGCAACACAGATACTGGCACTATTTGATCTTGGCTTCATGTTCCAATATTTTCTAAGATACACCCAAATGTTTTTCTTTTTCACCTAAATCAATTTTCGACATCAAATTAGGGTGGAGGAATGTAGCAGTGCCCGTATCCATGCCGTATTGGACATAATACTTCTTTGACACTCCTGTCAGATATGACTTGCCATGTTTGGGTTTGGCATATACCTCATTGTGCCAAACATAATCGAGATATGACAAGGAAACATTTCTTTACATTGAATCATTTATTGAACTTTTTGGAATTTAGTTACGACCCAAAACATGCATATGTATATATAATTAGATATTATTAAGATCTAATGTACAGAATATGTATATAAGTATGTTTTTTATGTGTAAATATAACTGTATTCATGTCGTATCTATATCCTAAAATTTTCTAAACTGTCATATCCCAAATCCGTATAGCATCCATATCCGAATCTGTATGTGTGTGTCCATGAGACCTAGTTGATTGGTGAAGAAGGATTTATGAAGTCGACCCGAGTAGCTGGATGAGGATGGTTGTGATCCAAGGTGCATGCCTGTTAAATGTTGTAAGGCTGGAATATATAAATAAATCATAAAATAAAGGCTATTGGGAAAAAGTGGGAAAAAGAGGCAGGAAAACTAGAGTACTCATAATGAATAATATTAAGGAATCCATAAATAATCACCAGTATTGACACTAATGTGTTTCATACGTGGATTACAATATTATCAGGAATTTCATAATGTTAGAATTTTATTCCCAGGTATAAAATTCATGGATATCGGTCAGGGCTGGTCCTGAGATTTAGAGGGTCCTGTTCAGAAAAAATAAAATAAAATAAGGCCCTATTTTATGTAAACGTTATTTTTTTATAAAAAAAAATTGCCGATGTCATATATTAATGATGCAAAGTTTAATTTATTTTTTTTAAAGACAAATGACGCATAAAAAAAATTTAATAAGGTAACTTTCATATATGGTAAGAATTGTATTGATCGAAGTCTAAATATTAGAAAATTAATGCTCTTAAAATCTCTCTCTCTCTCTCTGACGTCTCCAAAGTCACCAACACCTTTTAGCAATTATATACGTGCAAACATGAAAACATAAATAAAAATAGGTACATTAGCAAAATCAAAATATAATACATGGGAACAAAGAATGCAGATCTCGGTAGAAACAAAATATCAAACAAAACCAGTATATAATTAAAATGTACGTACCATTAAAATGAATGAACCACGCATTAACTAGCTGGATAATGAAGAACAATAATAAAAGAACCATTACCTGAAAACTGTCCTCCTTGATTTTTAGACGCATAATAATTGATTAGGTTTTGAATATCAAGTTTATTAAGAAAACCATTCTCAATATATAACAAAGCTAATCCTTTTAAAAATAATAATCCATAAAAATAATAATCTTAATATATAAAAAATGTTACATAAAAAAGTTCGTACAAAATCATTCATAAAAAATATATAAAGAACGAATGAATGTAGTGAACACACAAGTCTAAGTAATGATACCAATAATTAATAATTAAAAAATTATTAATATTTAATAATATTTTATTCTCGTACTAATGCGTGGCTTTTTTAAGTTTATTATTAGTCATTTACAAAAAGGAAGACTAAAGTGCAAACATATGAAGTAACCATATCAATAATTAACTATTAAAACAAAAGTACTAGATTTAGTAACATATTTTATTGTACGCTAAAATAGTGCTTCTTTCATAATCAATTTTTAGACAAAAATTAAAAAAAAAATGGAAAGAAAAAAAAAGGTAGAGGAACTACAATGAAAAAACTTATACTACAATGAAAAACCTACAAAACCAACAACAACGTAGAAGGAATTCGAACCGGAATCTACAGAATAGAACCAACCAACAAACTATTCTACTCTACCAGCTGAGATAAGACTCAAGATTGTCCAGTACATACTACGAGTAATTTATAAGATTAACGCCTGTAGACATAAATATTTCAGCTTAAATTTTAAAAAATATGGGCCCTCTACATTTAGAGGGCCCTGTTTGGTCGCACCAGTTGCACTGGTTCAGAGCCGGGCCTGATATCGGTATTATTATGGTATAATATATAATATTATTATGGTATAATATATAATATCATGTGTCAGCATGGTCCGAGTCTAGTGCGAGTTAGGATTTGCATTTGAGTCGTGTTTGGATTGAATTCAGGTTGGGGTTTGGTTGAGTAATTTTGAACCGGGTCAGGTTAAGCAGGGTTAGGTTATGATTCTGTTCAGGTCAGGTTGGTTCAGGTCCGGGTAGGATTGGGTACGGGTTTGGTCGGGTAGAGATAGGGGCTAGTTTGAGCAATCTCAAAATTAAATATATCTTCAAATTTTACCCACAATTACATTACCATGGGAATTAAAAATACTGAATGTTTCCGGACCTTTTTGTTTCATGATATGAAATCTTTTACCTGGGCACTTAAAATTCTCAGGCATGCATAGGTGGGAAGATTACATGCTCGAGAATTTTAATTGCCCAGGTAAAAGGTTTTATAACATGAAATAACATGTCATTTATTTTCCTACCCCCAGCTTTCCGGGAATTTAGAAATTTCAGCTTACCAAACACCTGAAGTATAAATATTGTTTTCTGACATCATGCTGTTTGGAGAGAAAGGTTTTGTTGTTGTTTTAGTTGTTCTTGTTGTCGATTATGCTCTTGGGAGATAACAAATTCAACTTAAATTGAAATAGATGACTGAAGTTTCAGGGTTCCCAACCACTTCAAGAAACACTGATTCCAGAATCCCTAATTCTATTACTTACTAATTTCCAGATAGTTTCAATTTGCCAAACAAACATAACAAATGGAAAAAAAAAATACAGATTACCATACGTTAATTTGAAACGGAGAAAGCATCATTATTTCTATAAGTGAATTATTTAACAGCTACAAAAAGATGAAACTTACTTCTTCGATGCAGAACAAAGAGGCTGCACTGATAAAGGTTGCTGGAACAACAATCCAGTTGCAATCATCCCAAAGTATCACAGGAAGTGTAAGATGCCATAGGACTAGAAACCTGGAAGTCAAGCGAGTATATGATAATGGGATAGGGATACCCAATAGCTGTTCGCATACTCCAATGCCTTCATGGAAACAGCATAATTTTGACTCCTGTAAGAGTAACAGTATAATTACTATGAATTACTTCTGCATTTTGGATCTAGGGATAACATGTTAGAGTAGCTTACTAATATTTTCTACACACAGAAAGCAAAATCAGTCTGGTCCATCAGCCTAAGAGTAAATACAGTATCGCATAGAGAATGTAGAAAAACCAAACTACATCGAAAAGGAAAGCCATATCAACATGTCACTATGTCAGAAAACATTGGATACACATTGCTAGGCCTGCCTACACAAGCAAGGATGTTGACTTTTCCCCATAAAAAGGTTATGTGAAACACCATATCCATCTCAAGACATGATTACTAAGAATTATACAAGAGATTATAGACATTAGCTAATTTTCCGACTCACCATCAATCAGGTCATATAAAATGGCTATAATGTGAAGAAATTCCTCAATCTGAAGCTATGTTGCATGGACATGGGAAAATGTCCATGAAAATGGCGCCATTATCTATAACGTGTCCATGCCCATATCCGTGTCCATATTGGTGCAACATAGGGGATTACATATGTACCTTGTTGGAAATATTTGTATCCCGTATCTATATTGTGTCCTTTTCCGCATTCGTGCAATAGATGTGAAGAAAAGGATAAAAAATATGGGCCCTCCAACTGGTTCTCCTCCTTTAAAAGAGAAGATAAAAGAGAAGAAAACTGGGAGAAAAAAAAAGCATCAAGCAATAAAAGAAAAGGACTAGTTGCAAAAATCAAACAATTAAATTGCCCAAGGATAAAAAGCTATAGCATTCTATTCATTTTCTTGTATCTTTCTAACATTGTCTCTAGGAGATAAAGCCAAACCTTCAAGGATAAATAGCATCAAACTGATCCAGGAGTCCGTAAACTCATACCTCTAAGTTACAGATCATACCTCTAAGTTACAGTAACAGAGTTCCATAAGGCTTTAATTATTGCCCTAGGTGTGGAGTGGCTACACAATGCTACCATCTTAACTCTTCTAAACTCTTCCCTAGTCTAGGAACTTGGAGGAAACCAAGAACTTAGCTTTATTTAATCGCCAACAGTCCTTGTTGGCTCCATGGGAAGGCCCTCTTTTCTCATTGATGCCAATGCAAAGAATAGGGCATCACACATAGAAGGTTAGTGTGTTCACAGCCAGTCATAAATTTTGGACACTTCTACTGTGGAGTTCTCAAACTCAAGCCATGCTCCACATGCAGCTTCATAATTTTGTCTGTGGAGCTTCTCGACTTAAAAACATGCTCCACAGATGATGACGATAACTTTTTAACATTACTTGTGTATAACCCTATCCTAGATGATGATGGTCACTTCCACTGTGGACCTCTCTTTCTCATTGTATGCACTATCTTATATTAATCAATGTATAACTCTGTATTAGAATATAATGTATTTTGGTACACATGTTAACATGCACCTTACACACTAGAATTTACATCATGAATATAACTATAATTGTGCAAATAACACTAAAGCTTAAATGTAGTAGTCTTTGTATGTATGTTTTTTCCCTCAGGACATCATAACCTGAACACAATTCCAAATCAAATTCTTGTAAGCATCTACTAGGGAAAATCTTTAATCCATTCATTCATGCACTTATTATCTAATAAGTCCATTCAAGCAGTCTACCAAAACATGCATATATATAAAATGGTTTTTTATATTAAAAAAAGTTTGCTATCTAAAAGATTATTTGGGTTAAATATCGAAGATTATTTTGCAATTGGTTGCCTTAGACCTAGTCTCAGAAAAAAAAAAAAAAACTTTTAGACTGAGAGAGCAAAACAATCTAATGAATATGAGATTACACTTTTGTAGTATGCAGATCCACATATAGACAAAGAGCAAAGGTTCTTAAGGCGAGGCGAAGGGAGACGCCTTTAGTGAAAACCAATAAACGGATGCACTTTCAAAATGGAAAGATGCAGATGTTTCAATAGCTTTTCAAATTCAAGATTCTGGATAAGAATGATGCTGGGAACGCGGTGTGACCTGAACCGGAGTTGGCCCAAGAGGTACGATATTGGACTGAGTCCATATGCCTTAAAAGAGAATTCTCATGTAAGGTCTGAACCAATCCATTTATCTATACCTCATGATCCCATCTCCTACCCAATGTGGGACTAAATTACCAACTCCCTTATCATCCCTTTTTGAGGGCTCAACCGGAAATGAGATACGATCCAACAATCTCCACCTCAGCTCGTTTTCGCTAGCTGAACAACCTTAACACTCCTGCTATCTTTGCTCGTTCCCGCCAACCAAAGAACCTTAGCACATTTGCTACTTTTTGCTCGTTCCCGCCAGCCGAGCACACACTGTCATCTCGATCCGTTTGACCACAGAACCAAACAGACATGTTCATATATACCACAATTGTGTGCCAACCACAACGTCTTGTTCCACCTTGGACGTGTCAAATCCACTTGAAGTCAATCAATGTAGTTGCATATGCTTCTAACTCCACCTTGAGAAGAGAGCCCGTCGAACTAATTATTTTTAGTTCCGGGGCGTAATTTTCGATAAAAAACTGAGAAATGAAACGATTGTAAAAACAACGCTTCGAACGCAACACTTCAAAGAATGCACAACAGAGATCCTTGGAGGATTCTGGGTTACGAAAATCTAAAAAGATTTCGTAACAGCAACAAACGAATGTAATACTTCTAAAAAGACGGTACAAATCGAATTGCTAGCAGCAGCGATGGCCTACTAACAGTTTCTGATTAGATCAGAACTGTTCTCGTTCAGAACGAGTTGAAGTGGATGACAGGCGATGAAGTAGATGGAAGAACAGCCTGCTGGGGTGAATGATCACCGGCGCTCAAAGCTCGATTCGCCCCACACGAACAGCTTCCAGAAACTAGCAAGTTCGACGGAGAACTTTGGAACACTCTGCTCTTCTAACTCGTCGGATGGCGCACGGACTTCTGCGCTAAGTGGCGCTAGTGCTCTGCTTCTCTTCTCTCTCAAACTCTGTGGAATTATAAGAAATGTGTTCTGAACACTTGTGTACAGAAAGAGAGAAGAGAACCTTATATAGGCCCGCGCTGTAACTGTCCAGTTAGCAGAACGTTCGGGACGTGAAAAAAACCGCTCCGAACGTGCTGTAACCGCTCAAATCGTGTACAGATACGATCTGAGCCAACTGGCGCACAGTGCGCGCCACCTGCGCAACTTGTGCCATACGCGCCAAACGCGCACAGCGCAAACTGCACACCTGCGCCATACGAGCACCGCGCTACCTGCGCCACACGCGCATCGCGCTACCTGCGCAACATGCACACCGCGCTACTTGCGCCACCTGCGCCACAAGCGCACTGTGCTACCTGTGCCACCTGTGCCACACGCGCACTGCGCGCACACCGCGCCAACCGCTGCGCCAACTGCTGCACCATCTGGCGGCGCCAACTGGCGTGCCATCTGGCCGCGCGATCGGACAGCACGAACTGGCGTGCGAACGGCTGCGGAAGAGGCTCGCGCAACTTAAGCGCACTATGCACCTAGCGACGATGCTGACGTACTAAGTGCAAAGTGTGCCAATAAAATGTCACATTACGTCTCATGAGCCCATGAGTCCGAGTCCGAGTCGCTATGCCCCTACGGGACTTAACTCCAATGGAAATTAATTTACAAGAGCAAAAAGCTTAGGCTTTACCATGGAGACTTAACCTTACCTCCTAGTAAAATCACCCACATGGTTCCCTCCTTAGGGTCACCACCCCATGTGCATATCTCAACAACACATACCAAGTATATATATTGAGATACCTCATGATGCTTTTCCAATGTGGGACTAAACTTTACTAGGCATGTGTTGAGAGCAAGCTCTCTTCACATGTTACAAAGGAAAAGCTCCAACAATCTTCCACATATCTCGATATATGGAGTTGACTATTCCCTACAGTAACTGTCCATCATGCATTATGAGAGATGTCGCTTACGACTTGAATCTTTCCGCATGGGTCAAACAACAGACTATAATACAAGAATGGACTAAACTTTGAATTCTGCACCATAGCTGAAATTATTCCCACTCACATAATGTAGTTACATGTGCTTTTGGCTGTACATTAAAGGTCCTGTGCCAGCTTGGTTTCAGTGTATAATTTTGGACGTCTACAAGTTTACTCTCAAGAGACGGCCTGCTATTTATGTCCATACACTATAGGTGAGTTCTTTATTAAAGAGACATGGCATGAAATCTTGCGCTTCCCTTGCGGTGCTACGTCGCTATGACATGGCCTAAAGCCGAGGCATTATCCCTACTGAGAACCTCATCGTAGTGTCATACTACTGTAGCATGAGGTCACAGCCTCTTTGTAGTGCCATACTATCCAGCATAAAGCCTTAAGCTCCCATGCGGTGTTACGTCGCAACGACATGGCTTGCAAGGCCGAGGCTTTACCCCTATTCGGGTACCTCATCGTGGTGTCGTACCACTATAACATGAGGAACACCTCCCCTTTGTAGTGCTGACTACCCCTCTTTAATTTTATCATACAGCATTAGGCTACCTGTCTATTTGCGGTGCTACTCCGCTGTGACTTGGCTCGCAAAGCCGAGGCATTACCCCTTTTGGGAACCTCATGGTGGAGTCACCCCACTGTAGCATGGAGTTTCACTCCTTGTAGTGCTGCGCTACCGTGCTTCCTGTAAAGTACACTAGGCATTCACTCTGCCTGAGAACTCATTAAGACGTTTAAGCCAACCTCTCACATGATCCGTTTTTCGCAGAAAACAATAGTAGATAACAGTGGTTGTAGGTCCGTAACATCTCTATGCCACAGAGGACAAGTACCCATTGAACCAAAAGCTAGATGCCTAGTAGATTTCTCTTTGAACTAATAGCATTGGTAGTATTACAATAACATAATATCAGAATGCCTTCAAGCCCATTTTTCTTGCTGTGTCGTCGACCAGCTAGCGCTTGAGGCCCTTGGTGAACGGATCTGCCAGGTTCTCCCGACTCCGAACATCAATCACTACAATAATACCTCTCTTGATGAGATCGTGTACTGTCCTGTGCTTTAACCGTACAGTCCTCTTCTTTCCGTTGAAGTGGTCATTTGATGCCACCGCCGCAGTCGTCTGGTTGTCGCAGTATATCGGTATTGCCGGTATTTGTGCCCCAACCACTGGAAGATCATACATGAGCTCCCGAAACCATTCTGCTTACCACTAGAAGATCATACATGAGCTCCCGAAGCCATTCTGCTTACCACTAGAAGATCATACATGAGCTCCCGAAGCCATTCTGCTTCCTCCGCTGCGGTATCAAATACAAAGAACTCAGATTTCATGGATGACCGCGAGAGTATAGTCTGCTTCTTCGACTTTCACGATATAGTAGCTCCACCCATTGTGAAAATAAATCCACTTGTGGACCTCTCGCTCTCCAACTCTGAGCACTAGCTGGCATCACTGAAGCCTTCTACTACCGACGGATCTTCGCTGTAGTGCAGTGCATATGTCTGAGTCTTCTTGAGATATCTCATTACTCGTTTCACAGCTTTACAGTGCTCAATGCCTGGGTTACTCGTGAAACGACTCATCATTCTCACGACAAAAGCTATGTCAGGTCTTGTGGCAGTAGTAGCATACATCAAACTCTGGATAACGCTTGCGTACTCCAGCGGTCCGACGCTTTTCCTCGAATTAGGCTTCAGCTTCATATCACACCTGTAAGGCGTATCGATCCCTGGAAGATCCTGATACCCGTAACGTGTGATCATCTTCTCAATATAATAAGACTGTGACAGCGCTAGTCCAGTGTCTGTCTGGATGATCTTGATCCCTAAGATCACATCAGCTTCCCCTAAGTTCTTCATACTGAACTTGCTCGAGATGAACTTCTTTGTCTCCGTGACACAGCCAATATCCGTACCTAGGATTAGCATGTCGTTCACGTACAGACAAACGATTACACCTCTTCCATCAGCGAACTTTGTGTAAACATACTTGTCCGTCTCGCTGACCCTGTAGCCATTTAGCCTTAAAACCTTGTCAAATTTCTCATGCCACATCTTGGGAGCTTGTTTAAGACCGTAAAAGGACTTTACCAACTTGTAGACTTTGTCTTCAATACCTTTGACGACAAATCCCTCTGGCTGTTGCATGTAAATCTCTTCGGTCAGCTCGCAATTTAGGAAAGTCATTTTCATATCCATCTGATGTATCACCATCTTATGTATTGTTGCGAGAGCAATCAATACTCTGATGGTAGTCATCCGGACTACTGGAGCATACGTGTCAAAGTAGTCGATCCCCTGCTTCTGAGAAAATCCCTTGGCTACTAATATAGCCTTGAAATTGTTAATAGTTCCATCTGCTTTCATCTTCTTCTTGAAGATCCATTTGGATCCGATGGATTTTGCTCCTTCAGGAAGATCAACCAACACCCAAGTGTTATTTAAGGTAACGGAATCAATTTCATTGTCTATCGCCTCCCTCCAGAAAATTGTGTCTCTGGTCTTCATCGGCTCATCATAGGTAAACGAATCTGCTTCCACATGATAGGTAACAAAGTCATTTCCGAAATCCTTCGTGATGGAACTGGGGATTCCCAGGACCCTTACTTTGGTGTGCGTATTGATCGATAGAAAGTTAAACAGATTTAATACGTGTTCTAACCCTTCATAGGCGAAAACTAGGGTTCACGAATTATACCTGCGACAGAAAGAAGACAAGTAATTCCTGAGCGGACGACCCCATGATCTTCTGTACGTATTCCTTCCTCGAGTTGGACGTCGTATGGGCGACGATCTTCCAACCTTTTCTTCTCTTAGCAGCCCTCTCTTTCTCTCCTTACGTGAATCATGAATTTAGATAAAGCTTCAGATTTTTTTGATCAGTAATCTGGCGGCCAGATAATAGAGGATATATATAGGCTATTAACAGTAGCTCAGTCCACTAATGGGCTAATGTTGTACTACCTCCATAATCCCAAATTATGTTTATGGGCTCCTTTTATTATATGCTCGTTTGGCTCCCCATGTTAAGATATCGTATGTCCGTCGATCAAATTAAGTTACTGACAACTATATTGATTCGACATCTTTTATCCTTAAGTAGTACCGCTCAACTTTATTTGTCATGTCGGATATAATCCACCTGCAAGGTTTACATGACAATCCTTATGAGCTCCTTAAGGGGACATCATCAATCCGATGTATCGGGACATGGATTCCATTTATAATCAACAGCCCATCATACATACAATGTCATTACCCAATTCATAGAGGTTGTTAATCCATAATGAATCTCACTCTTTCATGTGTTAAAGTAATGCACACTGCATATACATGTCTGTTATTATATCTGGATTAAGAGCACAAGCATCCATCATAACAGAGGTGTTTGTTCTCTTATGTAGTCAGTACAAAGAGAACAACCTCAAGTGGTCATGTTCAATACACACAAAGTGTACTAGTATAAACCTATAGTCAAGATAGACTAATACCAGATTACACTACAATATTTCCAATAGATTGTCCAAGTCCATCTAGGTTGTGAACTATTTATATACTCCATAGAAAACTGATAATATGATCTTCTGTGTGACACCACACACCATATTATCTACAATATAGAATATCAGACATTTGCATTAACACTTACAACAAATATAATATGCAAACATTTCCCCATATGATTCTCATTCAAAATTTAAGGAAATAAAGTTACTACAAAAGTGATGTTTTTAGTATATAACCCTAACAATCTCCCACTTATACTCAAAGCATTGCTTTTCAGTATACTGTTACAAATCTTCCACTTATACTTAAAGCCATGCTGCTACACATCTGACTCCCATTCCCTCAACATGACTATCAAAAGCCTTAGCTGGCAAGCTCTTTGTAAAGGGATCAGCTAGGTTGTCGGCTGATGCTATCTTGATCACAGTAACTTTTTCTTTCTTTACGAAATCTCGTATCAAGTGGTACTTGCGCTCAATGTGTTTACCAGTCTTATGGGCTCGTGGTTCCTTCGAGTTTGCAACTGCACCACTATTATCATAATAAAGTGTAATAGACTTAGGCAAACTAGGTACTACATCCAAGTCCAACAGAAAGTTTCTGAGCCAAACCGCTTCTTTGGCTGCCTCAGAGGCTGCCACATACTCGGCTTCCATAGTGGAATCAGCAATACATTTTTGCTTGATACTCTACACAATGGCTCCACCTCCCAAAGTAAAAACATAACCTTAGGTAGATTTCGTGGATCCCTATCTGACTGAAAATCTGAGTCTGTATACCCCAAGGGAACTAAACTATCTGCCTGGTAAACTAGTCTATACTCTTTACTCCTTTTTAGATACTTCAAAATATGCTTTACGACAGTCCAGTGCTCGTCCTGGGTTAGACTGATATCTGCTGACCATGCCTACGGCAAAGCAGATGTCTGGTCTCATACATAGCATCGCATACATTAAGCTTCCTACTGCTGAAGCATAAGGAACTGCCTTCATGTTCTCTATCTCTTTAGGTGTCCTCGGATACTGCTCCTTTGATAGAGCAATTCCATGTCTAAAAGGTAAGAAACCTTTCTTAGAATTTTACATACTAAAACGAGCTAGTACAGTATCGATATAGGAAGGTTGGGATAAGCCCAACATCCTTTTCTTGCGATCTCGTAGAACTTTGATCCCAATGATGTGACCTACTTCTCCCAAGTCCTTCATATCAAATTGTTTGGATAACCATACCCTTACATCAGATAACACCTTCACATTGTTTCCAATGAGCAAGATGTCATCCACATAAAGTACTAGGAACACCACCACGTTTCCGTCACGCTTTCTGTATACATATGATTCATCCTGACACTGATCAAATCCATAGGATTTTATCACCTGATCAAAACATATGTTCCAAGATCTGGAAGCTTGCTTAAGTCCATAAATGGACTTCTTGAGCTTACAAACAAGATGCTCTTGGCCCTTTTCAATGAACCCGTCTGGTTGCTTCATATAGATGTCTTCCTCAAGACTTCCATTAAGGAAAGCTGTCTTGACATCCATTTGTCAAATCTCATAATCGAGATAAGCTGCAATAGATAAAAGAATCCGGATAGACTTAAGCATGGCTACTGGAGAAAATGTTTCATCATAATCGATACCCTCTCTTTGAGTAAAACCTTTTGCTACAAGCCGAGCTTTAAAGGTTTCAACCTTACCGTCTGATCCTCTTTTTCTCTTATAGACCCACTTGCATCCAATGGCTTTTACACCAACGGGTGGTTCTACAAGCTCCCAGACCTGATTAGAATCCATAGATTCTATTTCAGATATCATTGCTTTTTGCCAAGACTCTGCATCTTTATCTTGGAGTGCTTCATTGTAGGTACAGGGATCATAATCTTGTTCCTCAGGGACGAAGTCTGACGACTCTCCCAAGAACATATATCTATCAGGTTGTATCACAACTCTCCCACTACGACGAGGCACTATCGGTTGTGGTGTAACATTTGTGACACGTTGTGCAGTTATTTGTGGTTCATCCTCTTGTACAGTTGGTACTGAAGTACTTGGTGTCTCACCTCTCAGTTCTTCTAGAACAACTCTACTTGTGGGTTTATGATTCATCACATAGTCTTCCTCTAAGAATCGGGCATTGGTGCTAATAATGACCTTCTGATCCTTAGAATTATAAAATAAACCTCCTTTCGTTCCTCTTGGATAGCCTACAAACAAGCGTACTTCTGTACGAGATTCCAACTTATCTGCTTTCCCATTCAGCACATGTGCTGGACTACCCCAAATGCGAACATATTTCAGACTAGGCTTACGCCCAATCCACAGCTCTGTGGTAGTAAGAGGTACTGACTTAGAAGGAACCAAGTTCAAAATATAAGTTGCAGTCTCTAAGGCATATCCCCAAAACGAATCTGGTAAATCTGAATAACTCATCATTGATCTAACCATCTCCATAAGAGTTCTATTCCTTTTTTCGGCCACACCATTTTGCTGGGGCGTTCCAGGTGCAGTCAATTGGGATGCAATTCCAGCATCTGATAAATAATCCCTAAACTCTCCAAAGAGGTACTCGCCACCACGATCTGATCGTAATGACTTGATACATTTTCCATGACGTTTCTCCGTTTCAGCCTTGTACTCTTTGAATTTCTCAAAGCACCCAGACTTACGGTGCATCAAATAAATGTATCCATACCTTGAATAATCGTCAATAAATGTGACAAAATATTCAAAGCCACCTCTAGCTTGGATAGTCATAGGTCCACAAATCAGAATGAACCAATTCCAACACATCTTTGGCCCTATATCCCTTTGCCGTAAAAGGCCTTTTGGTCATTTTACCTTCCAAGCAGGATTCACAGACTGGTAGTGCCTCCACTTCCAATAAACTCAAAGGTCCATCTTCAACCAGTCTTTGAATCCTTCTTAGGTTAATATGCTCCAATCGCAAGTGCCAAAGATATGTTTGGTTCATACAAGAAGGTTATTTTCTCTTATTTAAGTTAGATCACATATTATTTATTTCCATAAGTTGTATTGTGGGTGAAATAGGATTAATGATATACAGATTATCAACCAATGCACCAGAACAGATAAAATGTTTATTCTTTCTAATAACAATATTGTCATTAAAATAAACTGAATATCCATCCTTAACTAACATAGAAACAGAAACTAAATTCTTTCTAAGTGAAGGTGCATAAAGACAATCTCTCAATGTCAAAGACTTATTTCTACCAAAAGATAAAGTAACATCTCCTAATGCAACGACCGATACTTTTGTAGCATCACCCATGAACAAGCATATCTCTCCATCACTGAGTCGTTTAGTTTCCTGGAACCCCTACAATGCATTGCAGAATGATTAGTGGCTCCTGTATCTACACACCAGGTGCCGGTAGATAACACCGCTAAGCATGTTTCAACTACTAGTAAATGAGATATACCTTCTTTGTTCCCTTGTTTGAGAAGTGGACAATCAGTCTTCCACTGTCCTGACCCTTTGCACTTGAAACATTTTCCTTTCGGCTTTTTTACCGCGCCTTGAGGTCTCATGTCCTTTTTTGCTGAGTTTGCCTGTTTCTGAATGTTATTCTTCTTCTTACCGCCTTTTGGCTTAGAAGTAGAAGTCTTTTCAGAAACAAAAACATGACCACTCTACGTAAAGAGAGATTCAGCATCCTGTAGCTCTTTTGCAAGTTCTGCCAAACTATACAATTTTTTGTTCATGTTGTAATTAAGGCAGAAATTGTCAAAACTTTTAGGCAGAGTCCCGAGAATGATATCGACCTGGAATTCCCCATCGATTTTAGCTCCAAGGATCTCCATCTCATTCAAATAACCCATCATCTTGAGAACATGATCCTTTACTGGTGTACCCTCAGCCATTTTTGTATTCATCAAACATTTCATAGCAAATTGTCTAGCTGCTCTACTCTGATGTTCGAAGAGTTCCTTGAGGTTATACATCATGTCATAAGCTGTGGCCATGACCTGATGCTGATGTTGCAGTACATTTGACATAGATGCCAGAATGTAACACCGCGCCATCTCATCTGCCTTTTTCCACTTCTTATAAGCCTCTTTGACCTCTTCATCAGAGTTAACATCAGGCTTAGGTGGGCATTCCTCAACAAGTACATATTTGTACTCCTCAGCAGTCAGAACAATGTCCAAATTATGTTTCTAGTCAATATAATTAGGTCCAGTAAGTTTGTTTTCTTTAAGAATCACCATAAGTGGACTGAAAGAACCTATTTTTGAAATCCTGAGAATCACATAAATAAAATTATGTAGGACAAAAAAAACTTTTTGAATTAATTAAATATTGATTCCCACAAAACAGTAATAAGAAATTCACCAACACCTTGAACACCATGAATTTAGCATGCCACGATAGTGTAGACGTATACAAATTCAACATTGTTCAAGTAGGTTTTTCTTATTAATTTTACTATCTATGTTAACATAACTTTATGACAAATAAAATTAATATGTTGGTCTTGCTCTGGTCATACAAATAATAGCAGTAACTCCGATGGAGAGGATACCATTATTTGTATCTAAGTGTATACCATTACTTAATACTAAGTCCATTACCTTGTAATAAGTTCCTTCAGATGGAGAAGTGAACACATACTAGGTAACTTTCTACAATTATTCCTAAGGAAGTTTGTACTGGTGATCCATAATTATACTCATCCGATATGGAGGAATGCACTAAAGTCAACGCGCAAGTATAATTACATCACCTACAAACCAGTAATGGAGACCATAGGATTTATACTAAATAAATATTTTCTTCCACTTAGTTATTTAACAATGAGGATTTTTCTACTAGTTGATATTATGTCCATATTGTCCATTATTAATGTAGGCTTAGTTTTTCAAAAAAACATCCACACAATAATAAACATGCATAATCAGAAAAAGCAAAATGAGAACAAATAAGAGAAAAATATCCAACTATTATGGTCATATTTCCTGCTCCGTCCTCAACTATCCGAATCCAAAATTTGGCGCTGCGCAGATCTATTCGGGGTTCGACCAGGTCGCGGGGTTCGGGGCAGCGCCCCGATTTTTTTTTTTTAGGTTTTGGCTGTCGATTCCTTCATCGAAAATTATCTGTCTGCCTCTAGACTGCTTAAAACCAGCATCTCGTCCGGCGTCAGAAACAGCCACCACCGCCATCACGATTGATCAAAAATAATTAAAATTACATCAATCCTATGTCTCCCGAAAGAGTTCACACATAATCTAGATTGAATAATACAAATAATAAGCACGATCAACTCTCGTGATTTTAATTACATCTACAGCAACGACAACATCCACGACATGTCCGTGGTTTAAACAACACAATCAAAAACATACATTGGACCATAATAGTTGGATCTAAGATGCCTGCAAAACCGAGTTAGAACAGATCTACATCTATCGACTATTACACAGCGTAGGTTTTATTGAACAACATGGACGTATCAATCAATACGCAGATCCAAAGTGGCTCTAATAACAATTGATGGAACTGGGGATTCCCAGGACCCTTACTTTGGTATGCGTATTGATCGATAGAAAGTTAAACAGATTTAATACGTGTTCTAACCCTTCATAGGCAAAAACTAGGGTTCACGAATTATACCTGCGGCGGAAAGTAGACAAGTAATTCCTGGCAATCTCGAGCGAACGACCCCAAGATCTTCTGCACGTATTCCTTCCTCGAGTTGGACGTCGTGTGGGCGACGATCTCCCAACCTTTTCTTCTCCTTGGCAGCCCTCTCTTTCTCTCCTTACGTGAATCACGAATTTAGATAAAGCTTCAGATTTTTTGATCAGTAATCTGGCGGCTAGAGAATAGAAGATATATATAGGCTACGGCAGGGACCATGAGGAGAAATTAGGGTTAGGCCTCCTAACGGATCTGGATATCCCGTGTTCAGTCCGAACACACAATCCGGGCCTATTAACAATAGCTCGGTCCACTAATGAGCTATTGTTGTACTATCTCCCTAATCCCAAATTATGTTTGTGGGCTCCTTTTATTATATGCTCGTTTGGCTCCCCATGTTAAGATATCGTATGTCCGTCGATCAAATTAAGTTACTGACAACTATATTGATTCGACATCTTTTATCCTTAAGTAGTACCGCTCAACTTTATTTGTCATGTCGGATATAATCCACCTGCAGGGTTTACATGACAATCCTTATGAGCTCCTTAAGGGAAAATCATCAACCCGATGTATCGGAACATGGATTCCATTTATAATCAACAGCCCATCATACATACAATGTCATTACCCAATTCATAGAGGTTGTTGATCCATAATGAATCTCACTCTTTCATGAGTCAAAGTAATGCACACTGCATATACATGTCTGTTATTATATTCGGATTAAGAGCACAAGCATTCATAATAACAGAGATGTTTGTTCTCTTATGTAGTCAGTACAAAGAGAACAACCTCAAGTGGTCATGTTCAATACACACAAAGTGTGCTAGTGTAAACCTATAGTCAAGATAGACTAATACCATATTACACTACAACCTTTCCAATAGATTGTCCAAGTCCATCTAGGTTGTGAACTATTTATATACTCCATAGGGAACTGATAATATGATCTTCTGTGTGACACCACACACCATATTATCTACAATATAGAATATCAGACATTTGCATTAACACTTGCAACAAATACAATATGCAAATATTTGTCCATATAATTCTCATTCAAAATTTAAGGAAATAAAGTTACTACAAAAGTGATGCTTTTAGTATATAACCCTAACACTCCGGCCTCCTCACACGCTTAGCTAATGGCTCAGCGAGTTCTAGTTCAGCCGTTGTTTCAACAACATCATCTTCTTGGACTACATCCTCATTGAAAACTTCAGTTTCTGCGCACCCTTATTGTTCTCCGGAATGTCCGCAAGAACAATGTTCTTGTGCCTTACAAATTTGTCATCAAAATATTTTGCATCTCAAGATTCAATGATATGATTTGACTCAATATCAAAAAATTTCTGAGCATCACTCTTCTCGGCATAACCTAAAAAGATTGTCTTTGTAGTCCTTGTTACAAGCTTCTAAATCTTCAGATCTGGAAGCTTCGCATATGCCAGACATCCCTACAATCGAATGACATTCAAATTAGGTCTGACCTTGAACCAGAGTTCATGAGTAGTAATGTCTGAAATTGCATGAGGCACTCTATTTAGAATAAAAGTGGCCGTCAATGCAGCTTCTCCCCAGTAGCACTTTGGAAGACCCGCAGTCAACAACATTGAGGTAATCATTTCTGTCAATATTCTGTTCTTCCTCTCTGCTACTCCGTTTGATTGAGGAGAGTTGGTCTCGTTGACAATTCCATGTTCTTTACAGAACGATGCGAATTCATGAGACCGGTACTCTCCACCTCGATCACTTCTTATTCTCATAAGTTGTTGTCCAGTCTGCCGCTCTGCCTCGGTCCTGAACTCTTTGAACTTTTCGAATGCTTCGTCTTTAGCCTTCAGAAGGTAGACGAAAGCATACTTTGAGAAGTCATCGATGAAGGTTATGAAATACTTCATCCCGACTTTTGTAAAGAATTTTTTGAAGTCACAGATATCGGAGTGTACCAACTCCAGAAGATCTGTGCTTTGATTAACCCGAGGAAAGAGTTTCCTTGTGATCTTCGTTTGAGCACAAATTTCACATTTCTCTACCTTACCCCCACATTTGGAGATAAGTCGTAGAATAGATATTCTGTTTATTCATTTATAATGAACATGTCCTAGCCTATTATGCCACAACTCAAGAGTATAAGCAGAATGAGTGATTACATTAACAACTTTGGACTGATTTATAAGCTGAATTTTAAACATTCCTTCGGTATAAAAAGCTTTTCCGGAGTATGTTCCTTTTATGGACATTACCATCTGACCAACATTGATGTCAATCCTGAGGCCTGCATTACAGAGTAGGCCTTCCGAGATCATGTTCTTTGCGATAGCAGGTACATGCTTCACATCCTGAAGCGTCAGAGACTTCCCAAAAGTCAGCTTCAATACCACCATCCTGATCCCTAGCACTTCAGCTTGTGCCTGGTTCGCCACCATAACAACTTCAGAAGTTGGCGTGTAGGTAGTGAACCACTCCTTGCTTGAGCAGACATGGCAGGTGGTACCAGTGTCTACCCACCAGTCAGAGTCAGCCCCTACAGCAGTAACATACGCAATCATTGCAACAACGTCAGTGATCATAGAAATATTGCTAGGCTCACCTTGCTCTGATTGCTTGGTCTTCACTTTGCATTCACTCTTGAAGTGGCCCTTCTTGCCACACTTAAAACAAGGCATCTGAGACTTTGCATTCTGATTCTTGAAGGAAGTCCCCTTAACTTTCAGATTGTTAGGGTCCTTCTTCTTGTTGTAGGAAGTCGCATGCTTTCCCTTGTGTTCTTTGGTGTGAACCAAAATGGCGTTAGCCAATTGTTTGGACAGTGCGTCCACCTTCAGTTGAACCATCATTTGATCCTCAACATAGACTTCCCGCAGGAGATCTTCCAGACTGATCTCCAACTTCTTCCTATGCATGTTTGCATAGAACTTGCTCCACCCAGCGGGAAACTTAGAGACGATCCCTTCAACAACAAACTTATCGGGGAGGGGCATCGCCACATCATCCAACTTCTGTCGCAGCTTCAGGAACTCCTTCACCTGCGGCAGCATTGGCTTCTCATCTTCAAAGAACCACTTGTAATATTTTTCAACTAAAAATATCTTGCTTCGGTTCTTATCATCTTCGTATAGTTTTTTTCAGACTCCTAAATCTCTCTGGCAATAATCTTCTTTGAATATGATTATGCAATGGGGTCTTTCATAGCATTTAGGATCATAAGCATACAAATGCTATTGTCCCCTCTCCACTTGGCCTGGTTCTTAGTAGCAGCAGAAATTACGACTGCAGATCCAGTTTCTGAAATAGTAGGTTTCTCCTCAAAAAGCACATGATCAACGTCAGAGAATTGAATATTGAGGCTAACATTCCTTCTCCAGATTTGATAGTGTTCACCATCAAATTGCTCTAACTCTGTGAAGTTATGATTGATTAGCGAAGCACGAAAGTTTTCCATCTTGCAATCAAGCTTTGAGATTGTTAGTCCCGGGGTGTAATTTTTGATGGAAAACTGAGAAATGAAACGATTGTAAAAAAAACGTTTCGACGCAACACTTCAAAGAAGATGCACAACAGAGATCCTTGGAGAATTCTGGATTACGAAAATCTAAAAAGATTTCGTAACAGCAGCAAACGAATGTACTTCTAAAAGAAGGTACAAATCGGATTGCTAGCAGCAGCGATGGTTTACTAACAGTTTCTGATTAAATCAAAATTGTTCTCGTTCAGAACGAATTGAAGTTGATGACAGACGATGAAGTGGATGGAAGAACAGCCTGCTGGGGTAAATGATCACCGGTGCTCAAAGCTTGATTTGTCTCACATGAACAGCTTTCAGGAACCAGCAAGTTCGACGGAGAACTTTAGAACACTCCACTCTTCTGACACGTCGAATGGCGCACAGACTCCTGCGCTAAGTGGCGCTGGTGCTCTCCTTCTCTTCTCTCTCAAACTCTGTGGAATTTGTAAGAAATGTGTTCTGAACACTTGTGTACTGAGAGAGAGAAGAGAAACTTATATAGGCCCGCACTGTAATTGCCCAGTTAGCAGAACGTTCGGGATGTGGAAAAAACCGTTCCGAACGTCCTGTAACCGCTCAAATCGTGCACAGATACGATCTGAGCCGACTGGCGCACAGCACGCGCCACATGCGCAACTTGTGCTATACGCGCCAAACACGCACAGCGCAAACTGCGCACCTGTGCCACACGCGCATCGCGCTACCTGTGCAACCTGCACCACACGCGCACTGCGCTACCTGTGCCACCTGCGCCACACGCACACGGCGCTACCTGCGCCACACGCGCACCGTGCGCTCAACCTGCCCCACACGCGCACCGCGCTACCTGCGCCACATGCGCACCGCGCACACCCCGCGCCAACCGCCGCACCAACTGCTGCACCATCTGCAGCGCCAACTGGCGCACGATCGGGCAGTACGAACTGGCGCGTGAACGGCTACGCAAGGGGACTATGTGCCTAGCGACGATGCTGACGTGCTACGTGCAAAGTGTGCCAACAAAATGCCACATTATGCCTCATGAGCCTATGAGCCCGAGTCCGAGTCGTTAAGCCCCTACGGGACTTAGCTCCAATGAAAATTAATTTCCAAGAGCAAAAAGCTTAAGCTTTACCATGGAGACTTAACATTACCTCCTAGTAAAATTATCCACATGGTTCCCTCCTTAGGGTCACCACCCCATGTGCATATCTCAATATATATATTGAGATACCTCATGATGCTTTTCCAATGTAGGACTAAAGTTACTAGGCATGTGTTGAGAGCAAGCTCTCTTCACATGTTACAAAGGAAAAGCTCCAACAATTATAGCCGTCCAAACCAGTCCCGTAACCATGGGCTCTGATACCACTTGTTGGAAATATGGTGTGGCCCTAACCAAAGTTAGCCTATGAGGTGCGATATTGGACTGAGCCCATATGCCTTAAAAGAGAATTCTCATATAAGGCCTGAACCAATCCCAATTATCTATTACGTCATGATCTCATCTCTTATCCGATGTGGGATTAAATTATCAACTCCATTATCACACCTTTTTGAGAGTTCAACCGGAAACGAGATACAATCCAACAAATGACTCTTATTATGACCAGACAGTACCCTGATTCCTTCTGATCCTAGGCAGTGTCCTACGTTCCAGTGTGGTTGTTAATTCAGTTATCGACCATAACTATGTTTGTACAATTTGAATGAATCCCAGTTGGGAGTTCATTTTGCAATTTCAAAACGTAGGATCTATGTAAAAGCTTGAAAATATATGTATAGATAACCTCTATGTTCCTTCCCCAACATTCTTCACCTGAGAATCCCGACTTCTTTTAAACCTACATTATTTATGACCATTCACCTTGCCATATTTACTACTGTTCAAATTATGCATTTCAACTACAAGCTGTAATCAAATAATAAGATAACCACTCAATTTTTGACTTACTAATGCTATCATTTGATTTTGAACATTGAACTTTGAAACGATAATAAATAAATAAAAGAATAATAGGAGATTAATGCCATATGTTGCACATTATGAACCATTTTCCTCTTGGATAAGGATGGGAAGTTATTTTCGCAAAAAAATTACCAATAGGTGCCGCTTTGCTTCTTCCAACTGCAACATTTGAAGGCTCTGTGAGATAAACTCAATAATACAGCGAGGACGATGCTTTGAGCTTGCAACTACTTCTATATCATCCTCTTCAAGCAAAATTTGGAGATCTGTCCTGATATTTGAGTCACTGAGTACATGGCACTGCAGTGTGAACATCAAGTTATTAGTATTCCGTAGAATATTAATTTACTGAGAACAGAAAGTTATCAATTAAGATCAGCTTCTTTAAATACAAAAGTAGTAAACATGTAATTAAAAAGCAAAGGAAGTTGATAGAGAAACACAATTCTCAGAAAACCGCATCAAGAGAACTATTGAGAAGAAACGATACTCGCATCAGAAGCCAAAGTTTTAATTAAATAATAGAAAAAATATCAGAAAATTTTTTCTAGTAGGAAAGAAATTTCAAAGCAATAGGTGGAGGAAGAAAATGTTTGCAAAAAAAAAAATTTGCAATATATTCTGCCAGTCGGATTGGCAGAAATTGTGCATTTATGAGGGTCGGTTGGCGGTTGGTTGGATGACAGTTTTATTGGTTGTTGTTATATATGTGGTTAGCCGTTTAAATTTATAGACTTTAAATTTATACATGTTGCTAACAAGTCGTTGCTAAATAAGTTGTTTTCTACTAGTCGTTAGAAGGGGGAAAAAAAAGGTAACTTAAGAGCCTGATTTTCGCCAAATCATTTGGCTAAATCTATACATGTTGGATTGCCGTCAGACCGACTGGGGCAATACGACTAGTGGAATATTTTTGCAAACATTTTCTTCCTCCGCCTATTTTCTTTGAAGTTTCTTTTGTACTAGAAAATTTTCTGATAAAATATGTTGTTAAAGGGGCAGAATCCCCCAATTGAAAAGCAAATTGTTGTTAACTTGTGAAACTTAGAAGCAATCACTGTATATGGAAACAGAGCTTTCACTATTGTCAAAAGCTTAGAAATGAAAAAGAATGGATCCTAGAGCAGACATGAAGGTTATGATTCCATAAAACTAGCAAGCAATTAAGATAAAAATGTGTTTTCTTACTAAGGAAATCAATCTATGACCAAACTGCATTCACAACATTTAATATTATGTAGCATCATTATCATGTAAGTTGTAGCTAATGTGTTAAGTATCTTTCCCCCGGGGTACGTTTGCAAGAATAAAACTCAAGAATTCGCGAATAGAACTCAAGAATTCACGAGGATTCACATTTCGTCACACATGAATGACTTGTGAAATCATCTCTACATATGAACTGAATTCCTTCTTGTTAAAGAATATCTTTTCTGGTGTACTAGAACAGTTAGAAGATTCCTCATAAACAACGACATGGACATCCGCGGCTAAAAACTAGGTTCCATATCTACCTTCTCAAGTGGAATAAAGGATATCAGCTTTATATCTAATACACCGGAACATCCATATAGTTGGTTGATCAATAGTGAATTGGTTTTTAATAACTACTTCTACTAAGAAACAATAATACCTCTGTTTGAGTCCGACTCGTTCATGCAAAGAGTTGATAAAGTAGACGTGAGAAAAGATACATATTTTGCCTATATTATACATTATTTTCTTTTTCATTCTTCAATGCTGCTATCTTTAAAGAATGACTTATTCTACTATAACTTTCAAAATTCTGAAACATTTAACGTATTTTATGCTCATGTTCTTACCACCTCGTCATTCAATCCTGGTTTCAGTCCCTATAGTTGAAGCTTTTTACAAAAACTTGTCACTTAAACTTCATTCACATCTAGCAAGAGCACAATAGCTTTTTCATCTAGTTTTCTACTTTTATTTTATCAATTAGTATAGCAATTTTGAGCAAAAAGAAAATGTATATCTATACTACTATATAATGAGAAAATTCTAACTTTAGTGTGATTTTTTTCCTTCCAAATATACTTTTACATATGTTTACTAATTAAAATTATTCATCAAAGTTAAAAGGCGCAAGTAGGTAATTACGGGGAGTGTATTTTGGTCTTTCTAAATAGTCTTACTGGTAAGTATAAAATACTATATTTAATAATATAATAATAAATTTAGAATAATTAAGACTATTGTCTTTTAGTCTTCCTAAGTAGTCTTGATAAATATTGGAATAATTACGGCAGCTATTATTTTAGTCTGCTTAATAATAATCTATAAGATACGTGCAAACGCACCTTGAGAGCCACCGGGAACGCCATGATATATCCCATGACCGCCTTCCTCAAGCCTTCTTGATTGCTAGTAGTATTCTTGGGGCCCATTAGGAGGGCGGCCATCTCGGCGGCGCCGGCGATGACCCTCATCCAGCACCTCCTCCCCTCCTGCAAGCGGGAGTAGGAGGCCTCGGTGCGGAAGACGAGGAGGAGGGCGAGAGCGGGGGCGGTGAGCTGGTAGGGGAGCGGGGAGGCCCTGAGGAGCGGGAGGCAGGGCGGGAGGAGGCCCCCGGCGGAGACGGCGGAGTTGTAGAGGGCGAGGGCGGCGGCGGCGGCGGTGAGGGAGAGGACGGGAGGGGCGAGGGAGAGGACGACGCGGGAGGAGAGGCTGGTGAGGAGGTGGCGGAGGTGGCGGCGGGAGCTGCGGTGGAAGCGCCAGTCGGACGGGGTGTAGAGGGGCCGCTTCTTCCGCATGCCCAGCTCCTGGATCGCGTCGGCCCAGTCCGGGATGGCGGAGATGGACGGGAACTTCTTCTTCTTCTTCTCGCTGCTGCTGCTCGGTGCTGCTTTTGACGGCGGCTGCTGCTCCGCCTCCCCCGAAGAAGCAGCAGCGCAGAGGATGCTTCTGCTTCTGCTTTTGGGAGAGGAGAGGGGGAGGTGGAGAGGGTTTCTTATTCTTAGATTTTGCATTCTGCTCAGTGCTCAGTGCTGTGAGTCCCAGAGCAGAGCAGAGCAGAGCAGAGTGACTGCAGAGTGAGTGATGGAGGTTAGTTACGGTTGGGAAACAAAGGCATCGGATAGATAGGGAAAAAAAACTGTGGTAAAGTCGTTGGGATTGCTGAGGAAGGAGAAGGATGGGGTTATGGTACGGGTTTGTATCATCTGTACCGCTCTTTTAGGCCATCGTTTGGTTGGCTGAATCGGAATATTCTATAAAGAAAAAAAAAAAGAAAAAAAAAAAAAAGAGAAATTCGTTTTATGTGTGCTCAAGGGAAGAGAAGGAAGAAAATTGAGGAAAATAGTTTCACACCATTTCTTCTCCATACTTTTTTAAAAGTTTTCTTTCTCGTTTTCTTGGCTGTTTCTGGTTTTGTATGTTTTTTTTTTCCTTATTTTATCTTTTGTCTTTTATTTATTTTGTTTTAAAATTATTTATTTAATCCAAATCCTGTGTGTTGCTATTGGTTTTACCAAATACCAAATCCACCATATAAATTACTGTTAGTTCCGGGACTTGATCAAAGATGGTAGAACTAGATATCGAGATCAGAGGTTCAAATAAACGTTCCCCTTCTGATTATTCTCGAGATCCACGAGGAACACTATAATATAAATCTGATTACAAAAGCAAGAGGAAAGGTTCTTGCTGGGGTGATTAAGATCATCGTTACTCAAAGCAAGATTCGCCCCACCACGATCTGCTTCCAGGAACCAGCAAGTTCACGAAGAACTTTTGGAACACTCGTAAGTCAATATTTGAGACTTGAACGGGCTTCCTGGACTTTACGGACTCCCTTAACTCTCTTCTTGGTGCATCTTCTAAAGGAGGCCAAGGGGCTCTATTTATAGAGTGGAGTGAGACTTCACCTTTTCTCCTATCCGATGTGGGACTAAAATACCAATACTCAAAAATAGAGTTTGATATTTTAGATCATCCCACAATCAGTATAGTAGTGTGCCAGTCCACGCCTACCCCCGAACACTCCCGTGCATGCACGAGACAACCTGGAGTACGTGTCTGAGTCCGAGTCCGAACAACAAAAATCAACTTGCATCCTTGTTGGAATTAATCCTTTTTTTCTTCTAGGAAAATACTCCCATATGACACACTTGTGCCCCACCACACCTCATGTGCACACGTCAACACAAGCAATGCATTATATTGAGATACTCACCATTTGGTGTAGCTGATGTGGGACTATCTTTCCTAGTCTAAAGGCAAAAATACCAACAATCTCCGACATATCTCAATATATGGGTTGAGCGTTCCTCACAGTGACTGCCCATCATGCATTAGGAGAGATGTCGCTGACGAATTGAATCTTCCCGCATGGGTCAAATAACAGTATGATACAAGAATAGACTAAGACTTGAATTCTGCACCATGACTGCAATTTTTTACACTCACATAATGATATCCGTTGTGCTTCCGGTTGCACATTAAAGGTCCTGTGCATGCCTGATTTCGGTGTATGTATCTTGGGCGTCTACAAGTTTACCCTCAAGAGACGGCATGAATCTCTTTCCATACATTCTAGGTGAGTTCTTTTAAAGAGTCCTTTGGCATGAAACCTTGCGCTTCCTTGCGGTGCTACTCCGCTATGACATGGCCCAAAGCCGAGGCTACACCTCATCATGGTGTCACGCCACTATAGCATGAGGTCCCAGCCTCTTTGTAGTGCCAAACTACCCAGCATGAAGCATTGCGCTTCCTTGCGGTGTTACGCCACTGTGACATGGCTCGCGTAGCCGAGGCTTTATCCACTCTAGGTACCTCTTGGTGGTGTTACACCACTGTAACATGAGGTCACCGACCTCTTTGTAGTGCTGACTACCACTCTTTATTCTACAACATTAGGCTACCTACCTATATGCGGTGCTACGCTGCTGTGACATGGCTCGCAAAGCCGAGGCATTACCCTTACCGAGGAACCTCTTGGTGGTGTCACCCTACTGTAGCATGGAGACCTTACGCTCCTTTGTAGTATTGTGTTACCGTGCTTCCTGTAGAGCACACCAGACAATCAAAATGCTTGAGAACTCATTAAGGCATCTAAGTCATCCTCCCACAGGACTTGTTCTTTTAAGAGAACAGATAGTAGACAATAGTGGTTATAGGTCTGTAACCCCTCAGTGTCTCAAAGGACTATCCACTGTTCCATATATTCTCTCCATCAGTGGTCCTTCTTTGAACCAAAGTTAGATGCCTAGTAGATTTCTCTTTGAACTAATAGCATAAAACTTTATGGTAGAATTACAAAGACAGAATATCACATCATCTTCAAGCCCATCATAATTATTGTATCTTCGACCAGCTGGCGCTTGAGATCTTTGGTGAACGGAGCGGACAAATTTTCCTGACTCCGAACATTAATCACGATAATAACTCCAGTCTCTATCAGATCATTCACCGTCATGTGCCTCAATTGCATAGCCCTCTTCTTACTATTGAAGAAATCAATTGATGCCACCGCTGCAGTTGCCTGGTTGTCGCAGTATATCAGTATCGCCAAAATCTGTGCACCAACTACTGGAAGATCATACATGAGCTCCCGAAGCCATTCTGCTTCTTCTACTGCAGCAGCCAGTGCAAAGAACTCAGATTCCATTGAGGAATGAGAGAACATTGTCTACTTCTTCGACTTCCACGATATAGCAGCTCCACCCATGGAGAAGATGTATCCTCCTGTGGACCTTTCACTCTCTGCTTCTGAACACCAGATTGCATCATTGAAGCCTTCCTGTCACGCCCCAGAACTAGAATACTGGAGAGCGGGGGAATGACTCAGCCAGCTACGTATTATGGGTATATGAATACCGTATAATACGATCAATGCTGTCTAACCAGACGAGGGGGTGCATACTACATGAAAGTCTTACTATGGTCACTTCACATCTATTGTCTCAATCATTCAAACAAGAAGCGAAAATAGAGAACATGTAAGATAAAGCAGTAAGGCGTCCCAAACGCTTAGTCAAAATGTTCTTGAGATCTGGCTTTACAAAACATAGCCAGATGGTATAGTAACATATACACAATTGTTATCAGCTGCAGTCTGACTTAATTATAATTATGTAAAAGTAAGTGCAAGACAATCCGACTAATATGTCGGTGCCAAACGGCTAAGTATGAAGTAAATAACAAAACAAGCGGTGAAGTAAGGAACCCACTCGAGTCCTCCTGCGATCATTCCCCTAGTATTGACCATCTTGGAGGTAGAAGTAAGCTGAATCCTCGAGAACTGGCTCTAAATCTGGCCATGCAAAACCAGAGAGGTTAGACCTCTAATAGCAAGTACCGCAAGGGAGCACGATATGAAGGATTAAACCAGTAAGTAAGAGAATATAATAATAGATCTCTGCTTTCCACTAGGATTCACATAACATCACGATACTTCGAACCAACCTCCCAACCAAACAAGGACAGAAGTTGGCCCGTCATGTCCTGACATTCTGATCATCTCAGTTAGGCAACAGAGTAGGTACAGTACACAAACAAATCATCTTGAACGGTCAATCAACTCCTACGGCTTGCTATTGTGAGTCCCAAGTTATCCTGGACTTATGCAATAAAGATTCCTCAGTTCTTACTATGTGCAAGCAAGGCTAGTCTATCTAGTCAATCAGTTGCGCCAATCATGTAATTAGACGAGTCCCAGCGGGACGTCCGCCGTTAATATACCATGTACAATTTAATAATATAAGCAGATACCGTTCTCTGCCCGTGTGACAGATTTACAGTATCTGTGGAAACCAGCCGGCCTGTCGGGCATTACTAGTCCCAAGAGGGCTGCCATGTAAGAACTCGGAAATTCATTCTCTCCATGCCATCATTATTTTATTTGACTTAATAGTCTCTACGTTGAGTGAAGTTCCATGCCGTGGATCATGGTCATTCAAATGAGTACTTTCGTACGGGGTACGATATGCCTGACTCTACAACAATACCCGTGTGGTTAGGTTGTAGGTCTTACATAGCGTAATGCAACAATCAAACTAACCACGGAATAATCATGCCTTGACCATAAAGTACACATGCTGTTTTTGTAAGATAAATAAATAACTAAATAAATAAATAAATAATTTGAAGCCTCCATGTGCCTGTATGTCAATATTCGGGATCGGCTAATCGATTACAATAGTTCATTACATGAACGTGTCTCATTCAATCAATTCAATAAGACGACTAGCCAGTCTCTTAGTTCCAACTAGGAATGCATGATCAATTATTAGTCAATGTCACAATCATTATCAATGGTGACAAGGCATAAAAATCAAATAATATTCAGTGGGGTCGAGTCTACAACTCTCAGGGTTAAGTTCCAGTCATACTGGGTATCCATGGATCAATCAAGACACATGACACATTCTACACAACCATATGTATTAAAATATTATCATGCCAAGATTTTCGAGTTCATAAAAGGGCATAAGGATATAATAGAAGAATTATCATGCCACCATTAAATGAATAAATTATAGAGCAAATAGAAACACCCAGGTCAGGAAGTCACGCCAACAAGTCTATGCTGAGGCCAACAAGTCACGCTAAGTCTAGCAGGTAGGAGTGAGCGTATAAACAGCGTGAGCGTGAAAAGTGGTTCACGTTGGCACGTACAGTGTGAGTGTGAAGGGTAATTCACGCACTCATAATCGTGAGCGTGAAAAAGTAACTCACGCACGCACAACGTGAGCGTGAAAAAGTAATAAGAAATTCACGTACGCATGCAAAGACGTGTGCGTAACTCAAATGTCACGCTGGCACATAAGGACGTGAGCGTAACTAAAATTCACGCTGATACGTACAGACATGTGCGTGACTAAAATTCACGCACGCGGACGTGAGCGTGACTAAGAATTCACGCACGCACGTAAAGACGTGAGCGTGACTAAGAATTCACGCTAACACGTAAAGACGTGTGCGTGACTAAAATTCATGCACGTACGTAAAGACGTGAGCGTGACTAAGAATTCACGCACGCACGTAAAGACGTGAGCGTAACTAAAATTTACGCTAACACGTAAAGTCGTGTGCGTGACTAAAATTCACGCTGGCACGTAAGAACGTGAGCGTGACTAAAAATTCACGCTGGTACGTAAGAACGTGAGCGTGACTAAAAATTCACACTAACACGTAAAGACGTGAGCGTGACTGAACCTTCGTTCTCAGCCAGAAATGAAGTTCCCATGGTTCAGAATGGTGAAGAATGAGAAGCTCTGCCATAAGGAACTATCTACTTCCGAAAAGCACGCCAGGTTGGAAGATCAAAACCCATGGACAACCGAGAAGAAACAAGCCAAAGAAATCAAAAATGCTAAGTACTAAACTCTCTTAGAATCATGAAAGGAAAAAAATGAACCATAAAAATGGTTCTCAAGTGGAAGCAAGAAGCAAGATGTACTTGTCTGCTGTTGGTTGGTGGAGAGAGTGATGAGGAAGAAGAAGAAGAAGTAATGGTGAAGGAAAGAGTTATGAGGAGAGAGAAGGAGATGGGGGCTTTAAATAGGAAGGGTGGTGGTAGGTGGGGATTTGTGGGGGTTCGGTTCATGTGAACCACCATGACAAAAATAACCAACCATGGTCGAACCACAAAAGCAAGACTAAAAGCAGAGAAGTTAAAAGCAGAAAATAAAATGCAAAAATAAAATGCAGGAATAAAATTGCAGGAAATAAAATGCAGATAATTGATTAACATGAAATTAAAGGAATTTAAATACAAGACAATACATGATAAATACTAAATAAATATATATGAGTTGTACATGTATAAAAATATGCATTCTGGAACGGGGAGTGACATCTCTACCCACCTTAGAAAAATTCCGTCCTCGGAATTTCAAATCCAAGCAGGTAGAAACATCGGAGCTAAACTAATACAAGCAATTCTAGTGAGCAAGCAATCATTTTTACCATATCAAAAACAAGTACTATATATGTAAATTCATCAATCCACGATATCAAGTAGCTCTACCCATAAGGTGATAAGCATGAAGAATCAGGACAATCAAGGTATACAGAAAGAGATTACCTTGTGAGTTAAACAGGTGTGGATACCGTGATCGGATATCATCCTCACATTCCCACGTTGACTCTCCCAAGGAGTGATGACCCCAAGCAACACGGACAAGACTAATTGTTCGGTTCTTAAGTATCTTCTCTCTTCGGTCCAAAATAGACACAGGCTGTTCCTCATAAGACAGGTTGGTACCAATAACCAGCTCAGAATGATCGAGGATATGGCTTGGGTCCGATACATACCTACGTAATTGAGATACATGAAATACGTCATGCACCTCTCGTAATGAAGGTGGGAGGGATAAACGATAAGCAACATCGCCTATCCGATCAAGGATAACAAATAGGCCCACGTACCGTGGACTCAATTTCCTGCGAACGCCAAATATAATGACCCCACGAGTAGGTGAGATCCGCAAGAATACGTAGTCCCCAACAGAGAACTCTAACGGCCTACGATGCTGGTCCGCCCAATGACGATGCTGGTCCTGCGCAACTCGAAGTCGCTCTCTAATTCCCTTAACCACTTCAACCGTCTGAACAATTATTTCTGGGCCTAACATCTTTCTCTCTCCGATATCATCCCATGCAGGCGACGACTTGCACTTCTTACCATATAGTGCTTCGAATGGCGCCATCTGGATACTGGCTTGATAACTATTATTGTAGGAGAACTCGACTAAGTGCAGGTGACTCTCCCAAGACCCTCCAAAATCTAGAGTGCAAGCTCGTAACATATCTTCTAAAGTCTGAATCGTTCTTTCTAATTGCCCATCCGTCTGCGGATGGTAAGCCGTGCTAAATCTTAACTTGGTACCCAGACTATGATGTAAGCTCTTCCAGAAATATGATATAAAGCGGGTATCTCGATCCGACACAATACTGACAGGGACTCCATGCTGCCTGACTATCTGTTGCATATACAACTCTGCCAACTTTTCTGTAGATTGCCCTACTCTGAAAGGAAGAAAGTGTGCTACCTTTGTAAGTCGGTCCACTATTACCCAAATAGCGTCCTTACCACTTGGTGATCTCGGTAAACCGGTCACAAAGTCCATTGTAATATGCTCCCATTTTCATTCCGGGATAGGAAGCGGTTGCAATAACCCAGCTGGCCTCTGCTGTTCAGCCTTCACTTGCTGACATACCAAGCAACGGGAAACAAATCTAGCTATCTCCTTCTTCATCCTGTTCTACCAGAAATGCTGCTTGATATCTTGGTATATCTTGGTCCCTCCAGGGTGAATAGAATACTGAGAACTGTGAGCTTCTGCCATAACCACCTGTCTGATATCTCCACTAGGCACACATAGATGTGATCCAAACCTAAGTGTACCATCTTCATGAATTCTCATCTCCTTCCTGAGTTCTGACTCACACTCTGCCCTAAGCTTCTGAATCCTTGGGTCCTGTGCCTGAGCTGCCTTGATTCTGTCTACCAAGTCAGATTGAACTTGCAGACTTGTTAGAACTACTATATCACTAGGAAGTATAACTTCGATGCCCATCTCCTGAAGGTCTTCTAAGATATGTCTCTGCGTTGTCAACATAAATGTGCCGTCTCTCCTGCTAAGAGCGTTTGCTACTACATTAGCCTTGCCTGGATGATACTGAAGCTCCACGTCATAATCCTTAATCAACTCCAACCATCTTCTCTGCCTCATGTTTAGTTCCTTCTGAGTAAAGATGTACTTCAGACTTTTATGGTCTGTGTACATGTCCACTCGGTCACCATATAAGTAATGCCTCTATAGCTTCAGAGCAAACACTACTGCCGCTAACTCCAAATCATGAGTTGGGTAATTCTTCTCGTGGTCCCGAAGCTGCCTAGATGCATATGCTATCACCTTTCCATGTTGCATAAGGACACATCCAAGTCCTTTACCTGACGCATCACAATATACTGTAAAACCTTCGGGTCCAACTGGCAATATAAGAATAGGTGCTGATATCAACTTCTGCTTCAAAGTCTCGAATGATGTCTGACATTCTGTTGACCAAACGAATGGTACATCCTTCCGGGTCAAGTGGGTCATGGGTGCTGAAAGCCTTGCAAAGTCTGACACAAACCTTCTATAATATCCTGCCAATCCCAAGAAACTCCGCACATCTGCTACGGTCTTGGGTACTGGCCAACTTTCTACTACTTCTATCTTCTTGGGATCTACTGCTACTCCAGCTCCTGATATGATGTGACCCAAAAATGAAATGTGATCCGACCAAAACTCAAACTTGCTGAGCTTGGCATACAACTGGTTCTCTCTCAGAACCTGCAACACTTTCCTAAGGTGGTCTTCATGCTCCTCTTCACTAGCAGAGTATACGAGAATGTCGTCAAGAAACACAACGACAAACTGGTCTAAGTATGGCATAAAGATGCGATTCATCAAATCCATGAATATTGCTGGAGCATTGGTCAAACCAAACGGCATTACTAAGAATTCATAATGCCCATACTTTGACCTGAATACTGTCTTGGGAATATCTTCCTTCCGAACCCTCACCTGATGGTACCCTGAACGAAGATCTATCTTGGAGAAAACTCTAGCTTTGCTCAACTGATCAAATAAGTCGTCGATCCTGGGTAATGGGTATTTGTTCTTCACTGTTGCCGCGTTAAGCTTCCTGTAGTCAATGCACAATCTGGATGACCCATCATTCTTTTCCACAAGTACCACTGGTGCTGCCCATGGTGATACGCTAGCTTGGATGAACTTCTTCTCCTTCAGTTCCTCTATATGCTGATATACCTTGGCCTGCTCCGAATCTGCCATTCTGTAAACTCGATCCGATATCGGTTTAGTTTCTGGTGCCAATTCTATACTGAACTCAATATCTCTAACCGGTGGTAGACCTGGGAGTTCTTCAGGAAATACGTCTAGAAATTCTTCAACTACCTTCGGAATCTGAACTTCTTCCATTGCCGTTGCTACTCCCTGCTCTTGCTGAGTTGCCTCTGATCTGACTAAGGTGAACCGCTTTATGTCTGGAATATCAAAAGATACACTCCCTCTACGATAATCTATTGTCGCATGACTGTCTTTCAGCCAGTCCATGCCTAAGATAACGTCGAAATTTCCAACAGAAAATTCTATCAACCGGGCGGGTAAGGAATGCCCGCAAACTACAACGCTACATGCTAAAATAACTCTACTAACTCCTACGAGCCCATTACCAGTGAGTATATTCAACCTCCCTGGCAATGCCTCGAACTCCATTCTTAGTCGTGTCGCAAATTGTGCAGATATAAATGAATGGGATGCTCCCGAATCAAACAATGCTACTGCAGGATATGAGGCGACGAGAATGTTACCTGCCATAACATCTTCTGATGCCAATACCTCCTCCAAGGACAGAGTGAATGCTTGCCCTCGACCTCCATGCTGGTTTCCATGCTGCGGCCTAGCCTGATGCTGTTGCTGGCCCCTTCCTTGATGATGGTGGGGTAGTTTATGCTGGTGTTGCTGCATCAGCGGCCCCTGCTGCCGAAATATTTGAGCCTGCGGCATTAACGGACGTTGTGCCAACGGCCTTACTGCCACTGCTGGTCCTCGATACTGGCCTGCCCCTGGTGTTGGCAGAGCAGGAAACTGCTGCCCTGGTCCTCCTGACCTCGAATTCATAGGACATATGGTAACCCGATGGTCTGGAAATTTCCACATATCAGACATAGTCCATTCAATGTCCGACACACATCTCTAGTGTGCTTCATCTTTCCACAATAAGTGCAGCCCGCCGGGGGTTGCTGGTTCTTTCTCTGCTGCTGTTGCTGCTGCCTGGGTGGTGCTGGTCCTCGTATCGCCACATCGTGGATACGAATGCCAGTGGATGGTGCTGTTGTTCGGGGCGCTGCTCCCCCTCCTCCTTCAATCTGACTGTGGGATCTCTTCTGACCCCCAGTCCTTGTTGCAAGCCTCTGGATGGTGATCTCATGCCTTCTGGTTGCCGTTAATACTTCGTCAAAATTTTGGTAATTGTGCCCCTCTATCAATTGCAAGAGTTCAAGATGAAACCCTTGCTGAAATCTCATGGCCCTCTGGCGCTCCGTCGCTACCATCTCTGGGACAAACCTACTCAATCTGCAGAACTCCGCTGCATAAGCATCTACCGTCTTGCCGGCCTGCCTGAGGTTGATAAACTTCTGTTGTAGCTCAAACTGTGCCACAACTCCATAGTACTTTGTCTTGAATCTTGTAGTGAAATTGTCCCAAGCCACAGGACGTCTGATGCCCACTTCCTCTGATTCCCACCAATCACGTACGAGATCCTGAAGTAACAACTTCACTAGATCCACACGTTCTTCTGCCGGTACCTTAGCTGCTGTCAGCATAGCCTCAATATCCTTAAGCCATACATCTGCTGAGATGGCATCCTCCGTGCCCTCGAAACGGCGGGGGTTGTACTTATAAAACCTGACTGATGCTCCTGAATCAGTCCTCACTCCTCTTTCCAAAGCCGTCTGCAATCCTTGGTTGAGCAACACATTCTGCTCTTGTAGCTGAGTGTACATGCGCTGCTGGGCCAACATCTGATGTTGCTGAGTAGCCATCATTCCTCTCATGATCTCCAGAAGGGCTGGTGTGTCCACTTGGGTAGGTGGAACTGTTGGTGGTGGTGGAACATCCGGATACTGTGATCCAGCTGCTGCTTCCACTATCACTTCTTCTTGAATAGCCTCTTGAGTTAGTATTGGCCCTTGTTGCTGACCACCATGGTCAGGTTGTCCATGTTGCCCCTGCTGTTGTCCAGCTCTGACCGATGCGGACGAAGTGCCCCTAAGAAAAGGGACAAGAGAACAATCAAACAACCGGACATGAAGGATCAATGAAGTCAAAGGATACCGGAATGTCAAGCTAGAGTCGAGAGTAACGAATCATGAGATCAAGGGGGAACATGTGTGATTGAGACATCCTATTAAAACATCCCACAAGTCTGAAATCAGACCCGCATGGGCCACCACTAAAACATTGTCATGCCCCAGAACCAGAATACTGGAGAGCGGGGGAATGACTCAGCCAGCTACGTATTACGGGTAGATGAATATCGTATAATACGATCAATATTGTCTAACCAGACGAGGGGGTGCATACTACATGAAAGTCTTACTATGGTCACTTCACATCTATTGTCTCAATCATTCAAACAAGAAGCGAAAATAGAGAACATGTAAGATAAAGCAGTAAGGCGTCCCAAATGCTTAGTCAAAATGTTCTTGAGATCTGGCTTTACAAAACATAGCCAGATGGTATAGTAACATATACACAATTGTTATCAGCTGCAGCCTGACTTAATTATAATTATGTAAAAGTAAGTGCAAGACAATCCGACTAATATGTCGGTGCCAAACGGCTAAGTATGAAGTAAATAACAAAACAAGCGGTGAAGTAAGGAACCCACTCGAGTCCTCCTGCGATCATTCCCCTAGTATTGACCATCTTGGAGGTAGAAGTAAGCTGAATCCTCGAGAACTGGCTCTAAATCTGGCCATGCAAAACCAGAGAGGTTAGACCTCTAATAGCAAGTACCGCAAGGGAGCACGATATGAAGGATTAAACCAGTAAGTAAGAGAATATAATAATAGATCTCTGCTTTCCACTAGGATTCACATAACATCACGATACTTCGAACCAACCTCCCAACCAAACAAGGACAGAAGTTGGCCCGTCATGTCCTGACATTCTGATCATCTCAGTTAGGCAACAGAGTAGGTACAGTACACAAACAAATCATCTTGAACGGTCAATCAACTCCTACGGCTTGCTATTGTGAGTCCCAAGTTATCCTGGACTTATGCAATAAAGATTCCTCAGTTCTTACTATGTGCAAGCAAGGCTAGTCTATCTAGTCAATCAGTTGCGCCAATCATGTAATTAGACGAGTCCCAGCGGGACGTCCGCCGTTAATATACCATGTACAATTTAATAATATAAGCAGATACCGTTCTCTGCCCGTGTGACAGATTTACAGTATCTGTGGAAACCAGCCGGCCTGTCGGGCATTACTAGTCCCAAGAGGGCTGCCATGTAAGAACTCGGAAATGCATTCTCTCCATGCCATCATTATTTTATTTGACTTAATAGTCTCTACGTTGAGTGAAGTTCCATGCCGTGGATCATGGTCATTCAAATGAGTACTTTCGTACGGGGTACGATATGCCTGACTCTACAACAATACCCGTGTGGTTAGGTTGTAGGTCTTACATAGCGTAATGCAACAATCAAACTAACCACGGAATAATCATGCCTTGACCATAAAGTACACATGCTGTTTTTGTAAGATAAATAAATAACTAAATAAATAAATAAATAATTTGAAGCCTCCATGTGCCTGTATGTCAATATTCGGGATCGGCTAATCGATTACAATAGTTCATTACATGAACGTGTCTCATTCAATCAATTCAATAAGACGACTAGCCAGTCTCTTAGTTCCAACTAGGAACGCATGATCAATTATTAGTCAATATCACAATCATTATCAATGGTGACAAGGCATGAAAATCAAATAGTATTCAGTGGGGTCGAGTCTACAACTCTCAGGGTTAAGTTCCAGTCATACTGGGTATCCATGGATCAATCAAGACACATGACACATTCTACACAACCATATGTATTAAAATATTATCATGCCAAGATTTTCGAGTTCATAAAAGGGCATAAGGATATAATAGAAGAATTATCATGCCACCATTAAATGAATAAATTATAGAGCAAATAGAAACACCCAGGTCAGGAAGTCACGCCAACAAGTCTATGCTGAGGCCAACAAGTCACGCTAAGTCTAGCAGGTAGGAGTGAGCGTATAAACAGCGTAAGCGTGAAAAGTGGTTCACGTTGGCACGCACAGTGTGAGTGTGAAGGGTAATTCACGCACTCATAATCGTGAGCGTAAAAAAGTAACTCACGCACGTACAACGTGAGCGTGAAAAAGTAATATGAAATTCACGCACGCATGCAAAGACGTGTGTGTAACTCAAATATCACGCTGGCACATAAGGACGTGAGCGTAACTAAAATTCACGCTGACACGTACAGACGTGTGCGTGACTAAAATTCACGCACGCACGTAAAGACGTGAGCGTGACTAAGAATTCACGCACGCACGTAAAGTCGTGAGCGTGACTAAGAATTCACGCTAACATGTAAAGACGTGTGCGTGACTAAAATTCACGCACGCACGTAAAGATGTGAGACATATATAGCTTAAAGTAATAGATTACCTAGTGTATATCCAATGTGAATTCTTGCCTATTTGAGTATTGAATAATTGCATACTATATAGAGTTGGGTGTATGTTGGCTTGTATAGCCTTGTATTGATGTGTGCTTGCTAGGATAGTCTTGGTTAGGCCTAGTAAGACTTGCTGGGTTAGGACATGACCTAGTTTGACCTAGTTTGACTAGTGCAGTTGACCAGAGTTGACTAAGGGTTGACTTTGGCCTACTTTGACCTAGATTCATGTAGAATGCATTGTAGTACTTTATATTACCCTTCTGGACATGTTGTGACTTGTGCTGTTCTAATTAGGAGCCAGACACCTCTCTTCGGACAGTATCTTTACCTTGGACATTCAGATATCAGGCGAGTACATTCTCTGATCTTTTCATACTTAACTGGATTATATTCTTGCTCTAGATTACTCTACTTGATGCTGACACGTATCTTCACAGATTAGTACGATATGGATCCTTTCCTGAGATGTTATCCCTCTACGGGTGCATCGGGTATTTCATGTTCATGTACTTTATCATGTGCATCAGGTACTCCTTGTACTCGTACTAGTTTATGTTTTTACATGTTCTCATGTGCTTCATGTGCTTTCATGTGCTTATCATGTGCCTCATGTACTACTCATTACATGAGTTCACGTATCTTAGCTGTGTTCATGTGCTTATGACATAACTTGAACGGATCCTTGTGTATTGATTGGGGCAGGGTGAGTAGAATTGGTTATGTGACCACTATCCCCAGTAGCTGTATTCATGTACCTCCTTATTTGTATTCATGTGCCCCCAAGCCATTTACATAACCATTGTGCTCTAAATCACGTTGTTTGCCATGAAATATAAAAGAACAGAACAATTATCGGAGGACCGAACTTTTACTTCACGTTACAAACTCGCTTGTACAAAAAAAGCCTAGGGACGAAAACCTAGGTACAGCAGTTTAAGTACAATTGTTTATTTTAGATTCTGGGGGTGACGATAGAGGCTCGGGAAGGCGACGGCAGCCCTGCCTTACTCCTTGGACGATCGGTATGCAGCCTTGGCTCCCTGTGAAAAGATGGTAGGCGTTGACGAAGAAATGCTCTTCTTGCTCCTCTGTTGCTCTTCTGGCTTCTCTCTCTCTCTCTGTGTATTCTTTTTTTTTCTGACTATTGGGGGGGTCTCTTTGTATATACGTATTTTTCTCTCTGAAATTGTATATCTTATAAGGGAATGGCACCTTGCTATTTATAATAGTGGGATGTGATCATTAGGGTTGCCAATGATTAGCTTTTGGAGATGGCGGCGGCTTGGAGATTGGTCCATCTTGGCCATTCGTTTTAATTATAATGAATCTGGGCCATTAGGTGTAGATTGCACCAAATCCCATGAGCAATTAATGCTGATTGGAATAAATCTTCCTTATACTGATCTTCTGATATCTGCGAATAAATCAGATCTATTCTTCTGCCACGTGTCCCAGATCTATTGGGATCTGACCCAATCTTTAATGGCAGCCAATCTGAGGAATTAATCAGTTTAGGACACGTGTCCTAGGAGCTGCTGGAGGAAATCTGGACCGCATGAATAGTGAGCCGCATATGAATGTGAGCCGCATATGAATATGAGCCCACGTGTCAGGGCTGCGTGGGCAGTGGCCTTTACTTGAGTCCTCTAACCACAGAGGAGTAATCCTTGTGGGCCGCATCGGTATATATCCGCCTGGGCCGTATGGATATGATCTTCTTGAATCGCATGAGAAGTCCTCGCTCGAGCCGCATGAGGCTTTCATGGCCTGAGCCGCATAGAATGGATTTACTTCTGAGCCGTATGGAAAGTCCTTTGCTCGAGCCGCATGAGGCTCCTATGGCCTGAGCCGCATAGGATGGATTCACTTCTGAGCCGCATGGGAAGTCCTTTGCTCGAGCCGCATGAGGCTCCTATGCCTGAGCCGTATAGGATTTATTCTGAACCGCATGAGAAGCGAGCCACATACGAATGCCCACGTGGCAAGGCCACGTGGCATTTTTTATGGCTCTCGGGGGATTTGTGTCAGAGATTTTTTTCCTCTTTCCTAGAGATTCATCATTATGGGAGAGCCATAATCACCTGCCTTTGGTGTCAGGGCTGTCAACTTTTCAGAAGGGTCAGCCGTCATAGCAATTAATGCAGCGTGGGTGGAGGGGAGCACTATCGAGCCACGTGTCTTCTGAGCCGCATGAAATGCTTTGAGCCGCATAGCTCCTTGTGCCGCATGATTTAATGAACCGCATGAGTTTTGCTGAGCCGCATGGATCTTTCCTGGTCGCATGAATCATTTCCTTTAGTATTTTCTATGCTTCTACAGGACCCCCTTCAAAGTTTTCAATTTGTAAAATTGAAATACTTTGAATAAGAAGCATGGCCAGGTTCCTCTAGCCGCATGTGGAATTCTGACCGCATAGAAGTCTCGGCCGCATGAATTATTCAGCCGCATAAGTGACTTAGCCGCAGGAGACTGTTCAGCCGCATAGCTGCTTGCCACGTGTGCAGGTCTTTAATTGCCTCAAATTCGTTTCAGCGCCGTCTTTGTAGGAGGGAATCCCAAGAGTCAGCTCATTAAATCTTTCGGATTTGACGCCTTGGGTGAATCTTGGAGACGAAACCCAAGGAGTTGGTTGCGCTCTTCATGAGTCGGTCATCGGCCCACGTATCCTCCTTCTCCCGTCTTCCTATAAATAGAAAGAGTTTGAAGAGAGAGAAGGCTTCTTTGTTTTCCTTCTTCTTCCTCAGAACTTTCCTATCTCGATCGCTTTTCTCCTCTTTTGATAGTTAATGGCTCCCAAGAAGACCGTGGCAGTAAAGGGCAAGAAGGCGGCCTCCACTTCCACCTCGGCTGCGGCTGCTACTCCGTCCGTCGTCGTACCTGATGTTCATCCTGACGTTCACCCCCCCATTACTGGTAAGGGCAATGCATGAGTTAAAGAACCCCAACCGCCATGGTTACGTTGCATACTTTATGTACGAGCCTTTGTGAATCGCATGTTTGCCCTATGGCTGAGCTGCGAGCCGCATAAGAGAACTACCGCGTCTGTATGCGTACCTTGCTGGCGAAGCCGCATAGGTGACGCTAAACCGCGTAGACCTTTTATTGCACGGAGCCGCATGAGATTTCTGAGAGTCTCATGGGACTGCATGGATGTCTTCTTGAGCCGCATGGGGTTTGAGAACACCCAATCGGCTCTCTCTTGTTTTATCCCTCCGTTTAACTTATTTTTCTCTGTTTGTTCTTCAGTGAACCTGCCGGTTAACGCCGCTGGAGAACTCTTGGTGGGTAGCGCTCAAGCCGCTCTCGGCTATAGGTATGACCATATTGTCCAGTATATGGCTGACCAGTTTCCGAGCGATGAGCCTACGGTTAGATTGAATGCCATCAAGAATTAGTCTTTTCACTTCCTTAATGCTATGATGAACTCCGGGAAATTTGAAGGGGAGTATTTGAAGCCTGCATTCTTTTTTGGAGACGCCTTGACCGTGGAGAATGATCATGTCCTGGAGGTATTAGAGGACTGGAACTTTGTTTCTAACGGGATAGCGATTCGCATTCCTCAAATGGAGCGACACTTCCCGCTATCTTGGTTTAATATGCTCCCGTTAGATCGGAAGATGGGGGAGACTTTAACCCCTACCAGAGGTGGGATGTTTGTGGGGAACATCCATTATAATAACCATATGAAGTCTGTGATCGCCAGCAAAGTGCACACTAGTTGTTCTGTGACAGGGTTGGTCCCAGGTTCTTTCTTGAATGTGGCGGCCCCTAATTTCTCATTCTCTACTGCCGATACTTTTATAAATCAGCTTGCTCGGAAAGGCTTCTATCCCGTTGGTCGGTTGACGTTCCCTGGTTGGGTGCACTCTGTTCCTTCGTGGATCAATTTGTCTATTTGGATCTTGCAGAAGTATGAGGCCTTTTTGTGCGAGATTGGCCTGTACCATGCTATCCGAAGTACCAGTCATGGCTTGTCCATAAACAAGAAGCTGTTCATGTCTCTGCTGGAAATGTATAATTGTCGTACGGAGACCTTTTACACACCTGTGGGGAAGATGGGACTCGTGCTCCATGAGATGCACGCGGTCTCCAAGCTTCCTTGGGGGGACGAAGCGTTTGAAGCGTATACTCCCACTAATGAGGAACTCGAAGATCTGGAACGGAGGTATCCTGGCTTTGCGGCCCTTTACCATGAGATATTGTGCCATTATAGCACATGTTATCAGATGACTCGAAAGGATAGTAACCTGGAAGGGAATGCTCCATTCACCAGAGATTGGGTGCACTATCTCTTCTCGACAGATGCCTTAGGTAGAGTCACCTCTCATCGCCCTCGATCTCGGGAAGCGGTTGAGGACTCGGTGTCGTCGGCTAAAGGAGTGGCCACTACCAGCGACAGATTCGGGAACCAGACTGGTACTTTCGATTACTTTTACCAGGATACTCAGGAGCTGTCTGAGAAAGCACTTTTGGCGGGATTTTTGATGATCTGGCTACGAAACTGTGTAGTCTCGGGAGGAGCCGGTTCTATTGAGAGAATTAGTTGTAACTTCATCCTTCCGGCTGTGAAGTTAGTTTTACGAATCAGGCTAGCTCTTCTCCCGGCCATGGTGTGTAGCATACACCGTGGCCTTCGTACCTTCACATCCAAAATCATTGCTCGCGACGTGACCAAGGATTTTGAACGAACTGAGTTACCTTATCACTATTTGATGGGGTGGCTGCTGATACATTACCCATCTTTGATGAGGCCGGGCTCTGAAGACGGTGTGACTGATGATGACGCATTTATCTTCCGCTATCGTGACGAGCCTTGGGAGTGTGAAACCATGCGGACTTGCCGGATGGCATTGGCGAGAGCAGATAAGTATCATATCTTCGTATCCGTCCCTCGCTTTACTGCCAGGGACATAGAGGCTGTACATATTGACGGTATCGTGCCCCCTCAGCTTCTGGACGGCCAGATGCTCTTATGGTTGCGTAACATCCGTCCTGCACATCTAGTGTACCGTAACCGCAATACTGTTTTTCTGGAGCCTTATCTGCCTAGCAGGTTTGCCCGGCAGTTTGGATACAGCCAACTTTGTCTGGACAGCCCCAGTCCTTGCCTGGGTTATGAGGGTAGTCTTCTTGATGGTATCAGAGCTTGGCAATATTATGATTCGTTCCACACTCGCACCATTTTCTCGGTCCCTGCCATTAAGGAGTCAGTAGAGATCTTGTACATGGCAGCTTTGTATCATGTCATGGCGAATAAGCTCCCAGTTGGTTTTAACCCGGGTACCAGTTTTATTGTTGGCACCGGTCTGGAGGAAGGTTCTCAAGGGGCCAAGAAAAGAAAGGTTAGAGCCGAAGTACCAGATTTGGATTTCGCTGCTGAGGGTGGAGAAGGCAACCAGTGCGATGAAGATGACTCTATCCTTCCAGTGGTAGGCGCAGAGGTAGATCAGTCGCATGTTTTGTCAGATGAGGTGCTGAGGGATCAGTCTCTTGTTGCGCCTGGTCCTACTCCGAAACGTAGCAGGCAAGTCTCTCCTATAGGCAGTGTTTTTCGATCCCGAAAGTTGGTTGCGACTAGGCATCGTCCGCTGGCCATAAAAGAGGGTGGAGAAGAAGTCAACCCTACGTCAGAGGTAACAAAATTGCTCTTGATCCCTTCCCCCTTCTTTTCTTTGAGTTTCAATCCTGACTGTCTTCGTTCCCTTTTTTAGATGTCGGGAGAAGAAGAAGAGTTTCAGGATGTCGAGGCGGCGACCCAGGGTGACAGGGACTCCCCTGAGCCTGCTCCTATTCGAGAGAACGCAGATCAATCTGTACCCTCCCTCGAGGTGACGGGGGCAGGGGACGTGGCTGAGTTTAACTCGGGGATCGCGGGTGAGGGGACTATGCCAGTTGTGGATGAGCCACGGCCTTTATGCCCTTCCCCTGGTAAGATTAGCCGAATCTTAACCCATGAGGAAGCCTATCTGCTCTATCATCATGTCCTTCGGGTTACGTCGATTGATTATTATTCTGGGCATTCAGGTCCTGTTCCTCCAGTGCCGAGGATGGACGTTGCTGAGGCAACCCCAACCGAAGGGGCATCGGTGGACAGAGGTGTACCCCCTCACTGTCCGAATCATCTTGATGGGCCTTCTGGGGGCCCGAGTTTAGTAGGGCAATTCTCGAGGCCATCGGGGCAGGGAACGATGGTCCTTGCATCATCCTCTACTCCGATGGCTTCGAGAGTCGACCTCTCTTCCCTGCCAAGCATCCAAGCTCTCCGAGTGGCGGAAGACGAGTTGGCCGCTATCCATGCATCTTTCTTCTCAGAATGTGTTCCCTCGATGGCGACCTCTAGCGTTACTCCTCCGATGTTGCCACTCCGGCTTCCCCTGACGCCCTCCTCTGCTGAGGTTTTGGACGACGCGTTTCAGGACGTGGTTGCCAGTTTTCATCGTCATTTGAAGAGGGGAATCGAGGCCGCTGTAGACAGAGGGACCTCTTTTACCTTGGCCCGACAATGTGCCCATGGTCAAATAAACATCCTTAGGGATCTTCCTGATGATGCAGGGATGGCTTCGCTTCTGGAGGCGAAATTGCTGAAGGCTGATCAGCTGGTGTCCGAGCTTCGGGCATTGCGGCAGGCTGATCTGCCTACTGTTATAAACGAGGAGCGGGTTTCCCTTATTGCTGTTATAGAGAGGACCAGAGCGGCTCGAGATAAGACCAGACCGGGCGTGCTGAAGGATCTCAGTGACTTAGCTGATCGGTATGATCAACTGAGTTATGCGACTGAAAACGTTGTGGCTCGGGAGGAGTCTGTCTCTCGTGAGATTACTGAGACACGGGAGCAGATCCTTGCGCTTCAGAAGAAGTTGGCTTTCTTGGAGTCTGAACTCGAGACTACCCGCAATGACAGGGGACTGATTGTTCAGGAGGCTGACAGGGTTACTCAAGCTTCGACTGACCTAGAGACTGCCTTGAAGAAATTGGAAGATGACTGTCAAGCATTCTTGGGTTTGGACAATGAGGAGCATTTATTCCAGGAGGTCGAGCGTCGTGCTCGACAACGGATTGAACGGAGGACCACCTCAGTAAGAAATTGCCTCCTAGAATTGAGTGATGCTGAAATGTAGTCGACTTTTCCTTCTTGTTTTGTTTCTGTTTTTTTTTCTTTCTGAAGAGGACATGATCCCGAAAGTATGTAATGCTTTTTTCTTCCTTTAAATAAAGAGTACTTTCAATTCTACCCTTCATTTGTATTGCTTGCTGTGCCTGTGATATTGTGGTGATGTTTACCCCGTATAGGAGATATATTTGTGGACCTATTACCCATGGCGTACCTTGGTTTTAGGCAGAGATAACAAGTTTTGATCAGGGTACCTGAAGCAGCCATAGCGAAGTGGTCATGGGTACTCTGGGTATTGAGAAAAAGGAATGTCGTAGAGCATCTGGGCTCTCGGGGCCTGATGAGGTGATAGATTTGTGCTGAGAAATTTAGCTGAGGATATTTGTGGGCCTATTATCCTTGGCGCACCCTAGTTTTAGGGTACGGATAATAGGATAAAGGGGAACCGACATACTTGCTCAGAGGTGACGAGGACATGGCAAGTGGGAAGGTTTTTTAAACGTAGAGTCTTCCTACTCAGAGGTAATGAGAACATGGTAGGAGTGAACCCGACGAAGGATATTGTTGGTCAACAGAGGACATTTGTGGACCTATTACCCTTGGCATACTCCGGTTGTGGGTACAAATAATAGGTTGAAAGGGGATCATCATACTTACTCAGAGGTAATAAGGACATGGCAAGTATGAAGGTTTCTTCGACGGAGCCTTCCCATTCAGAGGTAATAAGGACATGATAGGAGTGGGCTCAATGAAGGAGGGCACATAGAACAACTCAGAGGTAATGAGGACATGGAAGTTCTACGTGGGGGGTGATTTGTTTTTGGCGGAAGTGGGACGAATCAGAGGTAATGAGGACATGGCCGTCTTGGAAGTTTGTGGACCCGTTACCTTTGTTGTGCACTGGGAGTGCAGGTATTAGATCATGAGGGAGGATCTCTTGTAGGAAGAAAGTTCAGCGGTATGGTTATACACGACTTTCTTTCAAAAGAGTGACCAGGATGTAAGTTCAGAGGTACCGATGGGTAATAACTCGACAATGTTGGAATCAAAGTGTAAGTTCAGAGGTACCAGCAGGTACATGACTTGGAAATTTGGGATATCTTTGTGGAAGAAGGGCATGAGTTCAGCGGTACACGCGGGTACGTGACTCGGAAATTTAGAATATGGTGAGTGTGAGTTCAGTGGTACCAGCGGGTACGTGACTCAAAAATCTGACAGTTCATGGAGTGAGTTCAGTGGTACCAGCAGGTACGTGACTCGGTAATCTGGAAAACTATGAGGGTGAGTTCAGTGGTATCAGCGGATACATGACTCGAGAATCTGGAAAACTATGAGGGTGAGTTCAGGGGTATCAGCGGATACATGACTCGATAATCTGGAAATTTGTGGAGCGAGTTCAGTGGTACCAGCGGGTACGTGACTCGAAAATCTGGAAAAATGTTATTTAAACATAGTATTTCTTCAGGAACTTGCCGTTGACGGACAGCATGAGCAAGTCTCCATTTTGTTTTGCGAGGCGGTAAGCACCGTTGGAGAATACTGTCTCTATGATAAATGGACCTTCCCACTTTGGCTGGAACTTGCCGGCGGTCTTGTGAGTCATGACCATCGGCCTCCGGACTGCCAGAACAAGATCACCCAATCGGAATGTTTTGATTTTGACCTTCTTGTTGAAGGCTCCTGAGATGCGTGCTTGGTATAGCTCGATCCTTTGCTGAGCTAGGAGGCGCTTTTCATCTAAGGCCTCTAACTCTTGCAGTCGACGTCGGTAGTTGTCATCCGTTGTCAATTGATAAGTGAGGGTGACGCGAAGTGAGGGTATTTGAGTCTCTAATGGGAGAACCGCTTCACTCCCGTACACCAGGGAGAATGGTGTATTTCCGGTGGCTGTTCGAACTGTGGTACGATAAGCCCATAAGCATTCACCGAGCTTCTCGTTCTAGTCGTGCTTGTTGGAGGAGACGAACTTCTTGAGGAGTTTGATGATCGTTTTGTTGAACGCCTCTGCTAACCCGTTTGCTGTTGGGTTGTACGGCGTCGAAGCGATATTCTGAATACTGTGTTTATCGCAAAACCGATAGAATGCGTGGCTTACAAACTGCAGGCCATTATCATGGATGATCCTTTGGGGCAGTCCAAAGCGGTAGATGACGTGATGCTTAAGGAAGCTGATTACGTTTGAAGTCTTGACTTCTGCGAGTGGGGCAGCTTCCGCCCACTTGGAGAAATAATCCGTGATCGCAAGTATGAAGCGATGTCCTCGGGAGGAAGGTGGGGTGATTGGACCAATGATATCCATTCCCCATGCTTTGAATGGTCAGGACGCCACCGTCGGATGTAGAAATCCGGATGGTTGATGAATGAAGTCCGCGTGGACTTGGCAAGCTTTGCACTTTCTAGCATAATCGATCGCATCTGCCACCATTGTGGGCCAATAGTAGCCCATTTGGCAAAGACGATCTTGTAGTTTTAGGCCGGGTTTGTAGGCCCCGCAGACACCGTCATGAGCTTCTCGTACTGCTTCTTTGGCTTCTGTGTTTGACAGATAACGAAGTAATAATCCGTCGTAAGAGCGGCGATACCGCATCTTCGTCTCTGTATCGTAGAAGAATCTGAGAGAACGCCTTCTGATGGAAGTGGCTTCCTTTGGGTTCTCGGGCAGGATGTCATAGATGACGAAGTCGATGAATGGTTGTCTCCAATCTGGGGCATCATCGATCGTCTGTGCGGAATAACTTGCCACGAATTGCACATTGTTTTTAGGACAGACCAGTTCATGGCCTATCACTTCCACTGATTGGCGATCGTAATTCGGAACTGCTAGGGAAGCGGCAAGACCGGCTAAGGCATCTTCTTCGATGTTTCGGAGTCTGGAGACATGTTCGATGAAGAACCCCTCAAATAACGAGATGATATCGATCGCTATTTGGTGATAAGGGATCATGTCTTCGTGACGGACTTCGTACGAACCCCGGATCTGATTGACGATTAGTTGGGAATCGCCGTATGCTTCAAGGTATTCTACCCCCAGCTCTCTTGCAAGTTGGAGGCCAATGACCAGAGCGTTGTACTCGGCCACATTGTTAGAGCAGGGTTCTGTGAGGGAATAGGCGCGGTTGATCACCAATCTGGAATGAGAGACCAGCACTACCCCGACTCCGACGACTATATTGCCTTTAGGTCCGATCCTTGAAGCACCGTCAAAGAACATTCGCCATATAGCCTCGTGAGAGGTTGCATGCGAGTTGGCGACCTCGTCTGGGATCTCTTCGTATATTCTGGAGGACTCCGAGCCTGGGTGGGCTGCTAAAAAGTTTGCCAGGGCTTGACCTTTGACTGCCTTTTGTGGGACAAAGATCATATGATAAGGGGATAGCAATATTTCTCATGTAGCGAGTCGAGAGCTAAGTGCCCCTGGTTTGGTCATGAGGACTCTGAGAGGGTTGACCCATGAGATCACATGTATCGTTTGTCCGGTGACATAGTGTCGCGTCTTTTGAATGGCAAACACCAAGACGAGGCATTCCTTCTTAACCGCGGTGTATCGGTGCTCGGGTCCCACCATCATTCGGCTGAGATAGTATATGGCTTGTTCGTGGCCTGCATCGTTGTTTTGTGCCAACAGGGCACCGAGGGAGTGTTCCATTGCTCGTACATAGAGCAGGAATGGTTTTCCAGGGACTGGGGCCACCAAGACCGGAGGATTTGACAAATATTCTTTGATGCTGTCGAAAGCGTGCTGGCATTCTTCGTCCCATACGAATGAGACTCCTTTCTTCATGAGGTGCGTGAATGGTCGGCATCGCCCGGAGAGGTTGGAAATGAACCTTCTGATGTAAGCTAGCCTTCCTTGAAGGCCTCTGAGTTTGCAGAGATTTCTCGGGGGACCCATCTCCATGATTGCTTTTGTCTTTTCTGGGTCTATATGGATACCCTTTGCAGTGATGATGAAGCCTAAGAACTTCCCGCTGGATACGCCCAGGAAGGACTTCGTAGGGTTCATTTTCAAATTGTGCGTTCGCATTAGGTCGAATACCGTCCTTAGATCCTGCAGATGGTCTCCCTTGCTACGGCTCTTGACGGCTATATCGTCAACATAGCACTCTACCGTCTTGCGTAAGTGGTCTCTGAAGATGATGCTCATGGCTCTCTGATATGTGACGCCAGCATTCTTTAAACTGAAGGGCATGACTGTATAGCAGTACGTGCCAATCGGTGTTCGGAATGATGTATGCTTTTCGTCGTCAGGAGACATTTTGATTTGGTTGTACCCCGAGAAGCCATCCATGAATGACATGCGTTCGAAGCCGCAGGTATTGTCGATCATGATATCTGTGATAGGAAGGGGGAACTCATCTTTGGGGCATGCCTCGTTCAGGTTGCGAAAGTCGATACAGATTCGAATCTTTCCATTCTTCTTGAGGACGGGTACTATATTGGCAACCCAATCGGGATGTTGCTCCTCACGAATGAAGCTGCTGGCTATCAGTTTGTTGACTTCAGCTTCGATCGCGTCCATGATGCCTGGGCGAAAGCGTCGCTGTTGTTGCTTGACTAGCTTCGCATCTGGTCGAATATTGCGTTTGTGAAGAGCGATGTCAGGATTTAACCCTGGCATGTCTTCATAGCTCCAGGCGAACACATCAATGTACTCTCTGACAAGTTCTAACAGCGACTCCCATTCTTCGTTGGTTAGGCTTTTACTGATGAAGATCGGTTTTGGAGAAGATTCGATGCCGAGATCCACTTGTATGACCTCATCTTCAGTAGGAGGTTCTCTCAGTTCGAACCGCTTTTCCCATTGCGCGTCTAATTGCTGGGCCCATGGCTCTAGCTCGAGTATTTCGGAGATGTCTTCGTCTTCCTCGTAAGCGTCGGCGAATGCCATGTTGACTGACATGACTTGTCTGAACACATCTTCGATGCTGTTATCCGAGTCGGAAGTTGGTGATCCGGTTGAATGTGACTGCCAGTCGTATTCTTCATCTGAACTTTCAGGGGTCGTAGTAGACGTTACATACCCTAACCCGCATCGAGTTTTGTTGTAGTAGTTCCGTGGTTTGCCTGCCGGGACTGGCGGCTTCAAAGGTAATCGTCGCCCAGTGCCGTAGTTCAACCCTGACGTCGCCTCTTGATCATACCCCTGTTTCTGTATGAGATATTTGGATTGAGGGCTATAGAGATACAGAGACAGTCTCCCGGCATCTGACCCGAGGTCGACTTCTTCTATGGTGCAGGGATGCGGGTTGTTTGTCCGGCCGAAGATGATCGGATGATCTCCTCCTTCGAATATTCGGTAAGCGTCTTCTACTGGAGTAAGCTGGATCGCGTTGTACACATTTGTCACCTGTGTGTGTAGGTGAGCGCCTATACCGTGTTCCATAGCATACATTGTACATAGCTTATTGAGCTCGGTGTAGTTCAAAGATAACCCTTTATTGATGAAGTAAGGTATCTTTTCTAGGGGGATTACATCATCAGCGGAGGGGACATTGGTGTGGGTAGCCATATACTTGGCTAGCTCCGGTTCCTCTTCGGCTACCCCCTGTGTGAACAAAGACTGAGAGGACGTCCTAGGAAGCTTGATTGTCAGTGGTTCAGTTGATGGCACAGAGCGAGGAGTTGTTGGCAGACTAGCGACCCCCAGTTTGGCATTTGATGTGGAGCGAGGAGTGGCTGGTTCGCTGGAAGTGTCAGACCTTGCATCGGGGTGACGACCCTTCCTGGGAAGGCGTATCGTCATGGGCCTGTCCGAGGGATTGAGCTTCCCTGCTTGTGGTTGGCTGACTCTTGGTAACCTGATTGTTAGTGGCTCCGTTGTGGGTCTCGGCACTTGGTCGGACCTTGGCAGCCGGATTATCATCTGCTCCTCTTACGCCGAGAGGCTGATCGCGTCCTTCCGCAGAGTGGCGGTGAGGGGTGCGGACTTGCCCGGTTTGCGAGCTTGGAGGTGGATCGTCAGGGGTCCTTCTGATCCCGTGGCTGTCTCAGTATGAGCTTGTGCGTCTCCTTCATCAAGGTGCCTCTTCGACTTTTCGTATAGGCAGGAGTCTGAGTAGTAGGATTCGACCCCTTTGAAGGGATCGATATCAGCAAATTCTGTCTTCACGAAGCCGTGTTTGTCGACGTATTTGAAGCACTGGTGTAGCGTGGAAGACACGATCATATAATCGTGTATCCATGGGCGCCCCAAGAGGATGTTGTAAGAAGTATCTGCATCTATGACGTAGCAGGTGACTTCGGATTGGAGGTTGCCAATTTGACACTTCAGACGAATCTTCCCAATAGGGTAGCTCCTACCCGAATTGAAACCGCTGATGGCGGTGCTTGTAGGTGTCAGGCGATGCATTGGGATACGGAGATGATGTAGCAGACCCTTCGGGATAATGTTTATGGAAGAGCCAGGATCAATGTGCATCCGATCCACCTTCACATCGCCGATGTATCCCGTGTAGTATAGCGGGCGATCATGTAAGTTGGTTTTGATGAACATGTCCTGCGGAGTGAAGACGATGTTGGGCATTGCTTCCGTGCAGGCACTGTCTTGGAGATCCACGGGTGAGTCTTCCCCGGTGAGGTTGGATTGTGTCACGACCCGCACCCTAGAGTTAGGGCACGAGAACGTAACGACGCCCAGCCTACGCCGCAGTGTCGGCGGTAGAACGCTGTCCTAGGTCACAACATCTAACAATATAAAGCTAAGCAGTTTATACTCCCCGAATGGGGGTGACATAGCAGATACAAATTCAATCACATCTAAGGTAGAGCATGATAAGGATAGATAAAACATGAAATCCAAAATAAATACAGGAGATGGAAGTCTAAGTGTCTAAGATACATGAACCCAGAAGTACATCTCAAAACTCAAATAAAGATACAGTAATCCACAAAGTAAATACAACTCCAGACAAAATGAAATAACTACCTAAACAACCTCTAATATGTCTCCTCTAGGCTAGCAGGCATCTCCAGGCTATCTGTAAAATTTATTAACAGGTCCAGTCAGGACTGGAGTGAGTACAGTACATCTTAACAGATCATAGCAGGTTAGAAAATATAGACATGCAGTAAAGTAAGATACAGGTACTGAAGAATGCAGTGTGTAAACAGAGAGAGAGCTGTAATAGAAATATCTACTATACATAAAGAGCTAGCATGTGACTAGTGAGTCAGAGTACAATATGAACATGTAAATGGGCTGGGAGATTCTGATAAGACACTACGGAAGTGATTCTGATAAGATACTACTTGGGTATTATTCACATGTCCAATTCTACTCCCCCGTACCCCCAATCAATACACAAGGATCCAACCAGGTTATGTTATGATACTATGTTCAGACCCCGAAGGTGATAGACCCCGAAGGTGATGGACCCCAAAGGTGATACATAGTAGACCCATAAATGGGATAGGGATTCCAGGATGACTCTGTGATCATAAGAGTATATGTCACAAGTGATCGAAGAATCAACGAAGCATAGTGATACGCCATGTAAGTGAAACGCACAAACATAGAGTACCCGATGCTCCCTAAGGATAACATCTCAAGAAGGGATCCAAATAGTACCAATCCGTGTGACCAACGTGACAGTACAAGTAAAGTAATCTACTGCAGGAAATAATTCTAAGCAGGATATGAAATGATCAGAGAATGTACTTGCCTCGATAACCTGAACAGCTGATAAGTAAAGGGGGGTCCCACTGAAGCCACAGAGTCCTATTTAAAGCAACACAGGTTACAAGGTGTTCAAGTTAAATAAATGAATCCCTACAGGCAATCTATATTATTCTATGTTCTTCTAAGTCAAATTAACTCTAGGTCAACTCCGATCAATAATCTAGTCAAACTAGGTCAAGCGTTGACTTATAGTTGACTTTGGGTCAACTGGTCAACTCTGGTCAAACAGGGTAAATCTAATCTAATATAAAGTGTACTTCGTTATTTGTACGTCGAAACTTACGACACGCAAATCGAGATAAGAAGATTATCGGTAAGGTTGATAATCTTATTATAGTGATCCACGTATCCAACTTGTCAATTTCAGCGATGTGAGATCACTGGAATCGACTGATCTCAGTTTCGTTGTACTAATCCCAAAATACGAACATTATGTGAATTAATTATTAATTAATTATAAAAAAGGTTAAACTCAGAGAAATTATCAACAAACATTGTTGGACGATGAAATAAACATCGCCAATGTGTCCAGAATGGTCAAATTAGCTAGGATAGCCTACCCAACGGTCCAATTTGGACACAAGGGCAAAAAGGTAATTTCGGGTCAAAACAGTGTCCGTGTCGGAGCCGTTTTGCACCGAAAAACGTGCAAGAAAACAAGTCTACAAAATATAACAAATTATATGTCAACGAGTCCAGAATGACGATACGAACTCATCGATATATCCGGAATTGGATTCCGATGAGCCGGCGTCAAAAAGTCCCGTTGACCCAGAATGTGGGACCCACTTTGCACCAAAAAATGTGTCAGGGCCCACGTTCTCCAAATCTAACAAATTTTATATAAAAATATGCCAGAACGATGCCACAAGTCTACTAGTGGTGTCAGAAATGAAATCTGGAGTCCCGTGTTCAAAAATAGAATTTTACAAGTTGGAAATTACGAATTCGGACGACCAACTTTGGCGTCGAATTCAACCAATCAAACAAGCTCACAATGAAACAAAACTGGAGGGGTATTAAGAGGGTTATTCCAGCTTCGCGCCGGAACTGGTAGCACGCCAAACGGAGCTACGGTGGAGGAGATACAAGCTGACGAATTTGGCCCCGCGAAACTGTCCAAATTTAATACAATTTAAACGGTCAACTTGGTGGCCGGTTTTCATGTATCAAACGATAAAATTAACGGACGAAAATTGACAGGGATGAAGGTGGATATACCGAGATTACGACGGAGCGAAGAAATCGCCGATCCAACGGTCGGATCTCCGGAAAATTGTGCGCGAAGTTGCAGCGACGGAGCGTCAAAACGAACTCGATCCCGCGCGCGTCACGACGGGACGTCGTTCAAAACGCACGAATCGCCTCCGATACACGTCGGGGAGAGGGACGACGGCCATGGGGCCTGCCCCGAGGATGCACACGGCCAATGGAGGGTCGGCCACGGCGGCCTCGACGTCGACGACGTGCCGTTCGCGCGCGCCCATGCACGCTGCTCACTGCTGCTGCGCTGGCCGGCTCGCGCGGGGCTGCGCACGGCCAGCTCGGCCGGCGACGGCTCGTCGGGGGCGGCCAACTCCGGCGCACGACGGCGCAGAGGCCAGCTGCTGTGGCGGAGGAAGGAAGGTCGCGGGTGGTTGGCTTGGGAGTTGGCGGTGGCTCGTTTGAAAGAAGGTGGAGAGGAGAGGAAACTGGTGGTGGTGCTCGGTCGTGCTCGGCCAGATGATGGCGGCCAAAGTGGCTGAATGGGCTCGGCCAGGGAGAGCTCAGGGAAAGGGCTGTTGGTGGTGGTTCGATGAAGGAGTGGAGGGAAGTTGATGGTAGTGATGGAGATGTTTGAAAAAATGGAGGAGAAGAGGTGGTGGCCGACGGCCAGGCCACGCCGGAGTGGGGCTGGGGTCGGGCCAGCCAAGGAGGAGGTCGGCCATGGGTGTTGGGTTGATGAAGGTGGTGGTGGTGATCCATGTTGCTGTTGTTGTAGAATGGTGTGTAGTTTTTTGTGTTGGAAATAAATATTAGGAGAGAGAAAGAGAGGATAAGAGAGAGAGATGAAAAAGTTGCCTACCTAGAAATTAGGGCCGGCCACAATAGGTTGGCTGTAGGAAAATTTTGATAGGGAAATCAATGGTAAGGATTAATTAGGGAATCCAAGGGCTAGAATTAAAATAGAAAATATTAGGTTATTCCTATAGGATTAATTCAAGGAAAATTCCAATAAATGATTAAAAAAATGGTAGAATGAGTACTAATATTTTTTGGCAAGAAAATACGAGGGTGTCATGATGGAGAAAATCATGGAGCTGGACTGGACTCGGTGGAGCCGGATTGGATCAAAACTGGACATTGTACAAAAATCGAATTAAAATTAGACGTTGATGATCATGTGTAAATAAGTAGCACATGGGGATTCCATAAATGGGACAAAAGTGGCGGACGGATAGTAGGCTCAAAGTGGGCCATGTCCATAGTTGGGGCTGACAGGTTTTGGTCGACAGGGGACCCACAAATCAAATTGGAAAATGAATGTGACGCCGTGGCGTAAAATAAAATCGGGTCACGTGTCGGAAAAGTTGTGCGAATCAAATGGAGCACAAAATAACGTGTCTGAGTGGGACACGAAGGTCATGGGTGACGAGCGTCTCGAGTAGATCATCAATGAGAAGTTGGTTTCAAGGAAATGACTGGTCTGGCGCTCCCAATTTAAAAGTCATGGTAACGCACTGAAAATGATCAAGGAAAAGAGTGAAAAAATAAATAATAATCAAATGGTCTAATCCGACCCGAAGTTCAGCGAACCAAAAAGAGCACAAGGGAACAAGTTTGGGTGGGACACCATATACCGTCATGAAGGTAATCATGTCCACTCCAAAACTCGTGAAGAAGATTTCCAGAATTGAACATCCCTGATACTCCAATTATCAATGGCACGGGAAAGTATACTCAAGGAAAAATAACAGAATAAATTATTTAATGAAACTAAAAATCAGAAAATAAAATAAAATAAAATAAAATAAATTAGCCCGAAATTTAGGGTGCTCACATCCTACCCACCTTATAAAAATTTCGTCCTCGAAATTAAAATGTCCCTACTCCCTCTAGGTCAAACCCCCACAATCAAAGTCCCAGAACTTAACAAATCATACCATCAAAAAAAACAACGTCCAGGGTCATGGCATACGGTGGTAGTGAAAGTCTCATCTAGGTATACTAGTCATGCTAACTGAATCGGTCATAGGGTATCAAAACACACAGGCAGTCTAGGGTGCTAGACAAAAGTTACAAAAACAACAAACCATCAAAACTGTAGGCAAGTCTACCATCCTATATGAAAACTGGTATTTATCATAAAAATAAAGAAAAGTAACTACCCATTATCTTTAAAGGGTTCAGAAAAGAAAATCAGAATCAAAGTTAAGGAATGAAAGCCAATTTCATGAAAATTTCCAATCACAATACGTATTAAGAATATTTAGTCTCGATACGATCTAAGTTGATCAAATTGGGAAAAATCAAGATTTAGGCAATATGGAGGACAGGTTCAACAAAGTCTGAGATCGAGCATACAAGGATAGAGATTCAGGTCACAATCAAAATTAAGTACAAACCAAGATATAATTATGATAAGAAAGATAATCGAAGTCGATTTGGTCGTGATTAAGGAAACTAGGATTCAATGATATTGAAAAAAAAAACCCCTTTTAGGAAAACAAGGAAAGATTTCATAAGGAGTCAAGTTAATCATTTCTCTCTAATACCATCAAGTCTGTCATTTGCCAAATCATATATATATATATATATATATATATATATATATATATATATATATATATATATATATATATATATGTCCCAATATGAAAATCAACCTTCATATGACTATCATCAAATTTTATAACCTTTAGTCATCTAAACCTTTACCATGATCACCATAGGCAAAATTTCTAACTTCAAAAAATATTTTCCACGAAACATACACGTCTTATTTAGGAGTCAACACTTATTCATTTAATCAAATTTTCAAATTCCTTCACCTCGTTTTAATTTAGATCCAAAACCTCTAAATCCAGTTTATGAAATCCTCGTACTTGTTTAAATCAAGTCTCGTATTTATTCAACCCTAATACCACCATGTCATACAAAATTTATTCTTATTTATAGATCAACCTTCATATTTCTTCAACGTTCACCTTCAATTATTATCCTTTTGAATTCTACACATTTTTTTTCATCCAAAAATAATTCCTATAACTTAAAATCCTTGTGTTCTCTGTCTCTAGTCATTTCTTACAATATCTAGTTCAATTTTTGCATAATCATTGATTACAATAAAATTTTCTTTCCATTACTAAATTTCCACATCGCCTCAGAGTAAAAGTTTTTTTTTTCCCAGAATCAATAACCAAGATTTCTAAGTCCTCAAACTAGGTTGACCTTGAACATCCTCATTAGTTTTGAAATACATCCATGAATTATTCATAACCAACTTTCCGTGATTGTTTCTAAATTGATAACATTTATCCCTCGATTTTATTTTAAGCCTTTACCACATCCCCATTTCAAATTTTTTTTTTCATATTTGACATCCAACACTCTGATTCCTACAAAATCATCTTATGATAACCAATTACATCATTTCCGAACTAGATGATTTACGTCACTTCCTCAACATTTCTCAGATAAAAACAATATAAAGATTCAAGAGTTTTTAAGGTATAGCTAACAGAATTATATATGAGACAGGGAATTGATATAATCAGGACAGGTATATAAGACAAGGAATGATGGTAGTAAAAATACTGGCAGGAAAAGAATGATAAAAGAATATGTTCTGCTTATCTATTTAAAAGAGGAACCCATTTCGAAATCAGAGCTATAATATCAAATCCAAAATAAGGCCTAGCAAAATCACTGATTTATTGTATTAAGAAGAAATAAATTTGTAAGAAGTTACACAAGGTTTATAAAAATAGCTAAAGCTACATCTTAAGTAAACAATGAGAAACAAAACAAAACAAAACAACAATAATTCCTTTTTTTTTTTGAATGACTGAAACAAAAGTAGCAAAAACATGTTCGAAAACATTTAAGGTACAATCTGATAATAATATGCGTCTATCCAAAATCATGGTACTCTAAATCCTCGTCATACTAGTAAGCAAGGCTACGATAATCACAGAGCCCTTGACTTATGCACATATCTCTAGAATCATGGTATTTAACATTTTCGCGGTGCCGCATGCTTGGCGGCAAAAACCTTAAATTCTCACACCCGAGAAATATATCCAGAGTCAGACTATATGTCCTCACCATGCTGGCTAATGTGACTATAGAAGACTAGGTTCCATAACATAGATGACCTAGCCCATATAATTTCATCTTGCCAAAAATTAAATTAAATCAATAATGAATACTCAAAAATCAAATCAAATTTATTAACGAACATCAAAATTCAAAATGAACAAAATCCATCAAAATACAAACTCGAATGCAGCAGCTACCATCAAAATTCAAAATTCGAAAATCTTCCATCAAAATTAATAAATACAACTCAAATTCAACAATAACCCATTAAAATTAAATTCAACAACAGAAAATAAAAAATAAAACAAATCAAGGAAAAAGAGTTTTCAAATCGAAGTTAAATAAGATTCTCCAGGCTCATCCCGGGAATCTCACAAGGGTTCCTATCTGTGATTGAGTACCTTCAAAATATATCCTAATCCTACTGCAGGCTGTAGTGGTACTCTAGTTCGAATACCACTACACTTTAGTCTCGACATGCATGGGCCACCACTAAAAATGTGTCACGACCCGCACCCTAGAGTTAGGGCACGAGAACGTAACGACGCCCAGCCTACGTCGCAGTGTCGGCGGTACAACGCTGTCCTAGGTCACAACATCTAACAATATAAAGCTAAGCAATTTATACTTCCCGAATGGGGTTGACATAGCAGATACAAATTCAATCACATCTAAGGCAGAGCATGATAAGGATAGATAAAACATGAAATCCAAAATAAATACAGGAGATGGAAGTCTAAGTGTCTAAGATACATGAACCCAGAAGTACATCTCAAAACTCAAATAAAGATACAGTAATCCACAAAGTAAATACAACTCCAGACAAAATGAAATAACTACCTAAACAACCTCTAATATGTCTCCTCTAGGCTAGCAGGCACCTCCAGGCTATCTGTAAAATTTATCAATAGGTCCAGTCAGGACTGGAGCGAGTACAGTACATCTCAACAGATCATAGCAGGTTAGAAAATATAGACATGCAGAAAAGTAAGATACAGGTACTGAAGAATGCAGTGTGTAAACAGAGAGAGAGCTGTAATAGAAATATCTACTATACATAAAGAGCTAGCATGTGACTAGTGAGTCAGAGTACAATATGAACATGTAAATGGACTGGAAGATTCTGATAAGACACTACGGAAGTAATTTTGATAAGATACTACTTGGGTATTATTCACATGTCCAATTCTACTCCTCCGTACCCCCAATCAATACACAAGGATCCAACCAGGTTATGTTATGATACTATGTTCAGACCCCGAAGGTGATAGACCCCGAAGGTGATACATAGTAGACCCATAAATGGGATAGGGATTCCAGGATGACTCTGTGATCATAAGAGTATATATCACAAGTGATCGAAGAATCAACGAAGCATAGTGATACGCCATGTAAGTGAAACGCACAAACATAGAGTACCCGATGCTCCCTAAGGATAACATCTCAAGAAGGGATCCATATAGTACCAATCCGTGTGACCAACGTGACAGTACAAGTAAAGTAATCTACTGCAGGAAATAATTCTAAGCAGGATATGAAATGATCAGAGAATGTACTCGTCTCGATAACCTGAACAGCTGATAAGTAAAGGGGGTCCCACTGAAGCCACAGAGTCCTATTTAAAGCAACACAGGTTACAAGGTGTTCAAGTTAAATAAATGAATCCCTACAGGCAATCTATATTATTCTAGGTTCTTCTAAGTCAAATTAACTCTAGGTCAACTCCGGTCAATAATCTAGTCAAACTAGGTCAAGCGTTGACTTATAGTTGACTTTGGGTCAACTGGTCAACTCTGGTCAAACAGGGTAAATCTAATCTAATATAAAGTGTACTTCGTTATTTGTACGTCGAAACTTACGACACGTAAATCGAGATAAGAAGATTATCGGTAAGGTTGATAATCTTATTATAGTGATCCACGTATCCAATTTGTCAATTTCAGCGATGTGAGATCACTGGAATCGACTGATCTCAGTTTCGTTGTACTAATCCCGAAATACGAACATTATGTGAATTAATTATTAATTAATTATAAAAAGGTTAAACTCAGAGAAATTGTCAACAAACATTGTTGGACGATGAAATAAACATCGCCAACGTGTCCAGAATGGTCAAATTAGCTAGGATAGCCTATCCAACGGTCCAATTTGGACACAAGGGCAAAAAGGTAATTTCGGGTCAAAACGGTGTCCGTATAGGAGTCGTTTTGCACCGAAAAATGTGCAAGAAAACAAGTCTACAAAATATAACAAATTATATGTCAACGAGTCCAGAATGACGATACGAACTCATCGGTATATCCGAAATTGGATTCCGATGAGCCGGTATCAAAAAGTTCCGTTGACCCAGAATGTAGGACCCACTTTGCACCGAAAAATGTGCCAGGGCCCACGTTCTCTAAATCTAATAAATTTCATATGAAAACATGCCAGAACGATGCCACAAGTCTACTGGTGGTGTCAGAAATAAAATCTGAAGTCCCGTGTTCAAAAATGGAATTTTACAAGTTGGAAATTATGAATTCGGACGACCAACTTTGGCGTCGAATTCAACCAATCAAACAAGCTCACAATGAAACGAAACTGGAGGGGTAGTAAGAGGGTTATACCAGCTTCGTACCGGAACTGGTAGCACGCCAAACGGAGCAGCGGTGGAGGAGATACAAGCTGACGAAGTTGGCCCCGCGAAACTGTCCAAATTTAATACAATTTAAACGGTCAACTTGGTGGCCGGTTTTCATGTATCAAACGATAAAATTAACGGACGAAAATTGACAGGGATGAAGGTCGATATACCGAGATTGCGACGGAATGAAGAAATCGTCGATCCAACGGTCGGATCTCCGGGAAATCGTACACAAAGTCGCTGCGACAGAGCGTCAAAACGAACTCGATCCCGCGCGCGTCACGACGGGACATCATTCAAAACGCACGAATCGCCTCCGATACACGTCGGGGAGGGGGACGACGGCCATGGGGTCTGCCCCGGAGATGCACACGGCCAATGGAGGGTCGGCCACGGCGGCCTCGACGCCGGCGGCGTGCCGTTCGCGCGTGCCCATGCACGCTGCTCACTGCTGCTGCGCTGGCCGGCTCGCGCGGGGCTGCGCGCGGCCAGCTCGGCCGGCGATGGCTCGTCGGGGGCGGCCAACTCCGGCGCGCGACGGCGCGGAGGCCAGCTACTGTGGCGGAGGAAGGAAGGTCGCGGGTGGTTGGCTTGGGAGTTGGCGGTGGCTCGTTTGAAAGAAGGTGGAGAGGAGAGGAAACTGGTGGTGGTGCTCGGCCGTGCTCGGCCAGGTGGTGGCGGCCAAAGTGGCTGAATGGGCTCGGCCAGGGAGAGCTCAGGGAAAGGGCTGTTGGTGGTGGTTCGATGAAGGAGTGGAGGGAAGTTGATGGTAGTAATGGAGATGTTTGAAGAAATGGAGGAGAAGAGGTGGTGGCCGACGGCCAGGCCACGCCGGAGTGGGGCTGGGGTCGGGCCAGCCAAAAAGGAGGTCGGCCATGGGTGTTGGGTTGATGAAGGTGGTGGTGGTGATCCATGTTGCTGTTGTTGTAGAATGGTGTGTAGTTTTTTGTGTTGGAAATAAATATTAGGAGAGAGAAAGAGAGGATAAGAGAGAGAGAGATGAAAAAGTTGCCCACCTAGAAATTAGGGCCGGCCACAATAGGTTGGCTGTAGGAAAATTTTGATGGGGAAATCAATGGTAGGGATTAATTAGGGAATCCAAGGGCTAGAATTAAAATAGGAAATATTAGGTTATTCCTATAGGATTAATTCAAGGAAAATTCCAATAAATGATTAAAAAAATGGTAGAATGAGTACTAATATTTTTGGGCAAAAAAATACGAGGGTGTCATGATGGAGAAAATCATGGAGCTGGACTGGACTCGGTGGAGCCGGATTGGATCAAAACTGGACATTGTGCAAAAATCGAATTAAAATTAGACATTGATGATCATGTGTAAATAAGTAGCACATGGGGATTCCAATAAATAGGACACAAGTGGCGGACGAATAGTAGGCTCAAAGTGGGCCATGTCCATAGTTGGGGCTGACAGGTTTTGGTCGACAGGGGACCCACAAATCAAGTTGGAAAATGAATGTGACGCCGTTGCGTGAAATAAAATCGGGTCACGTGTCGGGAAAGTTGTGTGAATCAAATAGAGCACAAAATGACGTGTCTGAGTGGGACACGAAGGTCATGGGTGACGAGCGTCTCTAGTAGATCATCAATGAGAAGTTGGTTTCAAGGAAATGACTGGTCTGGCGCTCCCAATTTAAAAGTCATGGTAACGCGCTGAAAATGATCAAGGAAAAGTGTGGAAAAATAAATAATAATCAAATGGTCTAATCCGACCCGAAGTTCAGCAAACCAAAAAGAGCACAGGGAAACAAGTTTGGGTGGGACACCATATACCGTCTTGAAGGTAATCATGTCCACTCCAAAACTCGTAAAGAAGATTTCCAGAATTGAACATCCCTGATACTCCAATTATCAATGGCACGGGAAAGTATACTCAAGGAAAAATAACAGAATAAATTATTTAATAAAACTAAAAATTAGAAAATAAAATAAAAAAAATTAGCCCGAAATTTAGGGTGCTCACAGATTGAGCGAGATAGGCATCGACATTTTGAAGTGCTTCGCTCAATGCAATACGAACGTCCTTGGAGAGCCTTAGGAGTTCGTATAGTGACAATTTGGCCGAAGTGTTAGCCAATTGTGCTAAGATGTCAAAGTTATAGGGCCTCTCTAGCCCTTGGGCTGCGTCCTTTCGGAGGAATTTGTCGAAGCGAGTCTCCTTCGGCCTAGGCTTGTCGGTCGTCGAAGGCTGAGCCGGTTCCAGAGCATCAGTTGTAGTGGGTTGATGATTTTTGGCTGGGTTGTCAACCACAGGTTGGGATTGCGCTCCGGACCGCGTGACGACGGCTGTAGCTTCCTCGTTGTTTGCTGAGATTGTGTGGCAGGTCCTAATTTTTTTACTCTTCCTTTTGCTGGTGGGAGATGGTGTGGGCCGAGTTACTTCTGATACCAAGTCTGGATGGACCCACATGACCTCCCCTCGTGAGGTGGTGAGAGGTACTAGACCGACAGCCTGATCTCGAGGAGGGGGAAGATTGGTAATCTCCATTGTTGCCAGAGGGACGGGGATCACCCCGTCTTGAGTCTCCATCGAAGGGAAGCTGTCGAATTGTACGGACACCATATTGGCTGCTACGGTTACCTCTTCGAAGTCGATGGCCAGAGCGTTCGAATCGATGAGGCTTTGGATGTACCTTTTTAGTTGGTAGCAGTCGTGTGTAGCGTGGTGTACATAACGGTGATAATGGCAGAACTTTGGGTTCTCTAGATCAGCCGGCCGAGGCTCCCGTCTTGGTGGAGGAAGCTGAATTCTACCCCCTTGTATGAGCATGTCCAAGATAGGCTTGACGTGGCCGTCTTCGAAGGAGTAATCGATTTGCGACCATTGTTTGTCTACTGGTTGTGACTCAGGCTTTTGTGCCGTGTCAGCCACCATAGCCTGCTTTTCCTTGTTGTCCCGATTGTTGGAGGGGTTACCCCCATTATCGTTGTTGAGACGCTTGCCCTTGTTTTCTCCTTCCGATATGTGCAACCCCAGTTGGCGAGCCTTCTTTAGTCGTTCTTTGGCGCTTGTGGCACTGATGATGAATGCCTTCCAATCTTTGAATTGACTTTCGCCCATCCAGAGACTGATCGTAGGAAGCAGTCTCTTTTGGCAGATCTCTATCAAAGAGGAATCTGGATTTCCGAAGGGCAGCTTCATGGCGGTCTGGCGGAACCGCTCGATGTAGTTCCTTGTCAACTCCTTCTCCCCTTGGACGACGTCCATGAGAGTGGACATAGTGACGTCCTGTCCTACTTCATAGAATCGCTCCAAGAACATGCGCTTGAAGTCGGCGAAGGAATGGATACAGTTGTCCGGTAGATTGCGGTACCAATCGAAGACGACCCCTTCTAACGCCCCAATGAATAACCGTGTGAGGATGGCATCATCATGGGGCAGATGGTCGATGGTAACCTCGAAGTAAGTGATGTACCGACTTGCTGAGGTTTTGCCATCATACGGGTTGATATTGAACGGCTTATATCTTGGTGGGAATGGAACATCCCTCCATTCAGCAGGGTATGGTTGCCGTATTCTGAGATCTTGAGCATTTTCTCGGGCATGGAACATGGCTCGGAGCTCCTGGACCTCTCTTCTTACTTCTCGGGTCTCATCTGTCGCGGTAGGGGCTGTTATTTCGGGAGGATTATTGCCCGGGTTTGATGCCGCTGAGTTTGAATGTATATTGACCGCGGGGCCCCTGCTTGTTTGACCAGGCGTTCCTCCTTGTAGAGTGGGCAGGGCCACTTTAATCTCGTCTACAGATTTGACCAAAGCAAGTAATATGGCTTCGAGACTGTCAATGCGCTGGCGATCACTGGAACCACCTTGATTGCTGTCCGTCATGAACACCGTCCTTACGTGAAGAGTGATGGAAGGGACGGTGGAGGATGTGCCCTCCGAGTCGTACCCGTATACTGAGAAGTCATCGGAATATGTGGGAATATTGTCTTCTGGTTCGGACTCGGAGGGAGCAGTACCCCCAGCCTCAGAGTTTACTTCGTCTTGAGAATCACGGGTGTCCTCGGGGACATCGGTGCTTGTCGTTCCTGATGGGAGAATCGTTTCCCCGGGCTCGGCCCCTTGAAACATTAGATTGTTGCGGATGTTCGAATGAGTGCTACCCCCAACCCCCAGCGATGCGGATGATGAATTTCCCACTGCAGCAGATTTCGTCTTTGAACGGGTGTGTTGGAATACTCCGGTGGAAGACAACCGTTTAGACGACAGTTTTGTAGCTGTAGTGGTTGATATCTTGGGACTGGAGATGCTTGTCTTTTTCCCCCCTCCTTTCGGTGGGGACCTTTTGAGCGGAATTGTAGGAGACAACAGGGGGTGCCTCATCTTCTGAGCTCGGGTGCTGTAGTCTTTGGAAGACGGACGGTCGATCTTCCGTTACTGCCGCGTTATTGCAGCAGCAATTGACGATGATTTGGGTGCAGCGATGTCCAAGCGAGGACTCTTTGCACGTCGACACTCCTTTTCTTTTCTAGCGTTTGTGGAGGATCGCCTCCCGCAGGTCAGAGGAACCACTCTGTCCATTTGCCGTCGGGGGCTGGACTCGAGCGGTTGCATACAACTTCCCATCCGAGGCCCGTGTGATAGTCAACGGGACACCCCGATAGTCAGAGGTTGGGACAGCTGATTGGACCCGATGAGTCCGCGCTGTCCTAGACTTCCTCCTTTTAGCACCTGCGGGTGCGTAATAGGAGGAGTCCAAGTTGAATAACAGAGAGTCTGGCTTATCATCCAGAGAAGTATCAGGGTCAGGACCGCATGAGAGATGGTCGAAGACTGATCTAGAGAAGCGTGAAACGGATGCTATGCGGCTAGGGTTGGGTACCGTGCAGGCTGTCTGCATGCGGTTGTCTTCTGCCGTCGGATGAATTGTTTTTGTGCGGCTAGGAGTCACAACCGTACAGGCTGGCCGCATGCGGTTGGCAATTATGGCCGTATGGGTTTTTTGCAAGCGGTTGACTCCCATAGCCGCATGAGTTTCATCCGTGTGATTGGCAACTGTAGCCGCATAAGCTATGCGGCTGACAGATATGGCCGCATGAGTTTTCTTCATGCGGCTGGAGGATGTAGCCGCATGAGCTTTCTCCCTGCGGCTGATACCCTTATGCGGCTCGGATCTCATAGAGTTCCTCTTTGCCCCTGCAAGTCTAGCATCATAGTATTTTCTTCTGCCAGACTTGGGGACAGCAGAGTTGTCTATGATCTGAAGTGGGGCCGCAGGGGAATCTTGCTCGCCGTCTTGAACAACAGAGGGTATCTCTGCAAGAGCTTCAGTAGGAATGAAGGATCGGGGTCTCCACTCCTTACGGGTCTTCTTTGTGTGGGCTCGCTTCTGGACCGGGCCAGTGCTCTTGTCGGAGAGCATCTCTTCGAACGCCTGTTGGTCGAACCGGGCGACCATCTTTTGTTGAGTGGAGCCAAGCTTGGCTGCATCCGATTGCGTCACCAACTCCTCAGCCGTGGAGAAGTTTGTCTCCAGCAGAGTCGCCATCGTATTTGCCATAAAATATAAAAGAACAGAACAATTATTCGGAGGACCGAACTTTTACTTCACGTTACAAACTCGCTTGTACAAAGAAAGCCTAGGGACGAAAACCTAGGTACAGCAGTCTAAGTACAATTGTTTATTTTAGATTCTGGGGGGTGACGATAGAGGCTCGAGAAGGCGACGGCAGCCCTGCCTTACTCCTTGGACGATCGGTATGCAGCCTTGGCTCCCTGTGAAAAGATGGTAGGCGTTGACGAAGAAATGCTCTTCTTGCTCCTCTGTTGCTCTTCTGGCTTCTCTCTCTCTCTCTCTGTGTATTCTTTTTTTTTCTGACTATTGGGAAGGGTCTCTCTGTATATACGTATTTTTCTCTCTGAAATTGTATATCTTACAAGGGAATGGCACCTTGCTATTTATAATAGTGGGATGTGATCATTAGGGTTGCCAATAATTAGCTTTTGGAGATGGCGGCGGCTTGGAGATTGGTCCATCTTGGCCATTCGTTTTAATTATGATGAATCTGGGCCATTAGGTATAGATTGCACCAAATCCCATGAGCAATTAATTCTGATTGGAATAAATCTTCCTTATACTGATCTTCTGATATCTGCGAGTAAATCAGATCTATTCTTCTGCCACGTGTCCCAGATCTATTGGGATCTGACCCAATCTTTAATGGCAGCCAATCTGAGGAATTAATCGGTTTAGGACACGTGTCCTAGGAGCTGCTGGGGGGAATCTGGACCGCATGAATAGTGAGCCGCATATGAATGTGAGCCGCATATGAATATGAGCTCACGTGTCAGGGCTGCGTGGGCAGTGGCCTTTACTTGAGTCCTCTAACCACAGAGGAGTAATCCTTGTGGGCCGCATAGGTATATATCCGCCTGGGCCGCATGGATATGATCTTCTTGAACCGCATGAGAAGTCCTCGCTCGAGCCGCATGAGGCTTTCATGGCCTGAGCCGCATAGAATGGATTTACTTCTGAGCCGCATGGGAAGTCCTTTGCTCGAGCCGCATGAGGCTCCTATGACCTGAGCCGCATAGGATGGATTCACTTCTGAGCCGCATGGGAAGTCCTTTGCTCGAGCCGCATGAGGCTCCTATGGCCCGAGTCGCATAGGATTTATTCTGAACCGCATGAGAAGCGAGCCACATACGAATGCCCACGTGGCAAGGCCACGTGGCATTTTTTATGGCTCTCGGGGGATTTATGTCAGAGATTTCTTTCCTCTTCCCTAGAGATTCATCATTATGGGAGAGCCATAATCACCTGCCTTTGGTGTCAGGGCTGTCAACTTTTCAGAAGGGTCAGCCGTCATAGCAATTAATGCAGCGTGGGTGGAGGGGAGCACTATCGGGCCACGTTTCTGAGCCGCATGAAATGCTTTGAGCCGCATAGCTCCTTGTGCCGCATGATTTAATGAACCGCATGAGTTTTGCTGAGCCGTATGGATCTTTCCTGGTCGCATGAATCATTTCCTTTAGTATTTTCCATGCTTCTACATACGTAGCCACTTACAGTCTCTACTATCATGTATTTACTTTCAGTTATAAAATATCTCCTGTTTACTTATACTTCCTATTCAGCACTTCCTGTATTTTACTCTATTGCATGATTTATACTCCTAATCTGCTATGAACTGTTTTAGAGATATGTGCTCATTCTCGTCCTGACTGGACCTGTTGATAAATTTTACAGATTGCTTGGAGGTTGCCTGCTAGCCTAGAGGAGACAAAGTAGAGGTTGTATAGATAGCTATGGTTTTGCTTATAGTTTATTTTCAGTTGTCTTAAGTTGTATTTATGGATTTACTGTATCTGAGTTTGGAGATTTGAGATGTATTTTTGGATTTGTGTATCTTAGACACTTAGATTTCTCTCTGTTGTACATCTTTTGGATTTCATGTTTTATCTATCCTTATCATGCTCTACCTTTGATGTGATTGAGTCTGTACCTGCTATGTCACCCCCATTCGGGAAGTATAAACTGTTTAGCCTTATACTGTTAGATGCATGAGACCTAGGACAGCGTTCTACTGCCGACACTGCGGCGTAGGCTGGACGTACCCACTTCTCGTGCCCTAACTCTGGGGTGCGGGTCGTGACAGCGTGACTAAGAATTCACACACACACGTAAAGACGTGAGCATAACTAAAATTCACGCTAACACGTAAAGACGTGTGCGTGACTAAAATTTACGCTGGCACGTAAGAACGTGAGCGTGACTAAAAATTTACGCTAACACGTAAAGACGTGAGCGTGACTGAACCTTCGTTCTCAGCCAGAAATAAAGTTCCCATGGTTCAGAATGGTGAAGAATGAGAAGCTCTGCCATAAGGAACTATCTACTTCCGAAAAGCACGCCAGGTTGGGAGATCAAAACCCATGGACAACCGAGAAGAAACAAGCCAAAGAAATAAAAAATGCTAAGTACTAAACTCTCTTAGAATCATGAGAGGAAGAAAAATGAACCATAAAAATGGTTCTCAAGTGGAAGCAAGAAGCAAGATGTACTTGCCTGTTGTTGGTTGGTGGAGAGAGTGATGAGGAAGAAGAAGAAGTAATGGTGAAGGAAAGAGTTATGAGGAGAGAGAAGGAGATGGGGGCTTTAAATAGGAAGGGTGGTGGTAGGTGGGCATTTGTGGGGGTTCGGTTCATGTGAACCACCATGAACCCAAAAATAACCAACCCTGGCCGAACCACAAAAGCAAGACTAAAAGCAGAGAAGTTAAAAGCAGAAAATAAAATACAGAAATAAAATGCAGGAATAAAATTGCAAGAAATAAAATGCAGATAATTGATTAACATGAAATTAAAGGAATTTAAATACAGGACAATACATGATAAATACTAAATAAATTTATATGAGTTGTACATTTATAAAAATATGCATTCTGGGAACGGGGAGTGACACTTCCACTACGATTGAAATCCGCTGTAGTGCAGTGCATACTTCTGAGTCCTCTTGAGATATCTCATAACTCTCTTCACGGTCTTCCAGTGCTCCACACCTGGGTTGCTCGTGAATCGACTCAGCATCCCCACGGTAAAAGCTATGTCAGGCCTTGTGGCAGTAGTTGCATACATCAAACTTCCGATGATGCTTGAGTACTCCAGCTGCCTGACGCTTTCCCTAGGATTTGGCTTCATCTTCTTGTCAGACCTGTAAGGAGTATCGATCCCTGGAAGATCCTGATATCCATAGCGTGTGAGGATCTTCTCAATGTAATGAGACTGTGACAGCACCACTCCAGTGTCTGTCCGAATGATCTTTATCCCTAGGATAACATCAACTTTCCCTAAGTCCTTCATTCTGAACTTAGATGAGAAGAAATTCTTTATCTCGGTGACACATGCTAGATCCGTACCCAGGATCAGCATGTCGTCCACGTATAGACAAACGATGACTCCTCTCCCGTCAGCGAATTTTGTGTAAATACATTTGTCCGTCTCACTAACCATGTAACCGTTTGATCTAATGACTTTGTTGAACTTCTCGTGCCACATCATGGGAGCTTGCTTCAGACCGTATAGAGATCTCACCAACCTGCAGACTTTGTCTTCAAGGCCCTTGACGATGAATCCTTCTGGCTGTTGCATGTAGACCTCTTCGGTCAACTATCCATTCAGGAATGTTGTCTTCACATCCATCTGATGTATGACGAGCTTGTGAATTGCACTCAGAGCAATCAACATCCTGATGGTTGTCATCTGCGCAACTGGAGCATATGTGTCAAAGTAGTCGATCCTCTGCTTCTGAAAAAATCTTTTGGCTACAACCTTGCTTTGAACTTGTCAATAGTTCCATCGGCCTTCATTTTCTTCTTGAAGATCCACTTGCTTCCGATTGGTTTAGCTCCTTCAGGCAGATCGACCAACACCCATGTATTGTTGGAGGTTATAGAGTCATACTCATCATCGATAGCCTCCCTCCAGAAGATAACGTCTCTGGTCTTCATTGCCTCATCATTGGTAAGAGGATCAACTTCCACATGATAGGTGACGAACTCATCTCCAAAGTCCTTCAGTCTCCTCACCCGCTTAGATCTGGGTTCTGCGAGTTCTGGTTCAACAATTATCTCTGGTATGACAATTTCTTTTTCTTGGACTGCATCTTCTTTGGAAGTGATAGCCGTCGGTGCACTCACATTATACTCTGAAATGTCTGCGATAACAATGTTCTTGTGCCTCGCAAATTTATCTTCAAAGAATTTGGCATCGCAAGATTCAACGATTTGATTGGTTTCAACATCAAGAAACCTCCGAGCATCACTTTTCTCAGCATACCCCAAGAAGATCGTCTTTGTAGTCCTTGTCCCGAGCTTCTGAATCTTCAAGTCCGGAAGCTTCACATATGCCAGCACCCCCACACTCGAATGACGTTCAAGTTGTGTCTGACTTTGAACCAGAGTTCATGAGGAGTGACTTCGGAACCTGCGTACGGTACTCTGTTCAGAATGAACGTAGCCGTTAATGCAGCTTCTCTCCAGAAATAGTTTGAAAGACCTGAAATCAACAGCATTGAGTTCATCAACTCTGTCAATGTCCTGTTCTTCCTTTCAGCTACTCTATTTGATTAAGAAGAATACGGAGCAATTGTCTCATTAACAATTCCATGTTCTTTGCAGAAAGATGTGAATTCAATAGACCTGTACTCTTCGCCTCGATCACTTCTGAGTCTCTTGAGTTGTTGTCCAATTTGACGTTCAGCCTCAGTCCTGAACTCCTTGAACTTCTCGAATGCTTCGTCTTTAGACTTGAGCAGATAGACGAATTCGTACTTCGAGTAGTTATCGACGAATGTAATAAAATACTTTATCTTGGCCTTTGTGGAGAACCGTCTGAAGTCACAGATATCTGAGTGTACCAACTCCAGAAGATCTGTACTTCGCTTCACCCGTTTGAACGATTTTCTAGGGATCTTTGTCTGTGCACAAACCTCACACTTCTCCACCTCCTTAACCCCCACAGTTGGAGATAAGCCCTAGACTAGATATTTTGTTTATTCTTTTACAATGAACATGTCATAGTCTATTGTGTCATAACTCAAGAGAATACCCAGAAGAAGAAACTATATTAACCATTTTTACAGGAGTTACAAGTTGAAGTTTGAATATCCCTTCGGTACAATAAGCTTTTTCGAAGTATGTTCCTTTGTAGGACATCACTATCAGTCCAGCATTAACGTCCATCCTAAAGCATGCGTTACATAGCAGACTTCCAGAGACCAGGTTCTTGGCTATCACCGGTACATGTTTCACATCTTGAAGCGTCAGCGACTTCCCCGAAGTCAGGTTCAGTACCACCGTTTTTATCCCCAGTACTTCAACTTGTGTCTGGTCCGTCAGCATAACCTTCTCAGATGTAGGCTTGTATGTAGTGAACAACTCCTTATTAGAGCAAACATGGCAGGATGCACCCGTGTCCATCCACCAGTCGATCTCAACACCAGCCGTGACAACCTGCACAATCATGAAAACCTTGTTAGGCTCACCTTGCTCTATCTGTTTGGACTTTGATCTGCAGTCTCTACGATAGTGGCCCTTGTTTCCACAGTTGAAGCAAGTCACATCTGACTTGGGCTTTAGCTTTGACTTGAAAGAAGCCGACTTCACCTTCAGATGGTTGAAATCCTTCTTCTTCTGGTTGTGAGAAACCTTATGCTTCCCCTTGGAGTCCCCCACATGCACCAAGTTGGCCTCTGCCAACTGTTTGGACAACGTGTCCAATTTGTTTTTAGCCATCAACTCATCTCTAACATTGATGTTGAAAAGTAGTTGATCCAGGCTGATTTGCATCTTCTTCGTGTGCATGTCCAAGATAAAACTGCTCCATCCTGACGGAAGCTTGGCAACTATACCCCCTACGATAAAAGCGTCGACAAGTGGCATGCCGTCGTCCTCAAGTTTTTGACGTAACTTGAGGAACTGCTTGACTTGAGGCAACATCGCCTTGTCGTCCTTAAATCGTATATTCCAGACTTTCTCAGTCACATGGATCTTGTTGCGGTTCTCATCCGCCTGATAATGCTTCTCTAGAGACTCCCAGATAACCTTTGCATGCTCCGTCTTGCTGTATCACTCCGCCAGAGTATCCTCCATAGAGTTCAAAATTATCAGCTTGCAGAGATTGTTGTCTCTCCTCTATTTGTTCTGCTTTGCAGTTATAATTGCAACCGCCCGAATAATAGCATCATCCTCGTCTAGAATCTTCGGTTCTGGTTCTGTCAGAACGTAGTCCACCTCTGCCAGTTACAGATTCCTGCATACCTTCCTCTTCCAAGAGTTGTAATGATTCCCGTCGAACTTCTCAAGTTTGTTGAAACTTGTATCCAGAAGTTTCGCACGGCTGTTCTCCATCTACAAGGATCTTACTTTGAGATTGTTAGTCCTGGGGATTGATCAAAGATGGTAGAACTAGATGTCGAGACCAGAGGTTCAAACAAAAGTTCCCCTTCTGATTATTCTCAAGATCCATGAGGAACACTATAATATAAATCTGATTACAAAAGCAACAATAATCAGAAAATAAATCTCACGTTCTTCCTCGCAATCGCAGTTGCTGACGGACAAAACTGAGTTACAACTCAAAGAAAAGAGAAGAAAGAAGAGGAAAGGTTCTTGCTGGGGTGATTAAGATCACCATTGCTCAAAGTAAGATTCGTCCCACCACGATCTGCTTCATGGAACCAGCAAGTTCACGAAGAACTTCTGGAACACTCGTAAGTCAATATTTGAGACTTGAACGAGCTTCCTGGACTTTACGGACTCCCTTAACTCACTTCTTGGTGCATCTTCCAAAGGAGGCCAAGGGGCTCTATTTATAGAGTGGAATGAGACTTCACATTTTTTCATATCCGATGTGGGACTAAGATACCAATACTCAAAAATAGAGTTTGATATTTTAGATCATCCCACAATCAGCATAGTAGTGTGTCAGTCCACGCCTACCCTCCGAACACTCTCGTGCATGCACGAGACAACCTGGAGTCCGTGTTTGAGTCTAAGTCCGCACAACAAAAATCAACTTGCATCCTTGTTGGAATTAATCCTTTTTTCTTCAAGGAAAATACTTCCACATGGCACATACTTGTGCTCCACCACCCCTCATGTGCACATCTCAACACAAGCAATGCATTATATTGAGATACTCACCATTTGGTGTAGCCGATATGGGGCTATCTTTCTGTCACGACCCGCTCCCGAATAATCAGACACGAGTCGGACATGTCCAGCCTTCGTAGTTAGACACGACGAAGTAAGATGTACCAAGCTAGGGAAATCTAACCAGATAAACATGAATGTGCAATCACAGCATCTATAAACGATCCCAGAAAGACCACCATAATCAACAAATCTATATATCATAAAGATACCAGAGTCAACAGGAATGAAATATGCTATGAAATCTAAAAACAATATCTAGGAGTGAAGCTAAATAGTCTAAACCAGAAGCCTCTAGCTAAGTCATGTCTCCATCCTGCTCAGCTAAGATCCCGGGCTCTGGCCCATAAGATAGAACAATATCCTGCAAGTACACCTGCAACATATCCAGTCAGGAGCGGAACAAAGTACAGTTCTAGGTAATGATCAAGAATATCATGATATGGAAAATAAGTACAGGAGAACATGAATAGGAAATACAAAAAATGAACATGAAGGTACAGAAATGAAAGTACAAGAAATAAAGTACAGGAATGTAATGAACCTGAAGTACAAGACATGACAAGTGCACAATGTTTGAAATACAATTAGCCTATGTAACCGGTGTTGGCCCATTGGTCATGGTCAAACCTGATTTTAATAATTGATCAAACTCTGTCTCAATATAAATGCAAGCCAATTCAGATGTTTACCTACGACGTTTTGGACACTGCTCAACAATGGATATCAACGATGTTCAAGACTAAAGCCGTTTGCCACTCCAAATGTACTTCCTGTTAAGCAATATAATTTTTTATTTTATTGAGTCTAAGAACATATTGTACACCGAGTCGTACTGGCAAATAGACTATCCGAAAATGTTTTTCAAAACTATCCTATTCTTTTACAAATGACCTACGTTTTTGAAAAACATCCTTTTTACAAAAAGCTTCTGAAGGACTTTTCAAAAAGCCAAAATTGTTTTTTTTCAAAAAAAATGAACTGGCAGAACCCTAGCAGAACTCGGTCCGAGTTCGGCCAGAGTTTGGCCAATTAGAACGTTAGTGAACGTTGGATTTTTGAACTTGGTCATCCTTCAGTTGCGGTTTGTTACAAAGAGTTCTGTCCGAATTCTGCCCGAATTCTGTCAGAGTTCTGTCTTTGGAAAAACTATAAATAGAGAAGCATTTCGATCATTTCAAATCACCAATTCACTTTCAATCTCTTATCTTCTTAAGCTTACATTCTTCCGAAGAGTTCTAAAAAGTATTCATTTTCAAATCTCATGCCAGTTACAATCCTCTAGTCGATTTGCCAGTGCGGTACGGTCTAGAAGTTTCAGAGCGATTGTAATCAGAGGCTTGATAGAAGATACAACTCTTCACAATTGAAATTGGTCGAGTTCTTCGTATCAAAGCTCGCGTCTATAGAAGTTGTAAGGACTTCGTATGAAAAATTATGGGATTTTCCAGTAGTGGATTCAACTGGAAGCTAGAGTTCTTCCGACTGGACTAGTCCTCACAAGAGGAAAACCAATATAAATCTCGGTGTTTGCGTTTGCCTCTGATCACTTTTAATTCCTGTCATTTACTTTCTGGTTATTTTTATATCTGTGATCTAACTGCTAACAAGATTTTTAATTAGAAATATTCTGCTGTCTACTATATTTACCCCCCTTAAGAGTATTCTGCTTTATGATTTTGTTCCTACAATTGGTATCAGAGCAGGCTCTCCATCTAGAGGTATATCGAAAGCGGGTTATACAGGTAAAGCAAGGTAAAATTGCAGTTATATTCAATTTTTTATAGATCACAGTATTACACATGGCAACTGTGAAATTCACAAGTGAAGGCCAAGCCACAAACAGACCTCCACTGTTTGACGACAGAAACTACACTTATTGGAAAACACGTATGAGTTTCTTTCTGAAATCTCTTGATTTTGACTTATGGTCTATAGTTATTGATGGCTATAAAAAGCCACCTCGTATTAATGTTGATGGTGTTTTAGTTAAAAAACCCCATGACAAATATACAGAGAAAGAAAAAAAAAAGGCCAGTCTTGACGCACGTGCTATTAACGCTTTATTTTGTGCTTTAGACAGAATTGAATTCAACAGAGTATCTACTTGCACAACATCAAACAAAGTATGGAAACTTCTCGAAGTAACCCACGAAGGAACAACACAAGTCAAGGAGTCAAAAATCAGCAAACTTACTCAGGAGTACGAGGCGTTCAAAATGAAGCCAAGTGAATCAGTCACTCAGATGTTTACAAGATTCTTGGATATTGTAAATCCTTTGTCTTCACTAGGCAAGGATTACAGTAACCATGCGAAGATTCGCAAACTTCTACGAGCCCTTACAAAGAACTGGATTCCAAAGGCTACAACAATTATTGAAGGGAACGACCTCTCAACAATGTCTCTAGAAACACTCATGGGTAAGCTACTCACTCACGAGTTAGAACTTCAAGACTTTGAAGATGCTACACTAAAAGAGAAATCAGAGAAGACAATCGCTCTCAAGGCTCAACATAGAAGAACCATCAAAGATGATTCTGATGACAGCGACTCCGACTCTGAAGATCAAGCTCTTTTGGTAAGAAAATTCAAGAAGTTCATGAGATTTAACAGGAGAACAAAAGACAGCAAAGACAACAACAACAACAACGAGGAAGATCCTATTTTCTACGGAGTGAAGCATATGGTATGAAAGTGAAGCCAGCGACTCAGAAGATGAACAATCAGATGATGCTACAAATGTATGCTTGATGGCTTGTGATAAGGTAATTACTAATCCTCTATTTGATCCGTATGATGATTTCACCTTTGAGCAACTAGGAGAGGCTTTCAGTGAACTGTTAGATGATTACAGGAAACTGCGTAGTAAATATGAAACCTCTAAGAAGGTCCTCAATGAGTACAAAGGTAAAATAGGAAGACTTACCAACCAATTAGATCTGGTTAGAAATAATGACTCTTTAACTGAGTTTGGTGAGCTTTCTTCTATTAAATTGTTGTTACATGAGACTGTTAAGCTATCCGAAGAAAAAGACCAAACTATTATCCAGTTAAAGGAAGACATATCTAAGGAGAGAAAGAGTCTCCAATGTGCACAGGTCAGATTAGAATCACTCACATCTGACTAGATTATAAGACACTTCCAAAAAGTTGGAAATTAGTTTAGAAAAACGGCCTGAAGTTGCTGCTTCCTATTCTAACACATGTAATTACCGAATCATCGGAACACGCCAACACAGTCAGACCAAACCATACCAAGACTATGCCCAAGAAGACTAATAGGCATGCATTCTTCTATACTAGAAAACCAAAACCTACAAATCATGCACCACACACTACTTTCAACACTCAACATGCTAAATGTCATTATTGTGGCCTCATTGGTCATATATCTTCTGTATGCAGAATCAGAAAGTTAGTAGATTTAAATGTTTATGCATGGATGCTGAAAACTAACCAGTCAGGACCCTACAAGAAATGGGTACCAAGAGTTTCATCTGCAAATTATTTTGTAGGTGGGACGCCCTTCACATGCTAGGAGCAAATGGATCCTCGACAGCGGTTGCTCACGGCACATGACCGGTGACACTTCATTATTCGTAATACTTTCGAAGAGGAATAAAGAAGGATACGTCTCCTTCGGTAATAATTTAAGAGGATACATAATCGGTATCGGTGACATTGGTAAGGCTCCCTATCCAGTGATTAAAGATGTTTGTCTTGTTACCGAGTTAAAACATAATCTGCTCAGCATAAGCCATTTAGCTGATCACGGTTATGGTATTAACTTCGTAAAAGATAAATGTACTATAATTGATAGTTCAACTGGTAGTACTATATTTGAAGGTATTAGGGAAGATAATATATATGTATTCTATTTGTTGGAAGATGCTAACACAGCAGGTAGATGTTTGATGGCCAAAAGCGTTGAGAGTCAACTATGGCATATGAGACTCGGTCATGCAAACATGGATACAATTTCAAGATTATCTATGAAGAAGTTGGTACACGGCTTACCGGACATTTCTTTCAAGAAGGATACGGTATGTAGTGAATGTGAAAAGAACAAAGCTACCAAATCTGCATTCAAATCCAAGAATGTTGTAAGTACCACTAGACCTTTACAACTGTTGCATATGGACTTATTTGGACCAAATAGAATTGCCAGTCTAGGTGATAAGTTATATGCATTTGTCATTATAGATGACTTCTCTAGATATACATGGGTTTATTTTCTTGCACGCAAGAATGATGTATTATCAGAATTCGTCACCTTTTACAAGAAAGTATAGAATGAAAAAGGATTCATGATTACTTGTATTCATAGTGATCATGGCGGCGAATTTAAGAATGCAGAATTCAAGCAATTTTGTGACACACGGTTATCTGCATGAATTCTCTTGCCCTAGGACTCCGCAACAAAATGGAGTTGTGGAACGTAAGAATAGAACTCTATCTGAAATGGTTAGAGTAATGTTAAATCAGTTTAGTCTACCTAGATATTTATGGGCTGAAGCTGTAAATATAGCATGCTATATTCTCAATAGGGTTCTAATTCGACCTATATCGAAGAAGACTCCCTATGAATTATGGTTTGATAGAACATCAAATGTTTCTTATTTCAAAATCTTTGGTTGTAAATGTTTTATTCTTAATACTAAAGATAATTTGAGTAAATTTGATGAAAAGGCCGATGAAGGTATATTTTTAGGTTATGCAGCAAAGAGCAAAGGATATAGAGTCTTCAACAAAAGAACCATAATCATTGAAGAATCTATCAACGTAAAGTTTGATGAGCTAAATCAACACTTAGATGATGATGACAATGAAGACATAATTGCACCAAGTATAGCTACTGCAAAACCGTTACACAAAGATGCAGAACCAGCACATCAGGCATCAGATGATCCTCCAAGCAAAGAAGTCGGAACTAGCAATCCTGAGACTACACCAAAAGAGATGAGATTCTTGGCTAATCATCCAAAGGACTTGGTAATTGGTGAGGTTACCAAGGGTGTAAGTACTCGTTCCTCTAATAAAGATATAGCTTCTTGTGTTGCTTTTGTCTCGCAGTTTGAACCAAAAATATTAATGAAGCATGTAGTGATAACTTTTGGTTAGATGCTATGCAAGAAGAATTAAACTAATTCGAACGAAATCAAGTTTGGGAACTTGTTCCCAAGCCCATTGATCATCCGGTCATTGGCACCCGATGGGTATTCCGAAATAAACTGAACGAGAATGGTTTAGTGACTCGTAATAAGGCTCGACTCATAGCTCAAGGATACAATCAAGAAGAGGGTATCGACTACGATGAGACTTATGTCCCAGTTGCGAGATTAGAATCCATTTGCATGTTATGTGCATTTGCATATTTTCATAATTTTAAATTATTTCAAATAGATGTCAAAAGCGCATTTTTAAATGGTTTTATAAAAGAAGAAGTTTATGTAGCTCAACCACCCGGTTTTACTGATTTCAAATTTCCTGAATATGTTTTCAAGTTGAAGAAAGTCTTATACGATTTGAAACAAGTCCCTCGTGCTTGGTACGATCGTCTAAGCTCTTTTCTACTTGATAACGGATTTTTAAAGGGAAAGGTTGACACTACCTTGTTTATAAAATCTTTGAATAATAATATTCTTTTGATTCAAGTCTATGTAGATGATATTATCTTTGGATCTACTGATGAATCTCTTTGTCAAGAATTTTCAAAGTGTATGCAGAATGAGTTTGAGATGAGCATGATGGGAGAGCTGAAATTCTTTCTCGGACTGCAAATCAAACAAACCAACAATGGGACGTTCATATATGAAGCAAAGTACACAAATGATCTATTAAAGAAGTTCGACATGGAAGCAGCAAAGCCACTTAGCACTCCAATGGCGACTTCAACCAAGCTTGATATTGATGAACAAGGCAAACCTGTCGACATACGTAAGTATCGAGGTATGATCGGTAGCTTACTGTATTTAACTGCTAGTCGACCAGACATTATGTTTAGTGTTTGCTTATGTGAATGCTTTCAAGCTAATCCTAAGGAATCACATATGCGCGCAATTAAGCGTATCTTTCGATACCTTAAAGGCACTTCTTCTGTCGGCTTATGGTATCCCAAAACTACATCATTTGACCTAACCGGTTATTCTGATGCTGATTTTGCCGGATGCAAAGTAGATAGAAAAAGCACTAGCGACACATGTCATTTCCTAGGAAAATCTCTAGTCTCTTGGTTTAGTAAAAAGCAAAATTATGTTGCATTATCAACAACCGAGGCTGAGACCGCATGACGTTGTTGTGCACAAATTTTGTGGATGAAACAAACTTTAGAAGACTATGGATTGTATTTTACACATATACCCATTTTCTGTGACAACACTAGTTCTATCAATTTGACTAAGAATCCAGTATGTCACTCTCGTACTAAATATATCGAGATTCGACATCACTTTCTTAGAGATCATCAACAAATTAGAGATATAGACCTTGTATACATAGACACACAGAATCAATTAGCTGACATACTCACAAAACCTCTAGCGAAAGATCGTTTCAATTATTTACGTCAAAAATTAGGAATTTTAGATATCAATAATATTAATTAATTTTGTTTTATTAATTATTTATTCGATACTCGATAACTGTTTTCGAGACAAGCCTAAAAAGAGTCTGTCTGTCACCACGACTACGGTCGAAGCGAAGCGGTATTTAAGAGTTTCTCGGTGAACCTCCGTTAGCTGGGACAGTACTCCTACAACTAATCTGAGACAGATGCTGTATAAAGAATATTAATTTATAAAATAATATTAATTATATTACTTTGAGATTTAAAATTACTAAACTTTGAATTAAACATTTGAAACGAATTAATGAAAAAGATGTGGCCCCATTTCTATTTTATATATATATATATATATATATATATATATATATATATATATATATATATAGCCAGGCAACCCTTGGCGAATTCGGCCCGAGTTCGGTCCGAATTCGGCCAGAGTTCGGCTGGATATATATATGTACCAGCCAGAACCCGAGGCCCCCATCTTCTTCATTCTTCCAAACTACATCAAACAGCAGATGCCGCGCCTTCAAACCTTAGTTTTTCTCCATCCTTGTTCATCCAATCCGCATGGAGATTCTTGTCCAAACTTTGGATTCGTGCGGAGAACTTCGTCCTCATCAGCATATTCAATTCTTGGAAGGTATAATTCCTTCTCTCCTCCACTTTTCAATACTTAAGGTTTCTAGAAATTTTGGGAAAGAATGCCTAAGTTCAATCCCTTCAAGAGGAAGAAGACTAATGCCAGTGAAGAGGCATCATCTTCAGATCCGTATACGGATTGCCTCTTTTCTTCGGTCCAATCGGACGACGGTACATCGGACGAGTTTTACTTTAAAACTTCCGATCAAGCTTTATTGTGGTACGCCGATTTCATCATGCGTACTATTTGCACCGGATCGCCGATTAAATGAACTATCTTTCCGGATCACCGCCCTTACTTTAAGGCATTAGGGTTACAATACTTTGTTACTTTACAATTCCACATTGCCACTAATGCCATTAGATTATTCTATTGTAATTTTGGGTTAGACACTTTTACCGCGAGGACACGTGTCGTAGGAATCGATATCGAATTCACTGATGAAACGTTAGCAGAAATCCTTGGTATCCCAAACGAAGATGCCCCGCTCGATGACACCACTGATTTTGATTTCCCCGATGGCACGACACTCGTTAGTTTCAAGAATGAGCTTTGTGCGCCCGCACGCGCTCGTCCTGGAAAGTTTAAGGCTAATAACTTGAACTTGTTTAACTACGAATTACATCGCATCATCTATTCCACTTTACTTCCAAAATCCACTTCCAAAGATGATGTCACTGCACTTGAGCTTTCTGCTCTTTATCATATTCTTAAGGGGATTCCTTTTTCTGCCCCTAAGACTATCATCCAGATGATGGGTAGATATCGCGGGAGGGACCGCAACCTATCTCATGCGATGCTTATTCCTTGCATCTTTCAGAGATTTGATATTGACCTATCTACTTGTGCTGTCGACCCCGACCCCAAGTTTCTCAAACTCTCTCGTCGTAGCATTGCCACTGTTCCTCCACATACTGCACCTGCTCCTCCTGTACCTACTCCCACAGTACCTGTTCCTCCTCATTCTTATCCTATGACATTTGAGGGTATTCATCAGCACTTATCAGATCTGCAGTCCTTTTATGTTGAGACTTCTAGGGAACACGAGTTCCATGATGTGACTCGGTTCCAGGCGATTTGCTAACTCCTTCGCCGATCTGAGGTTTGCGCAGACGGGTCATTCTGCTAGCTCTCTACCTCGAGATCCTTATGTTTCTGGCTACCGCATTGATGACGAGGTGGTCCACTCTCTGTTCCAGCCAGGGAACGCCTATGATTGGTATCGTACCGCTGGTGCCACTCCTCGCACTTCTGGCGCTGGTACTTCTGGAGCTGGTCCTTCTGGCCATGCTGGCACTGCAGCTGATGACGATGATGATGAGGATGATGATTTTTGAGATGTTAGATATTGAGACTGTTACTTATGTTTTTTGTTTACTTGGAAATGCTCCTACATTCCAAGTTATTATCAGCACTTTTATTTTATATGTGACTCTTCATAGACATAGTTTTGATTATGCCTCAGTTTTGGCATCTTAGTTTATTATTCAGCACTTTATTTGTTTCAGTTTTATTCTAGCACTATCTATCTCTTCATATGAAAAACTACCTGTGACAAATACATGCCTGTGTTGTTCTATAGACTATCTGTTTCTCTTACTATTTTCACTGTTTATATCTTGCCTGTAATGAATATTCATATTTTTTTATTGTGTTTCTTCACTGTGTGTTACTTATGTATTTATTGCGGGGGAGCTTTCTCTTTTGCAATTATTTTGCTAAGTGACAACGGGGGATAAATAGATCTAACATTTTCGTGAATACAGGTTATGAACAATTTCTTTTGGTTACTATTTTTGAATTGATCCAAGCTTTGATGTTATATCGGCAAGGTTTGTCAATTATCAAAATGGGAGAGATTGTTGGCCCATTGGTCATGGTCAAACCTGATTTTAATAATTGATCAAACTCTGTCTCGATATAAATGCAAGTCAATTCAGATGTTTACCTACGACGTTTTGGACACTGCTCAACAATGGATATCAACGATGTTCAAGACTGAAGTCGTTTGCCACTCCATATGTACTTCCAGTTAAGCAATGTAATTTTTTATTTTATTGAGTCTAGGAACACATTGTACACCGAATCGTACTGGCAAAAAGACTATCCGAAAACGTTTTTCAAAACCATCATATTCTTTTACAAATGACCTACGTTTTTGAAAAGCATCCTTTTTACAAAAAGCTTCTGAAGGACTTTTCAAAAAGCCAAAATTGTTTTTTCTCAAAAAAATGAACTGGCAGAACCCTAGCAGAACTCGGTCCGAGTTCGGCCAATTGGAACGTTAGTGAACGTTGGATTTTTGAACTTGGTCATCCTTCAGTTGCGGTTTGTTACAAAGAGTTCTGTCTGAATTCTGCCCGAATTCTGTCAGAGTTCTATCTTTGGAAAAACTATAAATAGAGAAGCATTTCAATCATTTCAAATCACCAATTCACTTTCAATCTCTTCTCTTCTTAAGCTTACATTCTTTCAAAGAGTTCTAAAAATCTTTCATTTTGAAATCCCAAGCCAGTTACAATCCTCTAGTCGATTTGCCAGTGCGGTACGGTCTAGAAGTTTCAGAACGATTGTAATCAGAGGCTTGATAGAAGATACAACTCTTCACAATTGAAGTTGGTCGAGTTCTTCGTATCAAAGCTCGCGTCTATAGAAGTTGCAAAGACTTCGTATGAAAACTTGCGGGATTTTCCAATAGTGGATTCAACTGGAAGCTAGAGTTCTTCCGACTGGACTAGTCCTCACAAGAGGAAAACCAGTATAAATCTCGATGTTTGCGTTTGCCTTCTGATCACTTTTAATTCCTGTCATTTACTTTGTGATTATTTTTATATCTGTGATCTAACTGCTAACAAGATTTTTAATTAGCAATATTCCGGTGCCTACTCTATTCACCCCCCCTCTAGAGTATTCTGCTTTATGATTTCGTTCCTACAATCGGCTGGGGTGAGTACAGGAACATGTACAGGAGTACATGAATATCGGTACGGCTTAGGACCCGTGTGCACGATGCGAGGCCTAAGCTATCTACATGAATATAGTATCCGGGGTTTGGTCATATAGCTAGTGTATTTCCCCTCCTGACACAAGTACAAGAACAGGAGATACAGGGGTACAAGCTATCATGTCATGATGTATCACAAGAAAAGTACATGATATGTAAATGCACAAAAATCATAGAAAAGTACCTGCGGTAATCAGTGGAGCTGGATGTGCTCCTGGTTTATTAAGTACAAGTGGGTTAATATCTAAATGAGCTCTAGCTAGTTATGTGATTCCTAATAGAATTCATTCTTTTTAATCTTCTATTCAAAATTAATACAAATCAATTTAAAAGAATACTAAATCCACTCACAGGTTGTTCATAAAGTATTACCCCAAAATTATAGAGCAACCTCATTTGACAGTTTGTCTATATCACAATTAAATTTATAACTAGCTTAACTGAAAAATGAAAAACATTAGACCACTCTTTAAATTAAGTTTAATGAATGATGCAATTATCCAAGTCATAATGACTATAGATTGGTTTAGAGGATATATAACAAAAGATACATATTTTCCTATCCCTTACCATAATTCAACATTAGGACAATCCTTACTAAAACCTACTACCAAGTCATCATTTATCTCATCCATCCCCAAACCCTTCTATCCAAAACATAAGTCACATGCTATAAACAGTTGGAAATAGGGATGCAAAGCTTCCCAGACATTACTTACTAGAGATCATCCACCAATACATTCAGGTAGAATATTCCAGTCAATACTAACACGGGTAAGCATCACAAGCCTACTGAACTTGATTGCAACTAAACCATATACATGGACAACAGTACTGGTATTGAACCAAAATTCTAACTGACTAACAGGAATGAAAATTGGATCAGACAAGGGTTTAAGCAAAACTCAGTTTGCAGGTCCATAGCTAAACAGGGAGTTAAAGAGCAATTGCCAACCATGAGTGGTCCTAAACCAACCTTATTAATTCGAACCATTACTCAGTTCTGGATCCTATGATATATGAAACAAAAAATTTAAAATCAACGAGATTGAGCTCTAAAATCAGGAAAAGAAGACTAATCCATTAATCAGTGAACTGGACTAGATACACACATCATAATTTATTCGAACATAAGATAGGCTACAGGAAAAAGTAATTTGTAAAGGTGTAAACAAAAGTTTCTTTAAAAAAACAGAAAACATATGGAGTCTAATCCCCGATTAAAATTCAACCATAAACTGTTATCATACATCAATACGGATGCAAATAACAACATCAGTGTTATGCAACACTCGAATACAAAACTTGTTCTCGTATTCATAAGCAAATGCTAAAAAAACAACACAGGAAATCCTTCCTGCACCCGACACCCAGGTTCCTTTGCTACAATCCGAGTCCACACACCGATGCTACTCATGTGTTCATCCCTCCTCTGCCAAAGATGATAATGGAACCCGACCCCTATGGTAGACACGAACATGATATGCACACTGCAACCCGATCCCACCCCTGGTCGACACACACACACTACAAATTACTATGGTAGAGAACGAGTCCATAAGACACAAGGACAACATAATACCTGACAATGAAAGATTAATCCTCAACGAATAAGCTTCCCCGAAGAGTCGACCACGTATCCTGAGTCTCGCTCGGCAAAATCGTATACTCTGTGAAACATTTTGTCGAACAGGTACCGATCATCAACAATCAAACAGTAACTCAAACAAATATCAAAATTCTTGCACCAGAAAATAACAAAAGGATTCGAAAACCACAATCGTACGCTCACAATTCAAATCTGATCAAACAACTTGTTATTCATAATCGATCCGATCCCCTTCGTCATCCCAACAACTATCAACCAAGATCAAAGAATTGAAATCAAAAGTCTAATTCCACAGCAGAAGTAAAGAATCAAGAATTAATATAATGATAGCATATATACCTGGAAGAAGGAAATCTGCTGATTCAGGACACGTCTCCAAGTGTCGGACACGCGATTTCTGAAACCAAGCGTTTAATTACTCCAACTCGATCTGGCCACCAGATTTTGAGTCGATCCGTCCAGATCGAAAATGAGTTGATAGATCGGAGACTCGTCGATTTCAGGAGGAGTTCGAAGGCCTCTTAGAGCAACCGTTAGTAACAATCGATCGCCGATCCCAGTTAAGACTCAGCTCCTGAAGCAAAGAGGACACGGACACACGGCTAAGTTGAGCGATCGTCAGGGAAGAATCATCATGCTGCCAGAGAAACACCAGTGAGATCAAAAACCGATAGAATCCGATAGGCCGATCAAAACAGTAGAACTCACCGAGCGTCATCTTCCAGATCGGTAGAGGCTCAGTCTCGAGAAGGAAATCGTCGCGTGTCCAGAGTACCAGCCGTTACCGTCGTTGCTATCCTTTCAGATCCCGGAGCTAGGGAGCCACCGCCGTCGGGACCTTGAGGAAGTTGGGACTCGTTGCCGCCGCTCGAAGGACCCTTGGTGTTGCAATCGCCGGAAATGGAAGGATCATCGGAGGGTGATGACCGATCGCGCACAAGGCTGTGCGCCGCTAGGATGCGCCGCCGGAGTGGTGGCTCTGCACCGGAGACTCGTCGAGGGGTGGAAGCATCATCGTCACCATCTCCATCGTCATCGTCGGCTGGATTGAAGAAGCTAGGGTTAGGGTTAGGGTTTGGGTTCGATCAATAGAGAAGAAATGGAGGGAAATGATGGGGACTCAGTTCTCAAGTCCATAGGAAAATAAGAGAGCTCACTCTCTCTCTCCTCTATAAATAATAAAGAGAGGTGGATGGAAATTTTACAGTTAAATCCTAGGCAACTGATAAATTGCATTCCAGCCCTAAAAGTTGTTAGAAAAACTGTTTGATTAGTTAGAAAGTGGTTAGAAAAATGTGGAGACCACTTCAGTTGGTTATAACAAATTTGAATTAACACTCATGTCACCAATTTAAACTAGTCTCAAAGATCAAAACAAAATTAAAACAAAATCATTTAATCAATTTGTTTAAAAAAACGTAAAATTCGAGAAAATGAAAAAGCGGGGTTACAAATCTCCCTCCCTTAGAAAATTTCGTCCTCGAAATTCAAAAGAGGTATGACAACAAGATTAAGAAAATAATTTCAAGCAAGACAATTTTGAAAATGAGCAATTAAGTTTAGACATAAAATAAAGTCGAATTTGGGCATGGTCAAAACAGAATTCAAATTATCTGCATATTTGATAGGCACAAGAGCTTAGTTATTATTGCCTACATGTATCTAGACATGATCGGAGGCAGGATTTGGAGTGATGCATGGGAGTGACATGTCATGACAAGATAAATGGGTGAAATGGTATGATTGATAATGATAAAAATTGATCGGACACAAAGTGAAATGAAGTTTAGTTAAAATCTGACACGATGATTACATACAGAAAATTAGAGTAACACGATAATGATCGAAGACACGCCCGAGATGAAATGAATTCCAACATAACTAGAGGGTAAATCCAGTGGCACAATCTTCCAGTCATTATTAAATTTGAAAGTGTAGTATAAAAATCATTGTTATATAGGTATAATCAAGATCAAAGTTTTTATACAAATCCTGATATTATAAGTACAATTGATAAAAAAAATCTGGTGGGACGGAATCAAATCGAGCAAGATATATATATTGGAAAAATCAACTGATTCAAGGATAAAATGCGAGAAGAGAGAGTTTACAAGGGTTGGTTGAAAAAAACATACGAAATACCCAGGACGAATTAGTATCAAATCAGGATGAACGTGCAAGGGTTTAGAATTTACGAAAATCGATAATCATATGAAAAAGGAAATATAGTTTCCATGGTATTCGAGAATATATAGGTATTTGAAATCACTTTGCTTAGAATCCCTACCCCGCCAGTATATATCTGACTGCAGTGGACTTTCGGCTCCGTGACTCAAATAACAGTATGTCACCGATTATTCTGTCAACCTTATCCATTTTCCAACAATCGTTGACGAAGCAACCCAAGAGATCAAGATATGAAGAATATGATAAAGTCTCAATAATACTCAAAAACATCTGAATGTCTGAATCACTTCAACTTAGAGTTCCTGCCTCGCTCGTGCGCTGCTGGCTGCAGTGAACTTTCAGTCTCCACAATCCAGATAACGGCTGCAGCGCGCAACTGCCACGCCCTAGTAGGTCATCGAATAGTCTCTCAACCTTATCTATTGGAATTACAAAACAGTTTCAAAGAATTTAAAATGGTTTCCAATAGTCCAAGTCACAATAAAAAGTGAAGTTATCTGTCTGTTAGGATGCAAGGGTTTCACTAGGTGCCAAGATGCAACGAAGGATTAAACAATGAGTAGTGAGTACAAAAAGGACAACCAGGGAGATTTTAAAACCCCAAACAGGGAATCAAAGTTTCAAATAGTAATCGAAATCTCAAATAAAATTTGGAATGGTGATATGGAACGTTTTCCCGAATGGATAACAGAATCTCAAAGGATGAACAGAAGCAAGGCATCAAATAAAAGACAAGGTTTCAAAATAAGGAATAAAATCTCGCATCGGAAATAAGGTTTGACAACATCTCAATAACAACGAAATCTCGGACAAAATCTCAAAGGGAAAACAAACTTCAATAGGATACAAGGTCTCAAATAGAGAACCAATATCAACAAAGTCATGATTAGGAAATAAAATCTCAAAATGAGAAACAGAATCTCAAATTCTCGAATGGAATCAAAGTCCTGAATAAACCAAATTCCAACAAGCCCTGAATAGAGAATTAAACCTTGAGTAGAAAACGAAATTACGATTTGTAATCAAGTTCTGAATTGTGAATACAAAGCAAATCACAATAGTCGAAGCACAGTCATGAATAGAGAACAATTCTTAAAATGGAAACAAAGTCATGAATGGAAAGCAAAATCTTATACAGAGAATGAGTCAAATCTCAACTAGGAAACAAAATCTCCAAAATCTTCAAAGGAATCATCAACAATGTCCTGAATAGGATGAAGCTTAAACAAGACTTCGAATGAGGAACAGGGTTTCAAAATAAATCTCGAGTAGGAATTAAATCTTAATTAACACGAAGTTTGGTAAAGGAACAAAATTTCCAAATATGAGCCATCACTAGGAAACAAGGTCATGAATGAATATACAAACAGTATCGAATAATGGATCTCAAACAATTATCGAATTGTGGATCTGAAACAAGTTTACCGAAATAGAAAACAATATCTCGAAATAAGTTTTGACATCAACCAAGGTTCCAAAATAGAAAACAAGAAGTTTCAAAAAATGATCTAGATGCTAAGAGAAATTTAAGAAAAGACTGGATTGCGAATCAAGATACATGGTTTTCTTCAACCATGCAAAAGAAGCCTTCTGCCTTCAGACTATCTTCAGTATTCCTCCGGGACTAGAATCACCTCAATTTCTTCAGCTGTCCTGAATAGGCCAGTCCGTGCAACAGTGCTCCAAGCGATTACTGAATCTGGAGAGACGGTCCCCTTGCTGCAGTCCTGGTGCTCCTCGTGCTCGTCTTTGGGCAATGTGATCAGCGGCCTCCGAGCAATGCTTGTCTTGGTGGGCAGGCGATCCGCAGTATAGGTATAGTTTGGCCCTCTTGCGGCACTCCTCGAGACGATGTCCTAGATGGCGACAGAAATCACAAATAGCCATCATCTGAATCTGATGACGCGGCTGGAGAGGCGTTGTCTGAGTGTGGCGACGCTTTGCGGATCCATAGTAGTTGCTATCCCCATCACAAATCTTCTTATCTCTCCTAGGCTTTAGCTTTTCGTCTCGTTCCATTGTTTGTGCTACATTCTGGATCTCCTTGCTGGTGGATCCAATCTCTAGAGAAGTCGGGTACTCAAAGACTTGGATGCTCTTAAGTAGCGGATCCAGGTTCTTGATCTGCTCCTCAGTGCAAGATATGCGCTCGGTGTCGGGGAAATCCATAAGTCTGAGAGTCTGGAAGTCAGAAGTTCTCTCTAGCTCGGAAAGCGCATCTGAAAGTCTAGCTCGGAAAAGGGTAGCCTGCTCCATCTGGGTGTCAAGGAATTCTTGAGAAATTTCTATCAACTGCGTACTACCCATGGGGATAGTAGGGCGACATGAGGTAATAGAAGCTCGGGGCGCCAAGTGCAGGTGAATCGACAGTTCCTATATTTGCGTGTCTGAACTATCTGAAAAATAGAAAACTGTTAAAATGTCCTAATCCTAAAAACAAGTGTTTATAGAATATTAATATACCTGATGTACCAGATTTCCTATGATGTGATCAAGTTTCCATAGTTTTAACAAGTCCTCCAATAGTACTCTAATACCTAGGTACTATTAGGTTAGACTTGCATAGGCCACCACTAAAAATATGTCACGACCCGCTCCTGAATAATCGGACACGAGTCGGTCACACCCAGCGTTCGTAGTTAGACACGACGAAGTAAGATGTACCAAGCTAGAGAAATCTAACCAGATAAACATGAATGTACAATCACAGCATCTATAAACGATTCCAGAAAGATCACCATAATCCACAAATCCATATATTATAAGGATACCAGAGTCAACAGGAATGAAATATGCTATAAAATCTAAAAACAATATCTAGGAGTGAAGCTAAGTAGTCTAAACCTGAAGCCACTAGCTAAGTCATGTCTCCATCCTACTCAGCTAAGATCTCGGGCTCTGGCCCATAAGATAGAACAATATCCTGCAAGTACACCTGCAATATATCCAGTCAGGAGCGGAGCAAAGTACAGTTCTAGGTAATGAACAAGAACATCATGATATGGAAAATAAGTACATGAGAACATGAATAGGAAATACAGAAAATGAACATGAAGGTACAGGAATGACAGTATAGGAAATAAAGTACAGGAATGTAACCATGAACCTGAAGTACAAGACATGACAAGTACACAATGTTTGAAATACAACTAGCCTATGTGACCGGCTGGGGTGAGTACAGGAACATGTACAGGAGTACATGAATATCGGTACGGCTTAGGACCCGCGTGCACGATGCGAGGCCTAAGCTATCTACATGAATATAGTAACCAAGGTTTGGTCACATAGCTAGTGTATTTTCTCTCCCGACACAAGTACAAGAACAGAAGATACAGGGGTATAAGATATCGTGTCATAACGTGTCACAAGAAAGGTACATGATATGTAAATGCACAAAAACCATAGAAAAGTACTTGCCTTGCTCCGGGAAGATACAGGTAATCAGTGGAGCTGGATGTGCTTGTGGTTTATTAAGTACAAGTGGGTTAATATCTAATGAGCTCTAGCTAGTTATGTGATTCCTAATAGAATACATTCTTTTTAATCTTCTATTCAAAATTAATACAAATCAATTTAAAAGAATCCACTCACAGGTTGTTCATAAAGTATTACCCCAAAATTATATTGCAACCTTATTTGACAGTTTGCCTATATCACAATTGAATTTGTAACTAGCTTAACTGAAAAATGAAAAACATTAGACCACTCTTTAAATTAAGTTTAATGAATGATACAATTATCCAAGTCATAATGACTATAGATTGGTTTAGAGGATATATAACAAAAGATACCTGTTTTCCTATCCCTTACCATAATTCAACATTAGGACAGTCCTTACTAAACCCTACTACCAAGTCATCATTTATCTCATCCATCCCCAAACCCTTCTATCCAAAACATAAGTCACATGCTATAAACAGTTGGAAATAGGGATGCAAAGCTTCCCAGACATTACTTACTAGAGATCAGCCACCAATACATTCAGGTAGAATATTCCAGTCAATACTAACACGGGTAAGCATCACAAGCCTACTGAACTTGATTGCAACTAAACCATATACAGGGACAGCAGTACTGGTATTGAACCAAAATTCTAACTGACTAACAGGAATGAAAATTGGCTCAGACAAGGGTTTAAGCAAAACTCAGTTTGCAGGTCCATAGCTAAACAGGGAGTTAAAGAGCAATTGCCAACCATGAGTGGTCCTAAACCAACCTTATCAATTCGAACCATTACTCAGTTCTGGATCCTATGATATATGAAACAGAAAATTTAAAATCAACGAGATTGAGCTCTGAAATCAGAAAAAAAAAAGACTAATCCATTAATCAGTGAACTAGACTAGATACACACATCATAATTTATTCGAACATAAGATAGACTACAGGAAAATATAATTTATGAAGGTGTAAAAGAAAGTTTCTTTAAAAAAACAGAAAACATATGGAGTCTAATCCCCGATTGTAACACCCAGTTTTCTAGATGAGGGTATTTTTGAAATTTTATATTTAATTGAATTTAATATTTGGAATTTAATATATAATTAAGAATGGTGTGATTTTAATATTATTTAATTGATTGCCATGTATTGTGATTAGCCTAACTTGGTTTGGACCCAACCTAGATTAGTCATAGATAGTCTCAGCTAACCATGGTTAGTGATTATTAGTATTAATTATATTTATTAGCATTAATATGATTTTTAGTGATTTTTAGTAGAATTGATTTTGGGCCTATAGTTGACTTTGACTAGTGTTGACTAGAAGACTAACCTAGTGACTAACCTAGGTTAAGACCCCTTGGTTAGGTTAAGTAAACTTGTTTTGACCTAATTTAGTGAAGTTTAAGTTATTGAAACTTGTTTGGAGAGATTTGGAGTTGATTTGACTAATATGGCTTATGACTTCATAAGTAATGATTAATGACTTAGGCTTAATAGCCCATAGGCCCACACCATGAACCAAACCTAACCCTAATCAGCCCATGGCAGCCACTATTGATCCTTTCCCCCTATTTAATCCCCTCCTAGAATTTAGGGCTAGCCTCCATTGGGATTTGTGCAAGTTTTGGAAGAGGTGAGTCTCCATCTTTCTAAAATCATAAGAAATCCATTTCAACTCCATTTTCCTTCAAATCAATTGCATTAGGACCTAATTCTTCTATTCTTTCTATTTGTGTAAGAATATTTCAGAGTAGGATCAATTTGTGGGAGTTTTTGAGGCTTGGAGAACCATTCCATTTGAGGCTTTTATGAGCTTTGCACATCAATAGGTATAATCTATTATAACCCATGAAATTCCTGTTTAATTGCATTTCTAGGATGCCCTAGCCCTAACCTAACTCTAGGAATAGGAATCCCTAAAAGTTGTGTCCATTTCGTGTCCTAACAGGACACGTATCAGTGTCATGTTTGATGTGTTTGATGTAATGCCTCAACCAACATTTGTTCTAATTTCTGAAATGTTTTTAAATGGAATTTTAGTTCTAGGGCTTGTTTAATGATTTTTACTTTTATTTCCTAATTTTGGTGTCGTGTCGTGTCCACAGGGGACACGAACACGCGGGGACTGAAACACTTGCTGTGTCCTGCATCACGGGGTCAATAACTCCCGAAACAGGACACGTGGACATGCCATTTTTGGCGAGGGGATTGGGGCATCATCTGCCACCATCCTCCCAAAAGATGGGCGCGCATGGTTGCGTGTGCGAGGAGAAATCCTCCTCGCACTGGCCGTACTGGCCGTGCGCGCGCGCTGTGCACGCGTAGGTTTTGGCCACTGACACGCACTTTTATTTCAGACACGGGGACACGGGGATACAGTGCAGGGTGACACGATTGCAGCCCTATGTGGGGCAAATACGTGGGCACGATCACGAGTCGTGTCGTGCCCTGTGTCGCGTGCACGAGGCCGTGTCCTCACTGCACGAGGCTGCCTGCTGCACATTTCTGAACACAGTGTACACGAATGTTTTGACACGTTGTGTCTATTCAATTGGATACGACATGACCTGTACAGTACCCTTACACATGCTCGACACCACCCTAACCTATTTTGTATATATATGGTTCCATTTTCGAAAACAAACTGAGAATTCCATTTTTCTGATACTGTGTTCATTTCCTAAGAAGTTTTAGAGTTAAATTATTAATTAAATTATTAAATAATATAAATTGATACCCATTTTATAATGCCTGTATGTATGTATATGCCTGAGTAATAGGGTTACAGTCCTATGGGCTTGGTTCAGTCTTGGATTGGAGTTTTGGAAGTTTAACTGATATGAGGGGTTGTTTTAATCACTTTGAATACTGAAACCTGTCATTTTGTTCCTAGTTAAACAAACTGAGAACATGACCACCTCATTGTCCTGTAACCCACATTCCAAATTAGCCATCTGCATTCACCCTCTACTGCATTAGTCTAACCCTCATTGCATACACATAACTGTCCTTGCCACATCCCTGAGAACTCACGCATCCACACACACATTCACTGTTCTTTTCTGAATTCCTGAGAACAGGTACACTAATCACTGGACACACTCCTTGACACATGGTTGACACAAATCCTGGAACTATTCACTTCCACACATGCACACACAGTTTGAATGCACTGTCATTTTCTCAAATCTGAGTTAAATTTTATTGTACTGCCATTTCCTGAGATAACTCAGGTATTTGATTTCACTGTTTAAGTGTTTGATTTGGGTATTTACATGATATGGTTATGGGGGTTGCATATATGTTATATAGATATAGGTAAGGGTTGTATAGATAACTGATATTGGTATCTGTTGTGGAGCTATATAGGTAATGTGATAGTGAGGGTTTGTTGAGATATTAAGTATAGTTTGAGTGTTTTGATGGTTGGGATCCATAGGATCCTGGGTATGAATCCACTGACAGGTAATGAGTTCCTGAGAACTTCAGTAATGGGCTGCACCTATCTCTGTATACTTGCTATCAGTCCTTTAGTTAATTAGATTTGTGTTGGAGAATTAGTGATAGGTTTCGAAATGAATGATCAACTGTCTTTAACTGTTAGAAATCCTGAGATTTCATTCATGAATTAGTTTGAATTTATGAGAGTGAGTTGATAGGGATATTGAATGTTAACAGGTTGTAACTTGTGATGCATACATGCCTCTATATATATAGGTATATGACATTGAGTAGTTAGTGTCCAGGATGTATATGAAAGGTTTATGAGAATGGTGGTTATATGAATTTATGAGAGTGAGTGTTAGAGATGTGTATGCATAGGCTTTATCCTCAATCTTTGTTAGATAGTGTAGCAGTCTCTATATAGGTGCATATCAATTTAGGTGTTTTTTTCCCTCTTGGTTTTGGAGAGAGTTGAGGGGAATTTGCTTATAGGCTTGAGGTGTATTAGATGTAGGCTTGGGTGGAATATGAGGCTTTGGTTGTACATTCAAGCTAGCTTTGAATATCCTACTTGATGGTTATATATGTGATGTAGGTTGCATTCATGTTTATGCATACATTGTAATGAATATATGCATATAGGCAATGTAATGCATGAAACATGAGTATAATGTGTGCATGAATCAAATGTGCATATAGTGATACATGTATGTATAAATACATGTATGTAACTTAGCCTATGTGTATGTGCATATATGTATATATGGGGTATATGCATATATATTAATGTGTGTTTGCCCTGTGACCTTGTGATTGTGCTTGGATACTGGTCTAGACATGGTTAGGCCTGTTGAGACTTGTTTGACTAGTATAGTTGGCTGGAGTTGACCAAAAGTCAACATTGAGTCTAGATGTGACTAATTGACCTAGTTGACTGGTGTAGTTGACTTGGGTTGACCCAGAGTTGACCAAGTTTGACTTGGACCTAGTTTGACTAGACAGTTGACCAGGTTTGACTTAGAGTTGACTTTGACCTAGATTGGCCTAGAAATCATGTAGATTGCATTGTAGCTTTCATTTTCCTTGTATTGAACATGTCATAACCCATACTGCTCTATTTAGGACATTGTGACTCCGGTGCAGACATCTGATATTTTATTACTCTTTTCAGAGTATCAGGCGAGTACATTCTCTGATAGTTCTTCCATTTACTTGTCAATTACTGTATTTCAGTTCTAGATAGTTTTATGTGATTCTTACAACACGTATGGATATTTCTGGATTCATGTATGCGACACACCTACCATCTGTCTGGCCTCTATTTTCTGGAACCACTACTGGCATCACCTTCTGGAATCACTACTGGAACCACCTACTGGAATCATCCTGGAATCTTTTGCTGGTATCATTATGTTTGGCTGGACTTATTCCGATTTCTCGTGTCGTTTTCTGGATTCACTTGTACTTGCTGGGTGGGGAAATATTAGAATAGGCATGTGAACATACCCAAATACTGGAACCACTCCCTTGGAATTATACTGGAATGATAGCCATCTCACACCCGATCGATCCCGATATTTTAAAACACACTGTTAGAGTATAGGCTGGACTCACCCTGGAACCTTTGATCACCAACTGGACTCACCTCTTACCGGACTCATCTTGTACTGGAATCACCAGGTATCAGATTCATGTTGTCTGGATTACTTAGGTTTTGCACTTGTTTATATTTGATCTGGACTTATATCATGTTGCTCTAGTTTAGCTAGTTTCTATTTACAGTCTTTATTGCTATGATTCTTCTCTTGTTTTTACTTACCTTACTTTTCTTGCATCTTAACTGTTTTTCTATACCATCACCTGTATACAAACTGCCATATTTCATCAATAAAACTGTTTATAACTGCTTTATAGTTCTCTGTCATTTAATTGGGATTTCTTGATGATTTGTACTCGTTCCTGTCCTGACTGGACCTGTTGAAATTTTATAGATGATTGCCCTGAGGACACATGCCCTACATATTATGGACCTGGAGACGGGATGACTACCTTTGGCCCCGACACTCAGGAGTGATCGGAATTTAGTTTAGTAGACTAGCATTTGTTTCAATGTTGAACTTGTTATAGAAGTTTTGAGACTTGTGTAGTATTTGAGATTTGTTGAGAGTTGTTATTATTTTATTAGTTGTTCTTCTATTCTTAGTTTAATTCTTCTGTGTTTATCTTATCGTGCTTAGACTGTGATTGAGTTCAATATCTTATACTTGTCCTCCGTTCGGAGTTGATCATGATGAGTACATTATATATTGCGTGAGTTGCTGGTTAGATAGTAACTTAGGACAGCGCTCTACCGCCGACACTGCGGCGTAGGCTGGACGTCGTTACGTACTCGTACCCTCACAGTGGGTGCGGGTCGTGACACCGATTAAAATTCAACCATAAACTGTTATCATACATCAATACGGATGCAAATAACAACATCAGTGTTATGCAACACTCGACTACAAAACTTGTTCTCGCATTCATAAGCAAATGCTAAAAAAAATACAACACAAGAAATCCTCCCTGCACCCGACATCTGGTTCATTTGCTACAATCCGAGTCCACATACCACTGCTACTCCTGTGTTCATCCCTTCTCTGCCAAAGATGATAATGGAACACGACCCCTATGGTAGACACGAACATGATATGCACACTGCAACCCGATCCCACCCCTGGTCGACACACACACACTATAAATCACTATGGTAGAGAACGAGTCCATAAGACACAAGCACAACATAATACTTGACAATGAAAGATTAATCCTCAATGAATAAGCTTCCCTGAAGAGTCGACCACATATCCTGAGTCTCGCTCGGCAAAATCATATACTCTAAGAAATATTTTGTCGAACAGGTACCGATCATCATCAATCAAACAGTAACTCAAACAAATATGAAAATTCTTGCACCCGAAAATAACAAAAGGATTCGAAAACCACAATCGTACACTCACAATTCAAATCTGATCCAAACAACTTGTTATTCAAAATCGATCCGGTCCCCTTCATCATCCCAACAACTATCAACCAAGATCAAAGAATTGAAATCAAAAGTCTAATTCCACAGCAGAAGTAAAGAATTAATAATTAATATAATGATAGCTTATATAACTGGAAAAAGGAAATCCGCTGATTCAGGACACGTCTCCAAGTGTCAGACACGCGATTTCTGAAACCAAGAGTTTAATTACTCCAACTCGATCTGGCCACCAGATTTTGAGTCGATCCGTCCAGATCGAAAATGAGTTGATCGACCGGAGACTCGTCGATTTCAGGAGGAGTTCGAAGGCCTCTTAGAGCAACCGTCAGTGACAATCGATCGCCGATCCCAGTTAAGACTCAGCTTTTGAAGCAAAGAGGACACGGACACACGACTAAGTTGAGCGATCGTCGGGGAAGAGTCATCATGCTGCCAGAGAAACAACAGTGAGATCAAGAACCGATCGAATCTGATAGGCCGATCAAAACAGTAGAACTCACCGAGCATCGTCTTCCAGATCAGTAGAGGCTCAGTCTCGAGAAGGAAATCGCCGCGTGTCCAGAGTACCAGCCGTCACCGCCGCTGCTCTGCTTTTAGATCCCGGATCTAGGGAGCCGCCGCCGTCGGGACCTTGAGGAAGTTGGGACTCGTTACCGCCGCTGGAAGGATCCTTGGTGTTGCAATCGCCGAAAATGGAAGGATCATCGGAGGATGATGACCGATCGCGCATAAGGCTATGCGCCGCTAGGATGCGCCGTCGGAGTGGTGGCTCTACACCGGAGACTCGTCGAGGGGTGGAAGCATCGTCGTCACCATCTCCATCGTCATCGCCGGCTGGATTGAAGAAGCTAGGGTTAGGGTTAGGGTTAGGGTTCGATCAATAGAGAAGAAATGGGGGGGAAATAATGGAGACTCAGTTCTCAAGTCCAGAGGAAAATAAGAGATCTCACTCTCTCTCCTCTATAAATAATAAGGAGAGGTGGATGGAAATTTTACACTTAAATCCTAGACAACTGATAAATTGCATTCCAGCCTTGAAATTTGTTAGGAAAACTGTTTGATTAGTTAGAAAGTGGTTAAAAAATGTGGAGACCACTTTAGTTGGTTATAACAAATTTGAATTAACACTAATGTCACCAATTTAAACTAGTCTCAAAGATCAAAAAAATTAAAACAAAATTATTTAATCATTTTTTAAAAAACTTAAAATTCGAGAAAATGGAAAAGCGGGGTTACACTTTCCTAGTCTAAAGGAAAAAACACTAACAGTCCCCCACATATCTCAATATATGGGTTGAGCGTTCCTCACAGTGACTGTCTATCATGCATTAGGAGAGATGTCGTTGATGACTTGAATCTTCCCGCATGGGTCACATAATAATATGATACAAGAATAGACTAAGACTTGAATTCTGCACCATGACTGTAATTTTTCTCACTCACATAATGACATCAGTTGTGCTTCCGGTTGCACATTAAAGACCCTGTGCATGCCTGGTTTTGATGTATGTATCTTGAGCGTCTACAAGTTTACCCTCAATAGACGGCATGAATCTTTTTCCATACATTCTAGGTGAGTTATTTTAAAGAGTCCTTTGGCATGAAGCCTTGTGCTTCCTTGAGGTGCTACCCCACTATGACATAGCCCAAAGTCGAGGATACACCTCATCATGGTGTCACGCCACTGTAGCATGAGGTCCCAGCCTCTTTGTAGTGCCAAACTACCCAGCGTGAAGTCTTGCGCTTCCTTACGGTGTTACGCCGCTGTGACATGGCTCGCGTAGCCGAGGCTTTACCCACTCTAGGTACCTCTTGGTGGTGTCACACCACTGTAACATGAGATCACCGGCCTCTTTGTAGTACTGACTACCACTCTCCATTCTACAATATTATGCTACCTGCCTATATGCGATGCTACGCTGCTGTGACATGGCTCACAAAGCCGAGGCATTACCCTTATCGAGGAACCTCTTGGTGGTGTCACCCCACTATAGCATGGAGACCTTACGCTCCTTTGTAGTGTTGTGCTACCGTGCTTCCTGTAAAGCACACCAGACATTCGAAATGCCTAAGAACTCATTAAGGCGTCTAAGCAATCCTCCCACAGGACTTGTTCTTTTAAGAGAACATATAGTAGACAACAGTGGTTATGGGTCCGTAATCCCTCAGTGTCTCAAAGGACTACCCACTGTTCTATATATTCTCTCCGTCAATGGTCCTTCTTTGAACCAAAAGTTAGATGCCTAGTAGATTTTTCTTTGAACTAATAGCATAAAACTTTATGGTAGAATTACAAAGACAAAATATCACATCGTCTTCAAGCCCATCATAATTGCCGTTTCCTCGACCAGCTGGCACTTGAGACCTTTGGTGAACGGATCGGCCAGATTTTCTTGACTCTGAACATCAATCACGATAATGACTCCAGTCTTTATCAGATCATTCACTGCTCTGTGCCTCAATCTCACAGTCCCCTTCTTACCATTGAAGAGATCATTTGATGCCACCGCTGCAGCTTCCTGGTTGTCGCAGTATATCGGTACCGCCGGAATCTGCGCACCAACCACTAGAAGATCATATATGAGCTCCCTAAGCCATTCTGCTTCTTCTGCTGCAGCAGCCAGTTCAAAGAACTCAGATTCCATTAAGGAATGAGAGAGCATTGTCTGCTTCTTCGACTTCCACGATATGGCAGCACCACCTATGGAGAAGATGTATCCTCCCGTGGACCTTTTGCTCTCTGCTTCTGAACACCAGCTTGCATCACTGAAGCCTTCCACTACTGCCGAATATCCGTTGTAGTGCAGTACATACTTCTGAGTTCTCTTGAGATATCTTATAACTCTCTTTACGGTCTTCCAATGCTCCACACCTGGGTTGCTCGTGAATCGACTCAGCATCCCTACGGTAAAAGCTATGTCAGGCCTTGTGGTAGTAGTTGCATACATCAAACTCGCGATTATGCTTGAGTACTCCAGCTGCCTGACGCTTTCCCTAGGATTTGGCTTCAGCTTTTTGTCACACTTGTAAGGAGTATCGATCTCTGGAAGATCCTGATATCCATAGCGTGTGAACATCTTCTCAATGTAATGAGACTGTGACAGTGCCACTCTAGTGTCTGTCCGGATGATCTTTATCCCTAGGATAACATCAGCTTCCCCTAAGTCCTTCATACTGAACTTAGATGAGAGGAACTTCTTTATCTCAGTGACACGTGCTAGATCCGTACCTAAGATCTGTATGTCGTCCACGTATAAACAAACGATGACTCCTCTCCCGTCAGCAAACTTTGTGTAAACACATTTGTCCGTCTCACTGACCATGTAGCCGTTTGATCTAATAACTTTGTCAAACTTGTAATAACCCGCTCCGCCCTAGCGGAACGCCGATTCAAACGGCAAGTGCAACGACTCAAACGAGCCGTCGACCCGAAGAGTTGGCATCGACCTGATGAAGAATCGATGCAAGGCTTGTATTGGCCCGTCAAGATGAATCCAGACTTAGAGTTTCAAAGGCGCGCTCGGAGTATCGCTCGGCCGATACGAACATCACTAAGGTGGGTGGCTCCGATGAACCCGTCTTTGCTTAGCCTAGACACATAACAATACGGACACTATCACGAGAATCGCTAGGCGATAACCCCGCTCATGCTAATGAATGACTCAATGCACCTAGTTAAGGGAATAATCCCATCTTATATGCTTGTATAGAATATGGAAAGGAACTTGGAAAATATGAACTCTCGCACCGCGCTCCACGCTCGTGCTAAGGCACAAGCTACGTTCAAGTCCCTTATGCGTTCAACAATGAAACAATGAATGGTTTACAACAATGAAATGGGAAGACTATCAACATAGTCATTCTGAGTAGAGTATAGCAATATTGAAAGACTATGGGACCGATGGGTCGCCAAGGCGACTCCTGTACTGGGAGTTGTATAACGAATGAATGAATGAATCAACGAATGAATGAATGAATGAATGAATGAATACGTGAATGAATCAATGAACGAACGAACAAGTGAAAGAAAGAAAGAAAAGAAAGAACACATGAAAGATAAGAAAGGAAAGAATGGTTAGCGACAAGTGTGACGGGCACGTGCAACGGGGCTCGCTACCCGCGCTGCACGGACGCCAACCTGGTCGATAACGCATTATGGCTAAGGGTTAGCCTACGGCTCGGAGATAGCCGTTAAGTTAAAATGATAAGATAATACGAAATGGTCGTGGACAAACGGCACGGGTGATGGGGGGTATACCGTGGCCGTGTAGTGGAAGGATTCTGCGGTATGGGCGTTGTGAGGGAATACCGTGGCCGGCCTAACGGAATCAAAACGGGGCTTACGGGCTGCTTGGGTGCGGGATTGGGCACCAGAAGACGTAAGTGCAGGATATATTCAAGAGAGTTAACGGGGTGTACCAGCCATCACCCTACGCTAAGTTAAGAAATACCAAGGAGAAATGTCCAAAATGGCTTGTCATGCCAGCGGCCGGTACATATAGATTAAGTGGGCTTTGCTGGTGGCTATCCACATGCAAGTCCTTGCATTGAAATCAAAGTTAGTCTAAGTTAAATGAACAATCGCTTACTGAACGGCTTGAAATATATCACACCAAATGATAATGAATACTTCGTACAATGAGTTAGAGAATACGCCTACGAAGCGCTAGAAACTGAGGCAGGGACACGCCCTTGATATTGAATGTTTCCAAGAATCACGTTATGTTATCACACATGAATTGTTGACTAACTTGGTTTACTTTAGACAGGGAAGGCCGGACAGTAAGTATGGGTAAGTCGTGCATGTATTTCCATGCGATACTTGAATTTGGCAACACGGGATAGGCTATGAGATATGCCATGAAAATGATCCTAAGACAAGATTAGAAAGACAATGAATGATAGAGATGCACACAAAAAATAGAACGTGTTTGGTAATGATAGCATTGTGGACGAGCTAGCCTCCCCACCAGTGCATAACAATGTACTGATAACCCCACAGTCTGCTTGCAGGATGCAGGAGACGTCATCGGGTGCGGAGCTTCCCTCGAACGTGCTAAGGTGCGGAGCTATCTCTGGAGACTTGGAGCGTTGCAAGGAACTGAAGCACCATATACAGGACATAATGTATCGGAACATCGCCATGAATCATTCCATCTTGTAAGCCACTTGGCACGCCTTTTATGTTTCAGAGAGAGAGAGCTTGAGAGACTTGTAAACTCGGCCTAGTGCCGCTTGTAAACTTCTTGAATATCAATAAAGAGTTTGAATTCGTTTTAACTTGCGTTCATTTACTTTCCGCTGCAAATGGGGACACTCCGTGCGACTCTGTGGCCTAGCTTAAAATCGACCGTTTCTGGACTTGGCCTTGCACGGGCGCAACCTAGGCCCGTACGGCATCACGCCTTAGCGAGAACGATCGCTCCTAGGGGAACGGGGCATGACAGATTGGTATCAGAGCACAGCTTTACGTCATTGGACTTCACGTCAATTTCTCAGTTTTGAAAGTTCATCGTAGGAAAAAGAAGTATACGCTCTCTCTCGTTGTGCCTTGGGATGTTCCATACAATAAGTCTAAATATTTTCAAAAGCTCGTACGGGTACTCGGTTGGACGGGATCGATAGGCGAAGGCCTTTGTGCCACCACGACGAACTTGAGTTGGAAGGAACCGATGCTAAGAGTTAGCAAACGCAGTGCGTGCTTGAATAAGCTTACGCTGACAATAGCAAACGAAGTACACGAGACTGGAGTATAGTTCGAACATGATGATTATAGACGCAGCCTTTTGGCTAAGTTGTGCGGAGTATCGTGCACCTAGACCTTCCTGTACAAACGAGATGCGAGCGAGATCGGTTATCGCTCGAACGAGAATAAGTGAGCGTGCAAAGTCGAATATAGTCCGCACGGGATAGCTATGCACACGGCCTTCTGGCGAAGTTGTGTTGCGTATCGCGCACCTCGACTTTTGGGTGCAATCGGGTTGCGAGCGATATCAAGTATCGCTCGATCGAGAACGGAGATACACTTTGAGTGTCTATCGATAGGAACACTATCGAGTTAATGCTTAGGCGTACCCAAAAGATTGGCTTGGATTTTGAGGATTAGTACGAACGACTTAGTACGTCGAGACGACGTGAGCGATTATGCTAGAGATTCGTCGAACGAATCTGAAGGATGTCTTAGCGCATGACGCGAACGTGATTGAGGACTAGATCATATGGCTTGAATTCGAGTGGTGTATGTGATAGGTTCGAAGAAGAATAAGAATAAGTGTCGACGACTAGTCGAGTGGCTCGAACCCTGAGTGGTGTATGGATGCCATAGAAATTGTTCGAACGAGACTAAAGGATTTACGGATCGTACGAGTATGTCGGCAAGCGATGCGATCGCGCAAAGCCTTAGAACATGTCACGCTTAGTTGGCCGTGACTTCAAAAGTCCCGAATGAGATGTCGCTGGACAACTTGTCAATGGGCAACGCGAGTTAGAAAATGGTTCGGAACGATGAATGAAAATGAATGGTCTTGATCGAGGAAACTTAGAGGATCGCACGTACCATTTCGAATTTATTCAAATGAATTGTGACTTGAGTTTGAACAACGATCTTGAAACTAGCTTGAGGAATAGCAGTTGAACTTGATCTTGAATATTAAATGAAATTTTGGAATATCCAACTCGGACAACAGCATCAACGCACGACTCGAAATCGGTTGCAAAGGAAGATCGTCAGGTTACGCATATCGTCGATGGTATTGAGGAGTATCAAAGATCGATATGCGATAACTCGGGGGTACTCTGACTCGGCGAATGACGATCGTGCAAATGTTATTGTTCCGTTGGATGCTATACTTGGGATGTTAAAAATGTGTCGAGGAAAAGATAGACTTGGCTCGAGGATTTTCTAGTTGAACGTATGACGGTCAGACTATCAAATTGATTTGGTTTGGATGAAAATGAGAATGCTTGGATTTGCTTCGTTGACAACCACAACATTGACGTTCTTGTCTTATGCGAGTGCAACTCCAGCCTCGTATATGCGTCGTGCCAGATTAGGACTATCACTCCGCGTGAGCGCGGATATGGTGATTCATACAGCGGGAGTGATTGAACTTGGATGGCGTGGCAATCTGATTGCTTCGACTTGTGGTTTGACGCGAAGGTAAACTCGAGAATGAATCAGTGTGTTTGATGATTGAACTTGAGGATTGAGTAGGTCCAATCTGCATATCGAGAATGAGTTAGTCTAAACTCAAACAAGAGTTACGCCCCGATGAGAATGATTATTCCGCGGGAGCGTTGCATGGTGATTCATGAACCACCGTAGATGATCGGACTTGCGTGAGATCGGGGCACAACATATTGCAAGGCTAGACGACCTTGTGATCGACTACATGAATTATATAGGTGGATTAAAATTAAACATACCTGAAGGGATAGACTATGAAAATTGCTAGTAGGGACACACGATAATAACATGTCAAGGATTTGATTGAGGACAATCTATCGTAGGATGACATTCCTAACGAGCTCGAACTTGGAGCAGAGAATGTGTTGATGCGAATAGGGTGAACGCTGCTTGATGTTTAGAAATTTGAGCGAAATGAACTTGGGTAGAAACTCCCGTACAACGAACAAATGGTTTGACCATAGGATTTGAGGCGAGCGTCGTGCAACGACCTTGCACGATGAGCTATGGATTTAACTTGTAACTATGACCCCGTGAGATAACCTAGCAGATAGGCGGACGACCCTATGCCGAGTGATTGAACTTGTGCGATTGACCTTATAGTATCGTCTGGACGGACGATAGACTTGGGCAGCAAGACTTAGAGTAGGACGGGGAACTGGGAGTGTGCATGAACGACGATAAAATTGGCCCCAAACGAAGGGAATGATAGGAATGGATGATGCACAAGTAAAGTTGGGATAACGAATTGAATCGTTGATAGGAAGATATACTCGATGATGGGCAATACTTGGTCTTGAATTGGACGGAAATTTACTTAGACTTGGTCGACCCCGCTAAGAAGAAATCATAATAATTTCGTGGACAAGAATGCTTGAGAAGCGATTTGGGTCATCTCGATGACCGAGATAAACGATAGTTAGATGCACCGAGTTTGGTTTTAAATCAACGTTAGCAAAACGATCGGCAAATCAAAACTATCACGAGTAGCTTGTCCGACATCGCTAAGCTTGGTTGAAATGTACGTATTCGGGGGACGCCTTAGATACGTGCACGATCCAAACTCAGCGATATGATGAACTCGAATACAGCTTCAAGTGGGTGTTGCGATGCGCATAAACGAAAGTGAGTTTGCCTTAGCCTACGACACTCGTATTTGACGAATTACAACGCACCTCGTGCGACCGTTTCAGTCCCATGATACGTCGAAATAGCAACCAAGTTGAAGAAACATCAACTCTAAAATGAATGAAAAGTTATTCAATAAAAATCGACCAAAACGTATACAGACACGGGACTTGGAAAGGTATCGAGTATAGTTCGGTGCCATCGAGCGGTAAAGCCATTCGATAGGGATTGTCTAAGAAACACGACGACACGAGTTAAGGAATGGTAGGATGACCTGCACTCAGGAAGTCTCGAGGACGAGATTTATTTTGAGTGGTGTATTATGTAATGACCCGCTCCGCCCTAGCGGAACGCCGATTCAAACGGCAAGTGCAACGCCTCAAACGAGCCGTCGACCCGAAGAGTTGGCATCGACCTGATGAAGAATCGATGCAAGGCTTACATTGGCCTGTCAAGATGAATCCAGACTTAGAGTTTCAAAGGCGCGCTCGGAGTATCGCTCGGCCGATGCGTGTTGGCCCATTCCATGGTCACACCCGATTTCGATAATCAACATGCACTTAAGTCAATACACAAAATATACAAACTGCTGCTAATCATTTCAGGATATATAAAATCAATTTCAACGGACGTTGTACTGCATCAACGAAGCATCAACATCATCAAATCTGAAGATGACTCATTTCATATTTTTATTCTATATTTTACATTTTATTGAGTCTAGGATTTATTTTGTAAAATCAGTTTTGGTAATACTGGCTTAGGGTTATCTTAGTCCACATTCTAAAAAGCCTACCCATTATCACTCATATATCATTTTATAAAATATTCCAAAATATCTTTGAAAACAATTTTTGATAAAATATTTCGAAAATCTCCTGACGGAACTCATAACTGAGTTCGGCCCGAGTTTGGTCAGTTTGTATTCAAACTTCTGTTGCCTCCAAATCTGCGAGCAACGTCTCTTTGCGAGATATCTGCATCCGAACTCTGCCCGAACTATGTCCGAGTTCGGTTCCAGAAAACACCTATAAATAGAGAAGAACTTTTCATTTCAAATCATTCATTCACTCTTCATCTTCTCTTCTCTACTATTCGAGTGTTTTCAAACGATCCAAGATTTTTAAATCATACCTATACACCTCTTAGCCAAAAGCCAGTAATATCAGAGTTGATTTAGAGACTTTTGGTATTCCAAGAGTTGTAAAGAGGTCATTCCAATTTTAACAACTTTTCTTGTTGTGGAGCTGGTCGTGCGCTCGTCACCAAGCACGGTGTTGTGAAGTTTGTCGTGCACTTGTCACCAAGCACGGTGTTGTAAGAGACTGCAAGCTCTCAGTTAAAGCTTGTGCCATAGTGGATTAACATCGAGCAAGAGTACTCGAGACTGGATTAGTCCTCTCAGAGGGATACCAGTATATATCGTTGTGTCGCTGAGTTTGAATTCTCTATCTCTTGCTGCATTATATTTACTGTCTCTTATTTCACTGCCATAATTTATATTTTTAATTAGTGATTATTTTTCTGCTGCACACACACACTCTATTCACCCCCCTCTAGAGGTGCTCAACGGTCCTACAATTGGTATCAGAGCAGGTTATATTTTTATATAACAAACCTCAGAGAGTATATATGGCAGCCGTGAAATCAATATTCAACGGTGAAGGGCAATCCACAAATAGACCCCCACTTTTTGATGGTACTAATTATACCTATTGGAAAACACGAATGACTTTCTTCTTAAAATCTCTTGACTTTGATCTTTGGTCTATAGTCATTGATGGTTATAAGAAACCAGCACCCACAGTGGTTGAAGGACAGCTTGTAGACAAGCCTCATGGCAAATACACTGAAGCTGAAAAAGCTAAGGCTAGTCTAGATGCTCGTGCCATCAACGCACTATTATGTGCAATTGACAAAACGGAGTTCAACAGAGTTTCAAACTGTAAGACGTCTCACAAAATTTGGAAACTTCTTGAGGTAACTCATGAAGGTACTTCCCAAGTGAAGGAATCCAAAATTAGTAGACTGACACAGGAATATGAATCTTTTAAGATGAAACCCGGTGAGTTAATTACACAGATGTTTACTCGTTTCCTTGATATAACTAATCCTTTGCAATCTCTTGGTAAGGATTACAGCAATCATGAGAAGATCAGAAAAGTGCTGTGGGCGCTAACCAAGAACAGGAATCCAAAAGCCACAGCAATCATTGAAGGAAACGATCTCACCACTATGTCCTTGGAAACACTGATGGAAAAGCTGATGACCCATGAACTTGATTTGCAAGAGTTTGAAGAAGCAACACCAAAAGAAAAATCTATTGCTTTTAAAGCTCAAGCAAGAAAATCAACATGCAACGACTCTGATAAAGAATCATCAAGTGGTGATGAACAGGCCCTACTTGTGAAGAACTTCCGAAAATTCCTAAAGTTTGAGAAATCAAGCAGAAGGAAGAGAGATGTCCAAGAAAGCAATGAAGATGAAACTATTTGCTTTGGATGCAAGAAGACGGGGCACATGAAGAAGGACTGTCCAACTTTAAAGAAAAGCAGTCCATATGACAGATCAAGATCAAGCAGAAAAGCAACATCTGGTCAAAAGTATGCCAACACAAGTATCTAGCATGAAAGTGATGCCAGTGATACAGAAGAAGAGGACAGACCCTGCGGCAATGCAAATGTCTGTCTTATGGCATTTGATAAGGTATCTTCAAACCCTCTATATGATGATTTTACTTTCGATGAATTAGAAAATAACTTTAGCGAACTACTTGAAGATCATAAAACTGTACTCGACAAGTATAAGCAATCTCGAAAAGAGATTAAGGCATACACAACCGAGTTAGCTAGACTGTCCAATCTTATTAAAGATATTAAAGAGACGTCTACTACCGGTAACACGAAAGAGATAGTCAAACTCAAGGTAGACTATCATGAGGCTATCCTCAAAATTGAAAAGAAAGAAAGAGACTATGTCAAGATGCAAGAACTATATGACATAGAGAAGAAGAAGCACTTAGTAACAGAACAAAGACTCTCAGATATGACTGCTAGATATGAAGAGTCTATTGCAATTTCTAAAAAGTTAGAAATCAAGTTAGGCAAACAGGCAATACCTGTGACACAGCCTAAGTTTAGTCCTAATGCTAAGCATACACCTAAGAGGACTAAAAATAAGAAAGCACAGAAGAAACACGACTATCACCATGCTTTCACTTATAGGTTCTCCAAGAAACCAAACAAGCATGTAAACACAGTTGTGACCACATCTGGTTCTAAACTTACTTGTACTTATTGTGGCACGCATGGACACATATCACAGTATTGTTTGGCAAAAAAGCTTGTTGACAATCATACTTTAATCTGGAGACCTAAAGTTAATCAGAATGGACCCTTCAGAAAATGGGTACCAAAGGATTCATCTACTTGTCTTGTAGGTGGACCCTCAACCCTCTCATGCTAAAAGCAAATGGATCCTCGATAGCAGATGTTCGCGACACATGACTGGTGATGCATCTTTGTTGGCTACGCTATCGATGAAGAAAGAAGGATATGTCTCCTTCGAAAATAATTTGAGAGGTGATATAATTGGTAATGGTACTGTAGGTATTTCCTTATCCAGTAATAAAGGATGTTTGTCTAGTAACAGAATTGAAACATAACCTATTAAGAATAAGTCATTTGGCAGATAATGGTTATGGTATCAATTTTGTGAAAGATAAATATACCATATATGATATGTCATCTGGTGATCCCATATATAAAGGGATTAGAGAAGACAATATTTATGTTTTTTTTGGAGAATACTAATAATGCAGGTAGGTGCCTAGTAGCCAATCAAGATAAAAATTGGCTATGGCACATGAGACTAGGACATGCAAATATGGATACTATCTCACGACTAAGTACAAAGAAGTTGGTAAGAGGACTCCCTGAGATTCCATTCAAGAGAGATATGGTATGTGCTGACTGTGAAAAGAACAAAGTACATAGGTCTACTTTTAAATCCATCAACGCTGTAAGTACTTCTAGACCTTTACAGTTAATTCACATGGATTTATTTGGTCCTAGTAGAGTCGCTAGTCTTGGCGGTAAGCTCTACGCTTTTATTCTTGTTGATGATTTCTCTCGTTTTACTTGGATTTATTTCTTATCAAACAAAAGTGATGCAATTTTTGAATTTCAGATATTTTGCAAAAAGGTACAAAACGAAAAAGGCTTCATGATTACTCGTATCCGAAGTGATCATGGTGGCAAATTCGAAAATTCTGATTTCAAAAAGTTTTGTGATGATAGTGGATATTACCACAAATTTTCTTGTCCTAGAACTCCCCAACAGAATGGTGTTATAGAGCGGAAGAATCGTACTCTAAGCGAAATGGCTAGAGTCATGCTGAATCAGTATAATCTTCCTAAATATTTTTGGGCAGAAGCTGTTAGTACAGCCTGTCATATTTTGAATAGGGTGTTAATTCGACCAATCTCGAAGAAAACACCATATAAGCTTTGGTTTGGAAGGATTCCAAACATTTCTTACTTTAAAGTTTTTGGATGTCGCTGTTTTATCCTGAACACCAAGGATAACTTGGAAAAGTTCGATTCCAACGCAGATGACGGGATATTTCTCGGATATGCTGCTAAGAGTAAGAGATATAGAATTTTCAATAAAAGATCTATGATTGTTGAAGAAACTATTAATGTTACTTTTGATGAGTTAAATAGTCACAGATCTAGCGACAGTGATGATGGAGATACACATGGAAAAAATAAGAAAAGTACTGTGGAAGATCTGACCCAAAAGATTGATTTATTAAAATTCTTGCCAGATCATCCAGAGACACTCATCATAGGTGATGTATCTAAAGGTGTAAGTATACGTTCATCTCTTAAGGATTCTGAAATACCAGCAAATGTAGCATTCATTTCTCAAATAGAACCTAAGAATGTAGATGATGTTTTTACTGATGAGTTTTGGATTTCTGCCATGCAAGAGGAACTAAATCAATTTGAGAGAAACCAAGTTTGGGAACTTGTTCCTAAACCCATTGGTCAGTCTATAATTGGTACCAAATGGGTGTTCTGAAATAAACTCAGTGAAGATGGACAAGTTCTACGCAACAAAGCACGTCTAGTGGCACAAGGTTATAATCAAGAAGAAGAAATTGATTATGATGAGACCTATGCTCCTGTTGTTAGACTAGAAGCCATTCGCATGTTTTGTGCATTTGCATGTTATAATAATTTCAAATTATTTCAAATGGACGTGAAAAGCGCATTTTTAAATAGATTTTTAAAAGAGGAAGTTTTTGTGAAACAACCCCCTGGTTTTGAAGATTTTCAAAAATCTGATCACGTCTTCAAGCTTAAGAAAGTCCTTTATGGACTCAAACAAGCACCTCGTGCTTGGTATGAGCGCCTAAGTGCCTTCTTACTTGATAATAGATTTTCAAAAGGAAAGGTTGATACTACTTTGTTTATAAAATCCTTGAATGATGATAACCTCCTTGTGCAAATTTATGTAGATGACATAATATTCGGTTCTACTAACGAAAAACTCTGTCAAGATTTTGCTAAGTGTATGTAGAGTGAATTTGAGATGAGTATGATGGGAGAGCTAAACTTCTTCCTAGGACTTCAAATCAAACAGCACTCAAAAGGAACATTCATCAACCAGGCTAAGTACACGAAGGACATACTGAAAAAGTACGACTTCGAGAATGTAAAGCCAATCGGGACTCCTATGGCTACATCTACAAAGCTTGATGCTGATGAAAGTGGAAAACCTGTCGATCAGCGTAAGTTTCGAGGTATGATTGGTAGTTTATTATATTTAACTGCTAGTCGTCCTGATATTATGTTTAGTATTTGCATTTGTGCACGTTATCAGGCAAATCCTAAGGAATCACATCTTAGTGCCGTTAAGCGTATCTTCCGATATCTTAAAGGAACTTCTACAGTCGGCTTATGGTATCCTAAAACCAAATCCTTTGACCTGATAGGTTACTCGAATGCGGATTTTGCAGGATGCAAAGTGGACCGTAAAAGTACCAGCGGCACATGTCATTTCCTAGGAAAGGCCTTAGTCTCTTGGTTTAGCAAGAAACAAAATTCAGTAGCATTATCAACAACTGAGGCTGAGTATATCGCCGCAGGACGTTGTTGTGCTCAGATTTTGTGGATGAAGCAAACCTTAGAGGACTACAATCTGCACTACACTAAAGTTCCTATTTATTGTGACAACACTAGCACTATTAATCTGACTAAGAACCCTATCTGTCATTCACGCACAAAGCACATAGAGATAAGACATTATTTTTTTCGTGATCACCAACAACACGGGGATATCTGCTTAGAATTTATTAACACAGATCATCAACTAGCAAACATATTCACAAAACCATTGGCTGAAGACCGTTTTAACATAATGAGGCGTGAGCTCGGTATACTTGAATTTTCAGATTCATAATGTAATATGGTAATTAAAATTAATTTTATGACTTGCACCTTTGAAATTTATTTAACAGAAATTATTTTTGGGTACAAACCTAAAAAGGGTATATCTGTCACCACGACTACGGTTGAAGCGAAGCGGTACTTAAGAGTTCTCCGGTGAACCTCCGTTAGCTGGGACAACCCCTACAGTTAACCCATAAATAGAGTACGTTATTAAATACTAGAGTCAAAAGTCATAAAGTTACTTTTAACCAACCAGAACTGCATTTATTGTCTCGGGAATACAAGTGACCGAACTCGGGCCAAACTCTGACCGAGTTCGGACCGAATTCAGACCGAGTTCGGTCGGCGCTGTATTAATTTCCAGAACCGAACAGCCGGCCATAAACTCTTTAAATTTAACTCTTTCAACCATCTTTTCCACACTCCAACCCGTAGAAACATCTCCTTCCTCCCTAAAATTTCTTCCTCCTCCATCCTAGCAAGGAACCTAAGAGATCTGGTGGGCGTTTCAACATTCTCATCTTCCTCCTTTCTCAAAAAGGTATTCCTTTTTCTCTTCTACCTTCTCCATGGCTCTTAAACGTCATAGAGGATCATCTTCCCAAGGTGCCTCCTCCTCTTCTGATTATACACCAGCTAGTCTATTCAGTCCAGCACGACCAATAGATGCAGAAGACTATGATTTTACTTTGTTTTCGGACAAAGAATTTTTTGATCTTTGGTTCGATTCCTTTTCTGGTCGTAAGATTTGCTATGGAGCTTTTGTTAATTTTACCATATTTTCTGAATATGCTTCTACTTTTGACCACTTAGGCTACCGATATTTCTTCGAGGTAGCAGAAAATATTTTTGACAATGCTGTCCGAATGTTTTACTGCAACTTGCAAGTAAAACCTAACGGAAACTTCTATTCTTGCGTTGCTGGGCAAGAATTAGAATTCAAGTGCTACCGATATCAGTAAATTTTTTCATGTTCCTGATCTTGGTGAAGCATTGGTTGACATTACCCATGTCCAATTCCCTGCTGATGTTACACTTGCCTCTTTTAGGGAACTTATTTGTCATCCAAACCCTGTTCCTCGTAGGGTTTATGCAAAGAATTTGAACCAATCTTTTTATGAACTTTATCGCATGATTTTCTCTGTACTCCTTCCAAAGAAAGGATCCACAGATGAAGTGACCTTCTTGGAACTCTCTACTTTATACTACATTCATTTTGGTATTCCATTCTCTATCCCAAAGACCATGATGTCCTGGATGCCGAACTGCAGAAATGCAGGAAGAAATCTGGTATATCCTATGCACTTGGCGTCTATCTTTCGCCGTTTTGAGATTGATCTTCAAACTTGTGCATTCTCCTCCACTCCTATCGAGCTTACCAGATCTCGACGATTTTCTGTTCCACCTCTGCCTCCTGGAGCTCAGTCTGCTCCAGCTGCTGACGCTGAGGTTCCTGATGCTGCTCCTCCTCCAGCCCCTGCCATGGGATTTGATTCGGCTTTCTATCAGCGCTTTGATGATTTTGTTGCTATATCTGTGCAACGTCATCAAGGTTATCTTGATTCGGAGTTCCGACGCATCTCTCAGGCTCAGGTGCTGAGGAACGGGATTGCTGATCTCCACTACAGCCTAGCCCATGATCAAGTCCATCCGATCACCATCCTACCTCACCCGGGCTTTCCGGGTCCTCGGTTCACAGATGAGGCTTCCTTCCAGCACTTCGATCCCACTGCGGCCTACTTTCCTCCAGAGGCTCCTGGTGCTGACGACCCCACTATGTGACGTGGATTCAACTTTTGGATAGTGGATACTTACTAGATGATGATCATTATGCTTTGATGTAGTTTTTTCCTTTTATGTCTAAACTCATTAGACATTTTCTGATGATTGTACTCAGCATTTTTAGTATGACATTTTTAATACTTTATTTCCAGCATTTTCTTTCCAAAGTAGTTGTTTTATGCTGTGATCATGTCTCTTATGCTCCGATGAACCCCGTACATGCTAATAAATGACTCAACGCACCTAGCTAAGGGAATAATCCCATCTTGTATGCTTGTATAGAATATAGAAAGGAACTTGGAAAATGTGAACTCTCGTACCGCGCTCCACGCTCGTGCTAAGGCACAAGCTACGTTCAAGTCCCTTATGCGTTCAACAAAGAAACAATGAATGGTTTACAACAATGAAATGAGAAGACTATCAACATAGTCGTTCTGAGTAGAGTATAGCAACATTGAAAGACTATGGGACCGATGGGTCGCCAAGGCGACCCCCGTACTGGGAGTTGCGTAACGAATGAATGAATGAATCAACGAATGAATGAATGAATGAATGAATGAATGAATGAATGAATGAATGAATGAATGAATGAATGAATGAATGAATGAATGAATGAATCAATGAACGAACGAACAAGTGAAAGAAAGAAAGAAAAAAAAGAACACATAAAAGATAAGAAAGGAAAGAATAGTTAGCGACAGGTGTGACGGACACGTGCAACGGGGCTCGCTACCCGCGCTGCACGGACGCCAACCTGGTCGATAATGCATTATGGCTAAGGGTTAGCCTACGGCTCGGAGATAGCCGTTAAGTTAAAATGACAAGATAATATGAAATGGTCGTGGACAAACGGCACGGGCGATGGGGGGGTATACCGTGGCCGTGTAGTGGAAGGATTCTGTGGCACTGGCGTTGTGAGGGAATACCGTGGCCGGCCTAGGCAGAATCAAAACGGGACTTACGGGCTGCTTGGGTGCGGGCTTGGGCACCAGGAGACGTAAGTGCATACTATATTCAAGAGACTTAACGGGGTGTACCAGCCATCACCCTACGCTAAGTTGAGAAATACCAAGGGGAAATGTCCAAAATGGCTTGTCATGCCAGCGACCGGGGAATATAGATTAAGTGGACTTTGCTGGTGGCTATCCACATGCAAGTCCTTACATTCAAATCAAAGTTAGTCTAAGTTAAATGAACAATCGCTTACAGAACGGCTTGAAATGTATCACACCAAATGATAATGAATACTTCGTACAATGAGTTAGAGAATACGCCTACGACACGCTAGAAACTGAGGCAGGGACACGCCCTTGATATTGAATGTTTCTAAGAATCACGTTATGTTATCACACATGAATTGTTGACTAACTTGGTTTACTTTGGACAGGGAAGGCCGGACGGTAAGTATGGGTAAGTCGTGCATGTATTTCCATGCGACACTTGAATTTGGCAACACGGGATAGGCTATGAGATATGCCATGAAAATGATCCTAAGGCAAGATTAGAAAGACAATGAATGATAGAGATGCACAAAAGAAAATATAACGTGTTTGGTAATGATGGCATTGTGGGCGAGCTAGCCTCCCCACCAGTGCATAACAATGTACTGATAACCCCATAGTCTGCTTGCAGGATGCAGGAGACGTCATCGGGTGCGGAGCTTCCCTCGAACGTGCTAAGGCGCGGAGCTATCTCTGGAGCCTTGGAGCATTGCAAGGAGATGAAGCACCATATACAGGACATAATGTATCGGAACATCGCCATGAATTATTCCATCTTGTAAGCCACTTGGCACGCCTTTTATGTTTCAGAGAGAGAGAGAGCTTGAGAGACTTGTAAACTTGGCCTAGCGCCGCTTGTAAACTTCTTGAATATCAATAAAGAGTTTGAATTCGTTTTAACTTACGTTCATTTACTTTTCGCTGCAAATGGGGACACTCTATGCGGCTCTGTGGCCTAGCTCAAATTCGGCCGTTTCTGGACTTGGCCTTACACGGGCGCAACCTAGGCCCGTACGGCATCACGCCTTAGCAAGGACGATCGCTCCTGCGGGAGCAGGGCGTAACAAAACATCTCGTGCTACCTCTTGGGAGCTTGCTTCAGACCGCATAGAGATCTCACAAACCTGCAGACTTTGTCTTCAAGGCCCTTGACGATGAATCCTTTTGGCTGTTGCATGTAGTTCTCTTCGGTCAACTCTCCATTTAGGAATATTGCCTTCACATCTATCTGATGTATGACGAGCTTGTGAATTACACTCAGAGCAATCAATATCATGATGGTTGCCATCCGTGCTGCTAGAGCATATGTGTCGAAGTAGTCGATCCCCTGCTTCTGAGAAAACCCTTTGGCTACCAACCTTGCTTTGAACTTGTCAATAGTTCCATCGACCTGCATCTTCTTCTTGAAGATCTACTTGCTTCCGATTGGTTTAGCTCCTTCAGGCAGATCGACCAACACCCATGTATTATTGGAGGTTATAGAGTCATACTCATCATCGATAATCTTCCTCCAGAAGATAGCGTCTCTGGTCTTCATCGCCTCATCATAGGTAAGCGGATCAGCTTCCACATGATAGGTGACGAACTCATCTCCGTAGTGCTTCTGTCTCCTCACCCGCTTAGATATAGGTTCTGCGAGTTCTGGTTCAACAATTGTCTCTGGTATGACAATTTCTATTTCTTGGACTGCATCTTCTTTGGAAGTGATAGCCGCCGGTGCACTCACATTATTCTCCGGAATGTCCATGATAACAATATTCTTGTGTCTCATAAATTTATCTTCAAAGAATTCAGTATCGCAAGATTCAATGATTTGATTGATTTCAACATCAAGAAACCTCCGAGCATCACTTTTCTCAGCATACCCCAAGAAGATCATCTTTGTAGTTCTTGTCCCAAGCTTCTGAATCTTCAAGTTCGAAAGCTTCACATATGCCAAGCACCCCCACACTCGAATGACGTTCAAGTTGGGTCCGACTTTGAACCAGAGTTCATAAGGAGTGACTTCGGAACCTACATACGACACTCTATTCAGAATGAACGTAGTCGTTAACGCAGCTTCTCCCCAGAAGCAGTTTGGAAGACCTGCAGTCAACAGCATTGAATTCAACATCTATGTCAACGTCATATTCTTTCTTTCAGCTACTCCATTTGATTGAGGAAAATACGGAGCAGTTGGCTCATTGACAATTCCATATTCTTTGCAGAACAATGCGAATTCAATAGACATGTACTCTCCTCCTCGATCACTTCTGAGTCTCTTGAGTTGTTGCCCAGTTTGACGTTCAGCCTCAGTCCTGAACTCCTTGAACTTCTCGAGTGCTTCGTCTTTAGACTTAAGCAAATAGACGAATCCGTACTTCGAGTAGTCATCGATGAATGTAATAAAATATTTCATCTTGGCCTTTGTGGAGAACTGTCTGAAGTCACAGATATCTGAGTGTACCAACTCCAGAAGATCTGTACTTCGATTCTCCCATTTGAATGGTTTTCTAGTGATCTTTGTCTGTGCACAAACCTCACACTTCTCCACCTTCTTACCCCCACAGTTGGAGATAAGTCATAGACTAGACATTTTGTTTATTCTTTTACAATGAACATGTCCCAGTCTATTGTGCCATAACTCAAAAGAATACCCAGAAGAACAAACTGTATTAATCATTTTTGCAGGAGTTACAAGTTGAAGTTTGAACATCCCTTCGGTACAATAAGCTTTTCCGAAGTACGTTCCTTTGCAGGATATTACTATCTGCCCAGCATTGACGTCCATCCTCAAGCCTGTGTTACATAGCAGACTTCCAAAGACCAGGTTCTTGGCTATCACCGGTATATGCTATCACGCCCCGAGTTAACAAATCGTTCGTCCCCGGTGTTACTTTGCCGATTCGATCGTCCTCGCTAAGGCGTGATGCCGTACGAGTCTGGAATTGCACTCGTACAAGGCAAGAACGTTACGTTGCTTTCATATTAATACGCCAAGTTGAAACTTCACAAATCATATTAGAATTTAAGATGCAGTATAGGAAGATAGAAATGTTTTTCATTCATAGCTTGCAACGAAGTGTAAGTCGTAATTACATTGGACGCCGTTGCGGCTATATTGATTGAAAATAGAAAGAAAATATATTCGACAAGTTGCCTGAACTACGCTTGCCGTCCCATACATTTGCCCCTTTATACATAAGCCGTCGACTTGAATTAGCTTCAAAATACTTCAGCATAGGAAGAGCTTCAAAACGCCTCTTCGTACTTCAGCTTCAGTTTAGTTGGGAGCGCCCGCCGCACCTGGGGAAATTGGGGGAATGGGATTAGCACACTTGCTAAGTGGACGAGACGAACCCACTCGTCTAAACCGACTCTGATTGTTATGGTAGGCATGCTTTAGAGTTGTCTTTCTATTAGAACTAAATGAATTCAGTTTATATTCGATAGCCATGAGTAATAAAGCATACAGTGAAATATAGCAGTTTATTATATTTTTTACTACGGCCGTGCTCGTCCCTGCATGAAAACAGAGATAATATTTACACCTGCATAAGACAATAGGTGAGCATGCTACTATCTTATATGCGGTCATTGATGTTACACATCACGTGGGACTATCTCAACGGCATTTCAGCCCGCTCAGTCTAGGCTGCAAGCCTGACTGACGGTCTCGCAATGCATCAGTGCCGAAGCATGATTATTCATTCCCCTAGGTCGATTCGATTTCGATGCCCCAAATATTGATTCGAGGAAAAATATCAACTTGTGCACAAGCTGTCCATGACCATGCCAATGCGTGAACAGTTTAACATGTGCAACAGTTTTGTATAGCGCAGACAGTATTGAACGACATTAGCATTTCCCCCAATTTATGCAACAATTCATTTTTCCCCAAGTCGTACTCCCGATTTAGCATCCCGTGGGCACCAAATTGTCCGAGGCATCATAACCCATAATCGATATTTCGTATTATTTTGCAGCACGTGAAATAGTTTATCTTTTTACTAGAACCTTAAACTTTCTGGTTTATGTGATAGACTTGTATTTTCAGAGTAAATTACTCTAAATTGATACATTTTTCCCGAGTTCTTGAACTTAGTGGATTGGCATGCAATTAACTTGGCATCGTTCGATTTGAATGAATTCGAGGTAAGGAATTAGTTTGCGAGACAGAGTAGAAAAGAAGGGACCGAATCACCACCGATTACTTTGTTTCATGCCGATCGTCGAAGCACTACGCAACGTCAATCTTTAGTTACGCGAGCTCCTGCAGTGGCACCAACTCTTTGTTAGAATTCCTTCTTTTACCCTTGCATCAAAATTTGTAATTGCATCCATGAAAATGACGCGAAAGCACTTCATCAAGCCCAGCGGCAAAGCTCCAAGAAAACTATACAGCGGTCCGGTCCCATCGAAGGGACTCTTATAGAGAGCTCACTCGCCGAGACATAGCCCGCTGCATCTAGGACTTATTCCAACAGAAGTCGTTCCATTAGTTGGATCGATTTTCGTAACTTTCGTCCAAATCGATTTGAATCGATGCCGCAAGACGTTATTGTTTACCAAGCTTATCGATCGAGTCAGATGGTCATCTAAGTTCCCGGCCGATCTGACTCGGCGCAAGCATATTATGAAGTTCCGTCGCCTATCGAAAGTGGGGCGCTACATAATATACCACTAAGAAAAAGTTTCGTCCCGAAACTTAAGAACAAGGGTCTGACCTTAATTTAGACAAACAATGCAGGGTACTTCTCTTTTATCTCCGTCTCCATCTCCCACGTCGACTCCTCGACTGAATGGTTCCTCCAAAGCATGCGGACCAAGGACATCGACCGATTTCGTAGCACCTTCTCCTTGCGGTCCAAAATTTGAATAGGCTCCTCCGAGTAAGACAAGTCAGTACGTAGCTCCAACTGATCGAAGCTAACCACATGACTTGGATTGTGCAGATATTTTCGAAGTTGTGAAACGTGGAAGACATCGTGCACATCAGCCAAGATAGGAGGTAGTGCGATCCGATAAGCAACCGTTGCAACTCGCTCGATGATCTCGAAGGGGCCTACAAATCTTGGGCTCAACTTGCCTTTAATGCAGAACCGCATCACACCGCGCATGGGTGTTACTTTAAGAAACACATGGTCCTCGACCAAGAACTCTAGCGGTCGTCGACAAAGATCTGCGTAGCTCTTTTGTCGACTTTGCGCGATGCGGAGTCTATCTCGAATCAAGCAGACTTTTTCGACGGCCTGCTCTACCAGTTTCGGTCCAAGCACTTGTCGCTCTCCGACTTCATCCCAGCATATCGACGAACGACACTTCCTCCCGTAAAGCGCTTTATATGGAGCCATCTGAATGCTCGACTGACAACTGTTGTTATACGTAAACTCCGCAAGCGGCAAATGCGTATCCCAACTACTCTTTAGGTCGATCGCACACAGACGGAGCATGTCTTCTAGGATTTGATTTACCCTTTCCGTCTGACCGTCTGTTTGGGGATGGTACGCAGAACTAAAGTTTAGTTTTGTCCCCATCGTCGCTTGTAGGCTCGTCCAGAAATACAATAGGAATCGCCCATCTCTGTCCAAAATTATTGAGGCCGCTATCCCGTACAATCGAACAATCTCGTCGACATAAATTTGTGCTAACCGATCGACGCTCCATCCTACTTTAATTGTGATGAAGTGAGCTAACTTGGTCAATCTATCAACAATGACCTAAATCGCATCATTCCTCCGCAACGTCTTCGAAAATCCCACAATGAAATCTATCGAGATGTTGTCCCACTTCCACACGGGAATGGCGATGTTCTGCAGCTCTCCGCCTGGCCTTTGGTGTTCCTTCTTCACTTGCTGACACGCCATGTATTGCGATACGAACGTAGCTATGTCTTTCTTCATGCCGTGCCACCAAAAGTTTGTGTGCAAGTCCTTGTACATCTTGGTGCTTCCAGGATGTAACGAGTACTTCGCATAATACGCCTCCGTCAGAATTTCTTTTCTGAGTTTGACAGTTTCAGGAATGCAGAGCCTTTCCTTTAGTCGCATCGTCCCGTCTCCGTCTTCCACAAAGTCAGTCGCCTTTTTCGTTGAAATCAGCTCACGTATTTTCTTCAGGAATGAGTCATCCTCCTGTGCGGTCTTTATCTTGCTAAGCAGGCTCGATCCTAACTTCAGCTGAGCTAGGTGCAGGTGTCGATACTCAATTCCGAGTTCAATACCCATCGCTTGAAGGTCTCGTCGTATCTTCTTGTTTATGGCCGGTGTTCCCATAAACATTCTGCTAAGTGCGTCGGCCACCACGTTTCCCTTGCCCGACGTATACTCGATCGTTAGCTCATAATCTTTTATGAGTTCGAGCCATCGTCGCTATCGTAGGTTGAGTTCTCGTTGCGTAAACAAGTATTTCAGGCTTTTATGATCTGTGTAGATTCTGCACGCCACACCATAGAGGTAGTGCCGCCATAACTTCAACGCAAACACGATCGCCGCCAATTCTAGGTCGTGCATCGGATAGTTTTTCTCGTGCTACTTCAACTGCTGTGAAGCGTAGGAGATGACTTTGTCTCTCTGTAAGAGTATGCACCCGAGGCCAGTTCTCGATGCATCGTTGAATATCTGAAAGCCTTCTGGACCATCTGGAAGTGCAAGGATTGGAGCTGAGACGAGCCGTTGCTTCAACTCTTGAAAGCTGGATTCACAGTCGTCACTCCATTCAAATACTACTCCCTTCTGGGTGAGGCGAGTCAGAGGCGACGCTAGTTTTAAAAAGTTTCGCACGAATCTTCGGTAGTAGCCCGCTAAGCCCAGGAAACTCCGAATATCGCTAGCCGAGACAGGTCATTTCCAATCTACCATCGCTTCAATCTTCTTTGGGTCCGCCGTGACACCTTCGGCAGAGATTACATGTCCGAGGAATGTCACGCTACTCATCCAGAACTCGCACTTACTCTGCTTGGCAAATAATTTATTTTCACGCAGAATCTATAGTACCGTCTTCAAGTGTTCTGCGTGCTCTTTTCGGTCCCTTGAGTAGATAAGGATATCGTCGATGAATACGACTACAAATTTATCGATTTGAGGTTGGAAGACTCGGTTCATCAGATCCATGAAAATGGCTGGGGCATTTGTTAAACCGAACGGCATGACGAGGAATTTGTAATGACCATATCGAGTGCGGAAGGCAGACGTCACCGGACTTGATCTTCAATTGATGATAGCCTGAACGAAGATCGATTTTCAAAAATACTGACGCGACTTGCAGTTGGTAAAACAAGTCATTGATTCGTGGCAAAGGATATTTGTTCCGCACGGTCGCCTTGTTGAGTTCCCGATAGTCGATGCATAGCCGCGTCAATCCATCCTTTTTATTCATGAACAATACGGGAGCTCCCTACGGAGAGACACTAGGGCAAATAAATCCGTGGTCTAGAAACTCTTGTAATTGTACCTTCAGCTCCTTCAGTTCTTCTAGAGCCATTCGGTAAGGCGCCTTTGATATCGGCCGTGTATCCGGAAAGGTGTCGATGCTGAATTCTATCTCTCGATCCGGCGGCATTCCGGGCATCTCGTCAGGAAAAATGTCGGAAAAATCTGCCACAACATCAGTCTGTATTGTATTTGTATTATCCTTCCGCGTGTCTCGAACTAATGCCAAGTATCCCTCGCAGCCGGAACGCAGCATACGTCTCGCCGATATTGCCGATACCATCATTGCCGTCTTCGAAACCGTACCGTACGAATATGAGAACTCTGTCTCGCCAGGAAGACGAAACACCACTCTCTTCTCCGCACACTCGATCGTTGCACGACAAACGCCCAACCAATCCATGTCCAGGATTATGTCGTAATCTTTGATGTCTAGTACGACGGCATCCAAGGATAGATATCTCCCTCCGATGCAAATGTGGTCGTCCCAACAAATAAAGTTCGCAAGCATATCGACTCCCGACGGAGTGCTAACGCTAATATTTATATCTAGTGATTGCATGGTTATTTTATTTTTTTTGCATAATCAGCAGATATAAAGCTATGCGTCGCACCCGAATCGAATAGTACTCGAGCAGGTATATTTTTGTAGAGTAATATACATGTTACAACAGTATCGGACGCAAATGCCTCATCCCGAGTTAAGGCATAAACTCGGCCTTGAGCTCCGTGGCTTTGGTTCTGCTGGTTGACGGGCACCGCATTTGCGTCTTGCAGTATCGGCACTTTATGCGGATTCGGAACGTTCCTTGGTGGGTTGGGTTGATTCGGACCTTTATGCGGGCAATATGTAACTATATGGCCTACCCCGCCACACTTCTAGCAAGATCTCGTGACGCAGTCGACGGTTCGGTGCCTACACCTACCGCACCTGGTACAGTGTTGACTGCCACGGCCACGGTCATCGAACCTGTTCGGACGTTTTGCTATTCCCGATCCCTCGGTGCCGACATCGTTAGGACGCTTGTTGAAGTGGTTACGGATGCCTCTACTCGACATACGGCCAAAGATACGCTCACTATCACGAGCGGCATTATAGGATTCACGGTATGTTCGGCACCTTTGATTCATGACGTCCCTTCGCAATTCGTCATTTAGGCCTTGTTGGAAGCGTTCACACCAGGCTTCTTTATTGGGCAGGAAGGCGCCGGCAAACTTTGCCAGCTTTGAGAAGCTCGAATCATAATCGTCGACAGACATATTTCCCTGTCGCAGCGTCATGAACTTGTCTTCTTTTTGTTGATGGACGGCGCGAGGAACGTACTGTTCGAGGAAGGCTTCCTTGAATATTTTCCAGGAAATCGTGGCGTCTGTATCGACTTCATAGATTTACTGCTTCTTAGCGGCCACCAGTCGTACGCCCTCAGTTGCAGATGTAACGCCGCATAAGTTACCCTCTGGGACCCTTCAATGCTAAGCAGATTAAACAGGTCCTCCATCTCTGTAACGACCCGCTACGCCCTAGCGGAATGCCGACTCAAACGGCAAGTGCAACGACTCAAACGAGCCGTCGACCCGAAGAGTTGGTATCGACCAGATGAAGGATCGATGCAAGACTTACATTGGCCGTCAAAGATAAATCCAGACTTAGACTTTCAAAGGCGCGCTCGGAGTATCGCTCGGCCGATGCGAACATCGCTAAGGTGGGTGGCTCCGATGAACCCGTCTTTGCTTAGCCTAGACACATAACAATACGGACACTATTGCTAGAATCGTTAGGCGATGACACCGCACATGCTAATAAATGACTCAACGCACCTAGCTAAGGGAATAATCCCATCTTGCATGCTTGTATAGAATATAGAAAATGTGAGAACTCTCGCACCGCGCTCTACGCTCGTGCTAAGGCACAAGCTTACATTCAAGTTTCCTATGCATTCAACAATGAAACAATAAACGATTTACAACAAAGAAACAGAAGACTATCGACATAGTCATTCCGAGTAGAGTATAGCAACATTGGAAGACTTCGGGACAGATGGGTCGCCAAGGCGACTCCCGCACGGGGAGTTGCATAATGAATGAATGAATGAATGAACGAATAAGTAAATGAATGAATGAATGAATGAATGAATGAACGAATACGTGAATGAATGAATCAACGAATGAATGAATGAATGAATACGGGAAGAATGAATGAATGTACGAACAAGTGAAAGAAAGAAATGAAAGAGTGAATAAAAGATAAGAAAGGAAAGAATAGTTAGCGACATGTATGACGGGCACGTGCAACGGGGCTCACTACCCGCGCTGTACGGATGCCAACCTGGTCGATAATGTATTATGGCTCAAAGACAGCCTATGGCTCAAAGACAGCCGTTAAGTTAAATGACAAGTCAATACGAAATGGTCATGGACAGTCGGCACGGGCGAGGGGGGAATACCGTAGCCGTGAAGAAGAAGGGATTCCACGGCACGATCGAGGGGGAGGTATATCATGGCCGGCCTAGGCAGAATCAAAAAGGGGCCTACGGGCTACTTGGGTGGGGGCTCGGCCACTCAAAGAGACGTAATGACAGGCATTTCAAGAGACTATCAAGGTGTACCAGTCATCTCGCTTCGATAGGTGAGAATGCCAAAGAGAATGTGTCCAAAATGGCTTGTGATGCCAGCGACCGGTGCATATAGACTAAGTGGGCTTTGTTGGTGGCAATCCACGTGCAAGTCCTTGCATTGAAACAAAGTAGTCTAAGTTAACTAAATAAAGCGCCTTCTGTACATGCTTGAAATGTAACATACCAAACGATAAAGAGTACTTCATGCAAATGAGTTAGAGAATGTGCCTACGACGTGCTAGAACCTGAGGCAGGGACACGCACTTGACATTGAAAGTTATATTGAATTGTTGACTAACTTGGTTTACTTTGAACAGAAAAGGCCGGACGGTAAGTATGGGTAAGTCTTGCATGCATTTCCATGCACACACTTGAATTTGGCAACACGGGATAGGTTATGAAATATGCCATGAAACTGATCCTAAGGCAAGATTCGAAAGACAATGAATGATAGACGGTGCACAAAAGTAAATAGAACGTGTTTGGTAATGATAGCATTGTGGGCAAGCTAGCCTCCCCACCAGTGCATAACAATGTACTGATAACCCCACAGATTGCTTGCAGGAAGCAGGAGACGTCGTCGGGTGCGGAGCTTTCCTCGAACGTGCTAAGGCGTGGAGCTAACTCTGGAGCCTTGGAGCGTTGCAAGGAGCTGAAGCACCGTATACAGGACATAATGTATCGGAACATCGCCATGAATCATTCCATGTTGTAAGCCACTTGGCACGTCTTTTATGTTTCAGAGAGAGAGAGAGCTTGAGAGACTTGTAAACTCGGCCTAGCGCCGCTTGTAAACTTTTTGAATATCAATAAAGAGTTTGAATTCGCTTCAATTTGTGTTTATTTACTTTCCGCTGCAAATGGGGACACTCTGTGCGACTCTGTGGCCTAGCTCAAATCGGTCGTTTCTGGGATTAGCCTTGCACGGGCGCAACCTAAGCCCGTGCGGCATCACGCCTTAGTGAGGACGATCGCTCCTGCGGGAGCGGGACGTGACAGATTGTTATCAGAGCACGGCTTTACGTCCTTGGACTTTATTTCAATTTTCTCAGTTTTGAAAGCTAGTTGGAAATAAAGAAGTGTACGCCCTCTCTCGTTGTGCCTTGGGATATTCCATACAATAAGTCTAATACTTTCAAAAGCTCGTACAAGTACTCGATTGAACGGGATCGATAGGCGAAGGCCTTTGTGCCAAACCACGACGAACTTGAGTTGGAAGGAACGAATGCTAGAAATTCGCAAACGCAAGGCGTGCTTGAATAACCTTATGCTGACAATGGCGAATGAGTACACGAGACCAAAGTATAGTTCGAACGGGATGGATATGCGCGCGGCCTTTTGGCTAAGTTGTGCCGCGTATCGCGCACCTAGACCTTCTGGTGCAAACGAGTTGCGAGCGAGATCGATTATCGCTCGAATGAGAATAAGTGAGCGCGCAAACTCGAATATAGTCCGCACGGGATAGCTATGCATACGGCCTTTTGGCTAAGTTGTGCCGCGTGTCGCGCACCTCGACTTTTTGGTGCAATCGAGTTGCGAGCGATATCAAGTACCGCTCGGTCGGAAACAAAGTTACACTTAGAGTGTATATCGATAGGAACGCTATCAAATTAACACTTAGGCAAACACAGAAGATTGATTTGGTTTTGAGGAATAGTGCGAACGACTTAGTGCGTCGATACGACGTGAGCGATTACGCCAAAGATTCATCGAACGAATCTAAAATATGTCTTAGCAAATGATGCGAATGTGATTCTGGATTAAATATGATGGCTCGAATCCGAGTGGTGTATGGATTTTCTTAGAAATCATTCGAATAAAATTGAGGATTACGAATAACGGCGAGTATGTCGGCGAGGCGATGCGATCGCGCAAAGCCTTAGAACGCGTCACGCTTAGTTGGTTGTGACTTTGAATGTCCCGAACGAGATGTCGTTCGGACAACTTGTCAATGGGCAACGTAAGTTAGAAAACGACTAGGAACGATGAATAAAGATGTATGTCTTGATCGAGGAAGCTAGAGGATAGCACTTGTGATTTCGGATTGGGTCAAATGAAATGTGACTTAAGTTTTGGAGAACGATATTGAAACTAGCTTGAGGAATAGCGGTCTAACTTGATCTTGAATATCGTGAGATTGTGGAATATCTAACTCGGACAATAGCATCAGTCGTACGACTCAAAATTGGTTGCAAAGAAAGATCGTCAGGTTACGCATATCGTCGATGGTATTGAGGCGTATCAAAGATCAATATACGATAACTCGGGGATACTCTGACTCGGTGAATGACGATCGTACAAATGTCATTGTTCCGATGGATGCTATACTCGGGATATTGAAATGTGTCAAGGATAATATAGACGTGGCTCGAGGATTTTCTAGTTGAACGAATGACGGTCAGACTATCGAACCGAGATCTTGGCTTGGATGAAAGAAATGAAAATGTTTGGATATGCTTCATTGACAACCACAATGTTGACGTTCTTGTCTTATGCGAGCACAACTCCAGCCTCACACATGCGTCACGCCGATTAGGGCGATCACTCCGTGTGAGCGCTGGTATGGTGATTCATAAAACGGGGGTGATCGAACTTGCATGGCATGGCAAATTTGATACATCAACTTGTGGTATGACGCGAATGTGGACTCGAAAATGACTTAGCGTGCGTGACTGTTGAATTTGAGGATTGCGTAGGTCCAATCCGCGTATCGAGAATGAATTAGTCTAGACGCAAGCAAGAGTTACGCCCTGATGAGAATGATTATTCCGCGGGAGTGTTGCATGGTGATTCATGAACTACCATGGATAATCGGACTTGCGTGAGATTGGGGCACAACATATTGTCAAAGCTAGATGACCTCGTGATTGAATACATAAATTGGTTAGAATTGGTGATTTGAATGGATTCGAATACGTGCAACGAAGGCATTGATGCGAATAGGTGATCGTGCTCGATGTTTAGAAATCTGAGTGACGCGAGCTTGGGTAGAAAACCCCATACTACCAACCCCATACTACCGACTTTGGTTTGACCCTAGGATTGGGGTTAGTATTGGCATTATTGTTGGAGAACTATGATTCCAATCCTGACATTGACTTAGCCTTGAGAAATGGCCTAGCGGGTAGGCGAGACGCCCCTGTTTCAAGAGTTAGCAATCGAAGGATTAATCTTAGGGATTGGTGTGGATGGATGAAATGGTTCAAGAATAGAAAACCCTGCTCACGAGATTCGACTGACATGCATATATTTCAGGAACGCCGGAGTATGTGCACGATGTGACTCGAGTGAGAATGATGAATTCTCTATCACGCGGTTTGGTGAAAGCATGTATTTTGGGGACGCCTAGAATGCGTGCATGATCCAACCAAGTGACACGTTGAATTCCAAACGAGACTTGAGGAATGGAAAGTATCGGAGATTGAGATCGTGTTAAAAGAAAGGAATAATACTAGTACAAGCGTGGCTCGGAATCAAAGAAACGTGTAGGCAGAGTGTGCGTGAATGACGACGAGATTGACCCCAAACGAAGGAAATGATAGGAATGAATGATGCGCAAGTAAAGTTGGTATAACGAATTGAATCATTGGTTGGAAGACGTACTCGATGATAGTGCAATACTTGGTCTTGAATCGGACGGGAATTACTTAGACTTGGTCGACTCTGCTTAGAAGAGATCGTATTGATTTCGTAGACAAGAACGCTTGAGAAACGAATCGGATCATCTCAAAGATCGAGATAAATGATAGCGAGACGCACATGGGTTCGGTTTAAATCGAAGTTAGTAAAATGATCGGCAAATCAAAACTATCACGAGTAGCTTGTTCGACTTCGCTAATCGCTAAGCTTGGTTGAAATATACGTAGTCGGGGGACACCTTGAATATGTGTACGATCCAAACTCAGTAATATGATGAACTCGAATGCAGCTGCGAGTGGGTGTTGAGATGCACAAGAACGAATGAGGGAGTTTGCCTCAGCCTACGACTCTCGTGTTTGAAAAACGACAACGCGCCTCGTACGGCCATTACAGTCCCATGACACGACAAAATAGCAACCAAGTCGAAGAAATACGACAATTGAATAAGCGTCATCAAATCTAAAATGAATGAACATTCATTCGATAAAATTCACCAAACGTATGCAACGTAAAACTTGGAAGGTATCGAGTGTAGTTTGATGCCATCGACGGTAAAGCCATTCGATAGGAATTGTCTAAGGTATGCACACGATATGAGTTAAGGAACGATAGGATGAGCTGCACTCAGGAAGTCTCGAGGATGAGACTTATTTTGAGTGGTGTATTATGTAATGACCCGCTCCGCCCTAGCGAAACGCCGATTCAAACGGCAAGTACAACGACTCAAACGATCCGTCGACCCGAAGAGTTGGCATCGACCAGATGAAGGATCGATGCAAGGCTTACATTGGCCGTCAAAGATGAATCCAGACTTAGACTTTCAAAGGCGCGCTCGGAGTATCGCTCGGCCGATGCGAACATCGCTAAGGTGGGTGGCTCCGATGAACCCGTCTTTGCTTAGCCTAGACACATAACAATACGGACACTATTGCTAGAATCGCTAGGCGATGACACCACACATGCTAATAAATGACTCAACGCACCTAGCTAAGGGAATAATCCCATCTTGTATGCTTGTATAGAATATGGAAAAGAATATAGAAAATGTGAGAACTCTCGTACCGCGCTCTACGCTCGTGCTAAGGCACAAGCTTACATTCAAGTTTCCTATGCGTTCAACAATGAAATAATAAATGGTTTACAACAAAGAAACAGAAGACTATCGACATAGTCGTTCCGAGTAGAGTATAGTAACATTGGAAGACTTCGGGACCGATGGGTCGCCAAGGCGACTCCCGCACGGAGAGTTGCATAATGAATGAATGAATGAATGAAAGAATAAGTGAATGAATGAATGAATGAATGAATGAATAAGTGAATGAATGAATCAACGAATGAATGAATAAATACGGAAAGAATGAATGAATGTACGAACAAGTGAAAGAAAGAAATGAAAGAGTGAATAAAAGATAAGAAAGAAAAGAATGGTTAGCGACAGGTATGACGGGCACGTGCAACGGGGCTCGCTACCCGCGCTGCACGGACGCCAACCTGGTCGATAACGCATTATGGTTCAGAGACAGCCTATGGCTCAAAGACAGTTGTTAAGTTAAATGATAAGTCAATACGAAATGGTCGTGGACAATCGACACGGGCGAGAGGGGGAATACCGTGGCCGTGAAGAAGAAGGGATTCCGCGGCACGATCGAGGGGGAGGTATATCGTGGCCGGCCTAGGCGGAATCAAAAAGGGGCTTACGGGCTACTTGGGTGGGGGCTCGGCCACTCAAAGAGACGTAATGCCAGGCATTTCAAGAGACTATCAAGGTGTACCAGCCATCACGCTTCGATAGATAAGAATGCCAAAGAGAATGTGTCCAAAATGGCTTGTGATGCCAGCGACCGGTACATATAGACTAAGTGGGCTTTGCTGGTGGTAATCCACGTGCAAGTCCTTGCATTGAAACAAAGTAGTCTAAGTTAACTAAATAAAGCACCTTCTGTACATGCTTGAAATATAACACACCAAACGATAAAGAGTACTTCATGTAAATGAGTTAGAGAACGTGCCTACGACGTGCTAGAACCTGAGGCAGGGACACGCACTTGACATTGAAAGTTATATTGAATTGTTGACTAACTAGGTTTACTTTGGACAGGAAAGGCCGGACGGTAAGTATGGGTAAGTCGTGTATGCATTTCCATGTACACACTTAAATTTGGCAACACGGGATAGGTTATGAAATATGGCATAAAACTGATCCTACGGTAAGAATAGAAAGACAATGAATGATAGACGGTGCACAAAAGTAAATAGAACGTGTTTAGTAATGATAGCATTGTGGGCGAGCTAGCCTCCCCACTAGTGCATAACAATGTACTGATACCCCACAGATTGCTTGCAGGAAGTAGGAGACGTCGTCGGGTGCGGAGCTTTCCTCGAACATGCATAACAATTACCAATTTGTCACGTCCCGAGTCGACAAACCGTTCGTCCACGGTATTACTTTGCCGATTCGATCGTCCTCGCTAAGGCATGATGTCGTATGAGTCTGGAATTTGCAATCGTACAAGGCAAGAACATTACGTTGCTTTCATATTAATACGCCAAGTTGAAACTTCACAAATCACATCAGAATTTAAGACGCAGTATAGGAAGATAGAAATGCTTTTCATTCATAGCTTGCAATGAAGTGGAAGTCGTAATTACATTGGATGCCGTTGCGGCTACATTGATTGAAAACAGAAAGAAAATACATTCGACAAGTTGCCTGAACTACGCTTGCCGTCCCATACATTCGCCCCTTTATACATAAGCCGTCGACTTGAATTGGCTTCAAAATACTTCAGCATAGGAAGAGCTTCAAAACGTCGCTCCGTACTTTAGCTTCAGTTTAGTTGGAAGCGCCCACTGCACCTGGGAAATTGGAGGAATGGGATTAGTACACTTGCTAAGTGGACGAGACGAACACACTCGTCTAAACCGACTCTGATTGTTAGGGTAGGCATGCTTTAGAGTTGTCTTTCTATTAGAACTAAATGAATTCAGTTCATATTCGATAGCCATCTTTGAGTAATAAAGCATACAGTGAAATATAGAAGTTTATCATATTTCTTACCACGGTCGTGCTCGTTCCTGCATGAAAACAGAGATAATATTTACACCTGCATAAGACAATAGGTGAGCATGCTACTATCTTATATGCGGTCATTGATGTTACACATCACGTGGGACTATCTCAACGGCATTTTAGCCCGTTCAGTCTAGGTTGGAAGCCTGACTGACGGTCCCGCAATGCATCAGTGCCGAAGCACAATTATTCATTCCCCCTAGGTCGATTCGATTTCGATGCCCCGGATATCGATTTGAGGAAAATATCAACTTGTGCACAAGCTGTCCATGACCATGCTAATGCATGAACAGTTTAACATATGCAACAGTTATGTATAGCGCGGACAGTATTGAACGGCATTATCATTTTTCCTAACTTATGCAACGATTCATTTTTTCCCAAGTCGTACTCCCGATTTAGCATCCCGTGGGCACCAAATTGTCCGAGGCATCATAACCCATAATCGATGTTTCGTATTATTTTACAGCATGTGAAATAGTCTATCTTTTACTAGAACCTTAAACTTTCTGGTTTATGTGATAGACTTGTATTTTCAGAGTGAATTACTCTAAATCAATACATTTTTTCCGAGTTTTTGAACTTAGTGAATTGGCATGCAATTAACTTGGCATCGTTCAATTTGAATGAATTCGAGGCAAGGAATTAGTTTGCGAGACAGAGTAGAAAAAAAGGGCCGAATCACCCACCGATTACTTTGCTTCATGCCGGTCGTCGAAGCGCTACGCAACATCAATCCTTAGTTACGCGAGCTCCTGCAATGGCACCAACGCTTTGTTAGAATTCCTTCTTTTCTCCTTGCATCGAAATTTGTAATTGCATCCATAAAAACGACGCGAAAGCACTTCATCAAGCCCAGTGGCAAAGCTCCAAAAAAATCATACAGCGGTCCGGTCCCGTCGAAGGGACTCTTATAGAGATCTCACTCGCCGAGACGCAGCCCGCTGCATCTAGGACTTATTCCAACAGAAGTCTTTCCATTAGTTGGATCGATTCTCGTAACTTTCGTCCAAATCGATTTGAATCGATGCCGCAAGGCGTTATCGTTTACCAAGCTTAGCGATCGAGTCAGATGGCCATCTAAGTTTCCGGCCGATCTGACTCGGCGCAAGCATATTATAAAGTTCCATCGCCTATCGAAAGCGGGGCGCTACACATGCTTCACATCTTGAAGCATCAACGACTTCTCCGAAGTCAGGTTCAGTACCACCGTTCCTGTCCCCAGTACTTCAGCTTATGTCCGGTCCGCCACCATAACCTTTTCAGATGTAGGCTTGTATGTGGTGAACAACTCCTTATTTGAGCAAATATGGTAGGATACACCTGTGTCCACCCACCAGTCGGTGTCAACACCAGCCGTGGTAACCTGCGCAATCATGGCAACCTTGTTAGGCTCACCTTGCTTTATCTGTTTGGACTTTGATCTGCAGTCTCTACGATAGTTGCCCTTCTTTCCACAGTTGAAGCAAGTCACATCTGACTTGGGCTTTGGCTTTGACTTGAAAGAAGCCGACTTCACCTTCAGATGGTTGAAGTCCTTCTTCTTCTGGTTGTGAGAAACCTTATACTTCCCCTTGGAGTCCCCCGAATGCACCAAGTTGGCCTCTTTCAACTGTTTGGACAATGTGTCCAATTTATTTTTAGCCATCAATTCATCTCTAACATTGATGTTGTGAAGTAGTTGATCCAAGCTGATTTACATCTTCATCGTGTGCATGTCCGAGATACAACTGTTCCATCATGACGGAAGCTTGGCAACTATACCCCCTACGATAAAAGCGTCGACAAGTGGCATGCCATCGTCCTCAAGTTTTTGACGTAACTTGAGGAACTCCTTGACTTGAGGCAACATCACCTTGTCATCCTCAAATCGCATGTTCCAGACTTTCTCAGTCACATGGATCTTGTTGCGGTTCTCATCCGCCTGATAATGCTTCTCTAGAGACTCCCAAATGACCTTAGCATGGTCCGTCTTGTTGTATGACTCCGCCAAAGTATCCTTCATAGAGTTCAAAATCATCAGCTTGTTGAGATTGTTGTCTCTCCTTCATTTGTTCTGCTTTACGGTTGCAATCGCAACTGCCCAAATTGTAGCATCATCCTCGTCTAGAATCTCCGGTTCTGGTTCTGTCAGAACGTAGTCCACCTCTGCCAGTTGCAGATTCATGCATACCTTCCTCTTCCAAGAGTTGTAATGATCTCTGTCGAACTTCTCAAGTTTGTTGAGACTTGTATCCAGAAGTTTCGCACGGCTATTCTCTATCTACAAGGATCTTGCTTTGAGATTGTTAGTCCCGGGGCTTTATCAAAGATGGTAGAACTAGATGTCGAGATCAGAGGTTCAAATAAAAGTTCCCCTTCTGATTATTCTCGAGATCCATGAGGAATACTATAATATAAATCTGATTACAAAAGCAACAATAATCAGAAAATAAATCTCACGTTCTTCCTCGCAATCGCAGTTGCTGACGGACAGAACTGAGTTACAACTCAGAGAAAAGAGAAGAAAGAAGAAAAGGAAAGGTTCTTGCTGGAGTGATTAAGATCACCGTTGCTCAAAGCAAGATTCGCCCCACCACGATCTGCTTACAGGAACCAGCAAGTTCACGAAGAACTTCTGGAACGCTCGTAAGTCAATATTTGAGACTTGAACGGGCTTTCTGGACTTTGCGGACTCCCTTAACTCTCTTCTTGGTGCACATTCCAAAGGAGGCCAAGGGGCTCTATTTATAGAGTGGAGTGAGACTTCACCTTTTCTCATATCCGATGTGGGACTAAAATACCAATACTCAAAAATATAGTTTGATATTTTAGATCATCCCACAATCAGCATAGTAGTGTGTCAGTCCACGCCTACCCCCTGAACACTCTCGTGCATGCACGAGACAACCTGGAGTCCGTGTCCGAGTCCGAGTCCGCACAACAAAAATCAACTTGCATCCTTGTTGGAATTAATCCTTTTTCCTTCTAGAAAAATACTCCCACATAACACACACTTGTGCCCCACCATACCTCATGTGCACACCTCAACACAAGCAATGCATTATATTGAGATACTCACCATTTGGTGTAGCCGATGTGGGACTATCTTTCCTAGTCTAAAGGCAAAAACACCAACAGTTGCAACCTCAAAATATTTATAATTAAAAAAATTAGTAATCAATCATACTAATTTATTCTTCCTATCCTCGGTTCTACTACCTTTATTCTTCATTAATTTTCTTTTTATAATTCTGAAGTGCCATTTCTCATAGGATAATTGAGTCTCATAGCAAGCCATCATCTAGAAATATTTAACTACTTAAGCAAGATAAAATAGATTAATATCCTTCCCTTGTGGCTTTTATCATCTTGGACTTGTATACAATTTCCCTTGATTTCCACCTCACAAGCCTACAATATTGTCCTCTTAATTCTCATGGATCATCATCATTTATGAGTTCTACAACCTCATTCTTAGCCTGATTTATGAAACCTAATATTTCTTCGAGTTCATATGTTATTCTTCTATTTACTACTCAAACTTATTTCATTAAATCCTCCAAACCACGATGTAGTATCTTGGTCCAAATTTATGTTTTCTTGTTTTGCAATATAATCTCGAAATATTTATCAACATCCATACATAAGATTTAATTAACCATCATTTTGTTCTGAATATGAAATGGTCATGAGCTAAAATTTTACTCCATTGTTCTTTCTCTTGGATGCGAGAATTAGGCTCAACAACGGACATGTATTCAAGGTGAATCAAAAGTTAGAGTGAGCAAAAGCAAGTGAAAATAGGTTTAAGCAGGGTTCAAAGTAAGATTCTCAAGGGTCATCCCAGGAATCCATCAAAAAATCCTAATGTGATTGAGTGCCATACTTTCTAGAATCTCCAATAATCCATCAATCATATTCTATTACAAGCTCGCAGCAGTACGACTAAGCCTAAATAATATCACGATGTCGCACTATTTGTGAAGACGGACCTGCATGGGCCACCATAAAAAAGTGTCGACGGTAGAACATTGTCTAGATCTCTAACATATCAATACTAATCCAACAACTACCAATATGTACTCAATCACAGCATGCTAAGGAAGACATGAATAAGAAATGATAATATCTAAATACAATATCACCTCATGGTCCAAGGTGCAAGAGTAGTCTCAACTATAGCATCGATCTGAAGTCCAAGAACGTGAGCACAACATCTCCTAAAAGTGTTGTTATCCAGTCAGAATTGGAGCAAGTACATACATGATAAACTATTTGTAACATGATACAAACTATAAAACAAGAAATAGTATACATGATGAACAGGTAAACTATAATCATGACATGGCAAGTAGAAGAAACTAGTAAACATGAAAATTATGGCATGACAACTAGAAGAACATATAAACACAAACAATCATGGCATGTATGGGTGAGCAAATATACCGACCGATACCGAAAAATAGACCGAATACCGATTAAAATATTCCAAAAAATCGAACCAAAATTATGTACCGATACCGAATTGCCGAACCGACTAAATTACGGTATAATGGTAATGGTAACGGTTTAAGTGTAATACCATACCGAAAATACCGAACCGAACCGATTCACACACACACACACATTTTTTAATGTTGTTCATGATTAATTTTACACTACTCATTTTCATTTTTATCTTTGTTTTGGTTGGTTTCCTAGAACTTGGAATATATTTTAGTGGACTTGAATTTATGTTAAGAATGCTAAGAATTGAGTTTTTGAGCTTTTGAGCTTATGTTTTTGTGTTCTCATAGAATTTTGAAGTAAATTTTGGTTACGTAAACTTATACTAAAGATTAAACTTAGTGACCACGTTTGATATTTTAAGCTTATTTTTAAGTGTTTGTGACTTGTTACATGTTGTTCTAATAATTTTGATTAATTGTTTGGTTGGTAGAGGCTTGGCTTTAAAATTACTGCTTCCAAAAAGTAAAAAAAAATACATTATAGGTTAAGAGGTTCTACAATATTAAGTGTGTTAATTGATCAAATATTAATTGGTAAAATATCGATACCGAACAAAATCGACCGAATACCGATTTAACCGAACCGAAAAAACCGATTCTAAATGGTACGATATTGGTATTGATTTTTCAAATACCGATTTTAAAAAATACCGAAAAAATCGACCAAATACCGACCGATTATACAGACGCTCACCCCTAATGGCATGACAAGTAAAATGAAACAAGCAAACACAAATAATCATAGCATGTGACAACAAGAACAAGGTGAAGCAAGTAAATGACACCTACCTAAGTGTTTTGAAATACCATGTTCCATATGTGATCAACTGAGGGATCTACAAGGTCAGCTCAATCATATATGACATGTATGATTAACTATTACTCACGGTCTACAATAAAACACGGTGTATAGATTTTGATCACATATATACTGAGGTATTTCTCGTCTGACCAGCACTCGTGGATTCGAGTCACAACACGAAGATTTACTAAACACGAAAGTCAGGAAACATGGTAATCACGAAAAGCATAAACCTCGATAATCGCGACTATGAATCCATAAAACACTAATCCCGTGTAACATGTGTGTCAGAAATTGAGAATGCATTTCTAAATCATGTAATAGAGAAACTATCAGTGAATGAAAGTAATCAGTGTAAGTACTTGCCTCGGAATTGGAGTCGACGTGTACGACTCGAACGTATCAACATGGAATGGGTTTATATGCTAATACCCATAGGTGATCCCAAATAGCCAGGTTCGATATAAAGAAGTCTAGAAACAGATATCGGCACGAGTTTCGAGATGAAGTTATCGGGTCTGCAACGGGCCGCATAGAGACATAAAATGTACAATTAGCTAAGCTAAAAAAATAATTTATACGAAGAGGAGAGTTGATTTATTATTCAGCCTATTTTAGAATATATAAAACTCATTTTAAAAAAATATTATTATAAATTATATATATATATATATATATATATATATATATATATATATATATATATATTTTTATATATATATATATATATATATATATATATATATATATATATATATATATATATATATATATATATATATCGGATCAAAAGCCCCCCTTAGAAAACCCCCTAAAAAACCCCCAACTCTCAGCCGTCCATTTAATGTTAATATTAATGTTAATGTTAATATTAATGTTAAATACTAAAATTAATATTAAACTTAACATTAAAATTAATATTAACATTAACATTAATATTAACATTAACATTAATATAAAAATAAAAATAAATATTAATATTAACATTGACATTAATATTAACATTAATATTAACATTAACATTAATATTAACATTAAATGGACGGCTGAGAGTTGGGGGGGTTTTAGGGGTTTTCTAAGGGGGGCTTTTGATCCGCTCCTTATATATATATATATATATATATATATATATATATATATATATATATATATATATATATATATATATATATATATATATATATATAATTTATGCGAAGAGGAGAGTTGTTTATTATTCAGCCTATTTTAGAATATATAAAACTCATTTTTTTAAAATATTATTATCAATTTTATATATATATATATATATATATATATATATATATATATATATATATATATATATATAGAGAGAGAGAGAGAGAGAGAGAGAGAAAGAAAGAGAGAGGAGGGATCTACATCCCCTTATTTTTTGCATTCCCATGTTAACAATCGTTGGATCTTGTTTAAGTCATCTAATCTTAACAGTTGATTTGAACCATTCAAATCAATGGTTAAGATTAGATGACTTAAAACAACATCCAACGGTGGATAGCATGGAGATATTTGGGGATGCCAAAAATCGGGATGTGGCTCCCTCTTCATATATATATATATATATATATATATATATATATATATATATATATATATATATATATATATATATATATATATGCGCCAATGACACGCGGTCTAGCGGTAAGACTGTTGGCATATTGGCGGGAGGTCCCGGAATCGAGCCCCAACGGGGGCGGCTGGGTGGTGTTTGCAGGAGTTCGAACCCCAGTGGAGGCGAGTTCGCCATAATCTAGCGGTAAGACTGTTGGCATATTGGGGGGAGGTCCCGGAATCGAGCCCCAACGGGGGCGGCTGGGTGGTGTTTGCAGGAGTTCGAACTCCAGTGGAGGCGAGTTCGCCATAATTACCCATTGGTTCATATATATATATATATATATATATATATATATATATATATATATATATATATATATATATATATATATATATATGAGTTCGAACTCCAGTGGAGGCGAGTTCGCCATAATTACCCATTGGTTCATATATATATATATATATATATATATATATATATATGAGTTCGAACCCCAGTGGAGGCGAGTTCGCCATAATTACCCATTGGTTCATATATATATATATATGCGCCAATGACACGCGGTCTAGCGGTAAGACTGTTGACATGTTGGGGGGAGGTCCCGGAATCGAGCCCCAACGGGGGCGGCTGGGTGGTGTTTGCAGGAGTTCGAACCCCAGTGGAGGCGAGTTCGCCATAATCTAGCGGTAAGACTGTTGGCATATTGGGGGGAGGTCCCGGAATCGAGCCCCAACGGGGGCGGCTGGGTGGTGTTTGCAGGAGTTCGAACCCCAGTGGAGGCGAGTTCGCCATAATTACCCATTGGTTCATATATATATATATATATATATATATATATATATATATATATATATATATATATATATATATATATATATATATATATAGCGGATCAAAAGCCAACCCCCTAAAAATTCCCCTCACTCTAATTCGTAATATTAATGTTAATATTAATGATAATGTTAATATTAATGTTAATGTTAATATTTTTTTATTTCTTTTATATTAATGTTAATATTAATTTTAATGTTAAGTTTAATGTTAATTTTAGTATTTAATGTTAATATTATATTAATATTAACATTAATATTAACATTAAATTACGAATTAGAGTGGGGTGAGTTTTAGGATATTTTCTAAGGGGGGCTTTTGATCCGCTTATATATATATATATATATATATATATATATATATATATATATATATATATATATATATATATATATATATATATATATATATATATATATATATATAAGCCCCCCAGCGGGAGCCCCTATATATATATATATATATATATATATATGAATCCGTATCAAAAGCCCCCCAGCGGGAGCCCCCCTCCCTAGTGCACCGTTGGATCGAGCGGGCTGCGTGGGGCCCGCAGGTGCATCCCTTCGATCCAACTGTGCAGTAAGAGGGAGGCTTTTGGGGGGCTCCCGATCCGGACTATATATATATATATATATATATATATATATATATATATATGGAAGCGGATCAAAAGCCCCCCTTAGAAAACCCCCTAAAAATCTCCCTCACTCTAATTCGTAATTTAATGTTAATATTAATGTTAATATTAATGTTAATGTTAATATTAATGTTAATGTTAATATTAATGTTAATATTAATATTAAATACTAAAATTAAAATTAAACTTAACATTAAAATTAATATTAACATTAACATTAATATTAATATTAACATTAACATTAATATAAATAAAAATAAAAAAATTAATATTAACATTAACATTAATATTAACATTAATATTAAGAATTAGAGTGAGGGAGATTTTCTAAGGAGGACTTTTGATCCGCTCCATATATATATATATATATATATATATATATATATATATATATATATATATATATATATATATATATATATAACACTTGTAGGTATAAAGAAGGTATAAAGTTCTTTTAAAGCCCCAAATCGTGGGCCAAATCGTAAATTTTACTTTCTTTTACATTTTTTTTTTAAATTCGCTCATCTGAATTATTGTGGGCCAAATCGTAAATATTAATTTACAAGTAAAAAAAAAAATTATGATATCAATAGGACTTGGAACAACGTCCTCTTGATCACTAACATATCATCTTAACCAAATACTCTAAAAAATCACAAACAAAAAGTAATAACTGTTAAACATATTTAATTATCAATAAAAAATATTTTATTTTTTATATGAACTATATATTCCCAAAAATATTTATATATTCACCAAATATGGGAATACAATTTTCTAGAAGATTTAATTTCGAAAAAAATTGTTAACAAGAAATTGTGTATACTAGTACTCCGGTCCCTGGCCTCGTTTGGTTCGCGGAATCTCTCGGTTGGGAAAGGAAAGTGATTACTTTTCTATGTTTGGGTGTCCAAGGAATTGAGGAAAGGAAAGTGATTCCCAATGGAAGGAAAATTAGAGAGAAAAGTGATTCCATCCATCCAAGGAAGAAATCACTTTCCCACATTGAAGTATTCACTTTTCTTTCCAAATTCCTTGGCATTGCCAAACATCAAAAAAAGTTTCCCAAAGGAAAGGAAATGACAAGGAATTGATTTCATTTCCCTTCCATTCTACGAACCAAACGAGGCCTAAGTGTAATAAACTCCATGTAACAAACTCTATGGAAAGAAAATAACAAATAGGAGCCAGCTAGCTACATGCTGGCAAACAAGACAAAATAGGAGCCAGCTAGCTACAAGCTGGCAAACAAGCCATTAGATGAACCCTAGTAAGAAATTCAATTTACATCCCGGTGCACCTCACACCAAGGAGAACATCAAGTTCCCTTGTTACAGTTTGCAACATTGTGGAGCTCTGGCACTACGCTAACAATAATCTTGCCCAGTTTACAACGAAAGGATATGCATCAAACTAGAAGTTTGGAGAAATGGGGAAAAAAACAGTAATCTGTGTTGTACAGATTGAGCTTGAACTTGCTTTTCAAATTTATATAGCGCCAATTTGCTTATTTCATGCTCAGTTCTGATACGCACCCAGCAAAGGAGATATGTGTCGATCAGTGCAATCTTGTCATCTCCTCAACCCTCTTGCAGAGCTCCTCTGTAGGAACCGCCATGGCCTGGGAGATCTCATCCATCCGTGCACGACTCAGATCGAGGAACGATTCGATGAGGTCTCCATCCAAGAAATTGCGAGCATCCGATGTTTTCTTCTCATTGTTGAATGACCGCCACTGCTCATGGCTGAGTCCACCGACCCCCTTTATGACCTTCACGAGGCACCCCTGGAGCTTCTCGAGGAAGATGTACTGGTCATGGGGGAGGGACGCAACCACCCCGATCACACCATTGACGGTGCCAAAAATGACAGTGGGGATTTGGCCACCTTCGGAGTCCGGAAGGCGCATGACAAGGGAGCCGTGACGGAACCGGTTGACAAACTCACCGAGATGGTACTCACCAACCACCTCAAGCCGGCCACGCTCCTCATCTGTCGCTCCATCACTGTTCCTGCGGACAGTGAAGAGGTTGTAATTGTTCTCGGCACCAAGGTAGACATCATCGTCAAGAATTTCTACAGCTGTCATCCAGTTTGCATTGTAATCACGGGCCCGTTCTTCAATTGCACCCTCCTCGTGCTGAAAGGAAATCAAAATCCAAAGAACAGTGTTAGATATCAAAAAGTTTCTAGAGCCACTTGGGTTTAAGATGGTATTTTTGTTACCTTTGAGTTAATGTTTCCAAAAAGAACAAATTAGTCAATTTTTCTGTATGAAAGAGAGCGCTGGTCAAGTTTTATTTTTTGGGTCAATTGTACAGTTCATTTGAACTTAAACAGTAAACACACAACACACATTTTGTTTATCTCTCTCACCATCCTGAAATTGAAACCAAGTCTGTATCAAAGCTGTGAAAAGCGCCAGGCGCTAGTCGGACAGGCACTCGCTGCCTAGCCCCGCCTAGACGGCCGCCTAGATCTAGGCAGTTCAAAAAATAAAATAAAAATCCAAAAACCCTACTGAAAATTGTAAAGAAGTCCATAAAACCCCAAAACATTTATAGTCGGGCGTCGGGAGGGACTAGGCGGGCGCATAGGGGGCATCAGGCGGGCACAAGGCACCTAGGCGGCCACCTTTTTGAACAGTGGTCTGTATATGCATTTTGCATGCAGCTATTGAAAATATTTCTCTAACCTCAGTTTGTCTTGTTTCATGGACCGCATAAAAGACTAAAGTTAATCATTTCAGTGATAATATTTAGCATAAATGCAACGTCTTTCTCCAAAAGGAGATGGTCCTCTTCTCTACATAGTGGAACATGTAACCCGCCTGCTGCACCTACTATGCTAAGGAAAACTTTAGAGTGGAGGGGAACTTGGCAATTGTGCACATTGCTCAACTATTGCATGAGCTTAAACCACAACCAAAAACTCACCCATTTAACCTTAAGGTTGGCGACACCCTTTCTTCCTCATAGGACATACATAAACATAGACGGATGTGTCGACAGGTTAAGTGAGCTGAAAACTGATTGAATCAGTTTTGGCACTTGATCAACATTGGTAACAGCTTGGATGATGATATGGTTTAGGCTTGGAAGTTGATAAAAATGATACTTCTTGAATATGTTAGAACTACTGTATATATATTACATACATACCAAAGACTGTCATTCCTTCACTCTTTGGCTCAACGTGCAAATGCAATTTTCCATAGCAAATTGTATCGTCTTACCTCTTCGTCTAGGCACTTTATAGTCTAGGGGAACTTGGAGGGTGCTACTTGATATCATGAAATTAATCTGCATATCTGAAAGATAGGCCTACATATTTGCCAATTGATCGCCTAAGTTCAATGGCATGACTCATGCTTATAGTTACTTCGGCTAGGAATTGAGCACCAACATTGAGGGTTGACCAAGGTTGTGAAAAGTGATATGCCCTAGTCGGACGGCCACCCGCCGCCTAGAGCCAAGCCTACTTCCTAGATCTAGGCGGTTCAAAAATAAAAATAAAATAAACTACTGAAAATTGTAAAAAAAGTCCATAAAACCCAAAAACATGTATAGTCAGGCGTCGGGGGAGGGGGGGGGGGAGGGGGGTAAGATGCGGCTACGCAGCCGCCTAGACCGCCTTTTAGAACAGTAGGGTTGACATCATGTTGACATACGATCATAAAAACTTCATCAAGTCTTTCATGAAGATTTGTTATGCTCCATAGCCGACCCCGTTCTAGGACAAGGCTTGGAGGATGATATGATGATGATATAGTCCTATACCCAAGGTTGTAAAAGTCGCTAGGCGCTAGTCCGACGGGTACCGGATGCCTAGCACCTAGCCCGGCTAGGCGGTCCAATAAAAACCAAAAATCATACTGAAAATTGTAACATAAAACCCAAAAGCTTGCATAGTTGGATGCCGGACGGACACTAGGCAGATGCCTAGGTGGGAATCGGGTGGACACTACGGCGCCGCCTATAACCGATTTCAGAACAATGCCCATACTGGTTGTTGGCAAGGACATTGTACTTGTGTATATATAAACTTGGCCTAGAACCAAGGTTGTGAAAAGCGCTAGGAGCTAGTCGGACGGGCACCCGCCGCCTAGCGCCTAGCTTGCCTAGGCGGTCGTCTAGACGGCCGCCTAGATCTAGGTGGTTCAAAAATAAATAAATAAAATCCAAAAAAAATCTATTGAAAATTGCAGAAAAGGTCCATAAAATTCCAAAACATGCATAGTCAGGCGTCATGGGGTCTAGGCAGGCATCGGACGGACACCGGGCGCTGCCTAGACCGCCTTTTAGAACAATGCCTAGAACCCAACAGATGCATTTCTAAAGATGGTATCTGAACCATAGACATAATTCACGACTTCTTCAAAAAAATGTGAATTATTCACAAATAGGGGAGTTGACGAATACATTCGTGTTTAATTCGTCCTTTCACGAATATTTTACATAATTCAAAAATATTTTGCTAAATTCTATTCTGTCTTTTGAACTCGCCTACAAAAATCAATGCAGGCTTCAAAAGTTTGGGCCTAGGCTTTGATCCAAAAAGACCAAACCAAAACAGAAGTTCAAGTGTGACCCACTATTTATAATTGAATCTCACCCTTCCTTGTATTGTCCATCCGATGTGGGACTAGATTAGTTCCTCTTTGTCATGGCATTCAGCCAACACACAAGTCACAACCATTACACAAGCTATAGTCTTTGTCTAATTAGCAAAATAACCCTATTCAAGACCCCTACAGGACACACCATGTGGGTTGAACATGTGAGGAATTTCATATATACTTTCTTAATGCATTCTTTTAGAAAAAAAGTTTGTAAAAAAGTTTACCTATAAATATTCCTATTAGTATTTCTAAACTTATCAGAAAATTGTGGCTAACGTGTGTGTGTGTGTGTGTGTGTGTGTATATATATATATATTATCCAAACTATTGCCGAATTTTCCAAAGTTTGTGGAATTCCGAACTTGTATGAGCTTTAGAACACTAGATTTTAGAAGCACAACTAGGCTACCCAAAGAACTTTCAGTATTACTATTTTCTTGCAGAAATTTGGCGGTCCCAAAGAACTTTTGAGTCCTTTCAGTTAATTTACAATGTCACTGACTTTCTATCAGCTCCCCCCCCCCCCCCCATCTTTTTTCGTATGTTATGTACAAATGTTCACCCAACACCATGCATCACAGGAAACCACTAAAGATTAGACTCAGAATTGGATGGGTGTAGTACTTCTAAAAATATTTTATCAAGCAAGTAAAAGGATTTATTGTAGTAGTAGTACTTCTAAAAAATATATTTGGCATGTCAATTGTACAATATAAGTGCTTCCAGAATTTTTGGATTCTTCAACGAGGATCCATTTAGAAAACATTACCAATTGCTCTACAATTGTGGACACAAGCCAAAAGAAGGAAAGTAGTAAAATACCGGAAAACCGATATAAACTTTCTGCTTTTTATACGAAAAATAACTAGCTATTTGCAAGATTGTAGATGTCACATGTCGGGTCCATGTCGGCATATGATGGAAGTCGGGGACATTTTAAAATATCGGATATCATAAAATATGCAATATTTTATATATTAGATAAGCTAAATGTTCTATCCAAATCTAATTTCTAAGACAAATATTGAATTACAAAAAGTAATTATAGTATGGTGTATACTTAGTCGAAGTGGAGCATGGATTGGCTAGGGTGGGGCCCCTATGTTTAAGCAACAACAACAAATCAAGAGAGGATACAAGCGACAACAGCAAATTGAGAGAGGAGATACATGTTATTCTTTCATTGGGGATTAGCTATTGATTATGGCTTTAAACCGTTTAGAACATCAAACCTGACCCAAAATCACAAAAACCATTTTGACTCTTAAAATGCCGGACAACTTCTGTAGACAATGGTATAGGCAAAAATGTCGAAAAAAATCCCAAAATATCGTTATTTACTTACAAAACGCCATAGAGAACATTGTAAGGGAAAAAAAAAAACTCATTTTCTTTATGTATTTTGTTTCGTCATTATAGTGTAATCCTTAGTTTACTTCCACATCGGAAATGAGACATCCTCACTCCTACCTATTGTACTCACTTTTCCTAAATGAAGTAAATCTATTATTGTTGAGCCAATTTCTCAACATAGTATTCTCAACATGGTATCAGAGCACTAGGTTTCTTTAAACTTCTAGGAAATGAGACATCCTCACTCCTATCTATTGTACTCACTTTTCCTAAATGAAGTAAATATATTATTGTTGAGCCAATTTCTCAATATGGTATTCTCCACATAGTATCAGAGCACTTGGTTTCTTTCCTCTTCCGCCACCACTCTCTAACCCTTGTTGCTGCCATCGAAATCCTAACTCCCGTCTTCCCGAAACCCAAATCCCTCTTACCATCTGCTACATACACCAACATCCAAGACCACCGCACTGCACCATTGTCTTCATCAACGACCTCACCGCACCAGGCCACTTCTTCCACCCAAGCACAAAACTCTTACTCCTTTATCTATGCTTGTCGACAATCAGTCGTGCACGCTGATCCAGAATACCTCCACCCTGCTCCTCTATACATAGATCTCCTCGCCACCATCACCTTCTCCTAGAGCTGTATGGACTCGCAGTCTCAACGAGAACTCAAGCCAACACAACAACTTCCACACGTCTTCCCCGATCCATCGCTCTCCTCCGCACTGAGAGCTACCTCGTTGTCATTGTGCCTCTCAGCACAAATATCAGAGTTGCAAGTGTGCCTCTCAGCATAGATTATCTACCACAAATATCAAAGCCTCCTTTGTCCTCCTCAAACCACCCACTCTGATCCCGTCGCCTTCCTCATGGCCATTGGCTGTGATCCTAACATCTCCCTTGTTGCCTCTACCCTCCTTCCCCTTTTACGCCAGCAGTATGCCTGCTGCAAGACGGTTACCATATTTCATCATGATCCAATAGCCTATATTCACCACTTAAACCCTATACGTTTCTTGCCCTATTCCATACCCTTTTATGCTCTATATCTAGACCAATCCAATAGCGTATAGTCATGACTTAAACCCATTCCATTTCTTGCCCTATTATAGACCCTTCTATGCTCTATTTGGTTTACTTTTAACCTGTTTCTTGTCCTATTTCGACTAGGTATTACTTCAAGCCGACTAGTAGGGCTGAAAATCGAACGAACGAACACGAACAAAGAGTGTTCAAGCTTGGTTTGACTTAACTATCGAACGAGTTTGATTTGAGCCGAGCTTGGACCGAGCCGAATGCAAACGGTTTGAATCGTTTTACAGCCCTAGTCGTGAGTATTTATAGGACATATTGTATAGACTATCACATTGTTTCTCTCAAGTTTTAAAGACTTTTTTATTGAATTACTTATGATCTTTACTCATAAATTTACCATCATATAAAGAACAAAAATTGAGTAAAATTTCTAAGACAAAATGTATTTCCATCTATTAAAAAAGGCACAACATATAGAAAAAGTCATAATATAAGAAACCGAGCTTAGCTCGAGCATGTTTGCGAACAAGATCGAGTCGAACAACCTATGGTCGAACTCGGTATCGATTAGTCCACGAACGAGCTTAAACCGAGCTTGGACCGAGCCGAACATGAGCCGAATGCAAACGGTTTGAATCGTTTTACAGCCCTACCGACTAGCCTATTCTACAACCCACCAGCCCTCTTGCAAACCCACACCATTTTACGCCCCACTAGCCCAATACCCTTATATCTTATGGGCATTCTTCCTTTGTTTGGAGTATTGCTTGGATGACCATGTTCCCTTCATTGGGCGGATTGGTTGACCAGCAACGTCACTCAGTAAAGCTCTCTTTGTGCGACGTTCTTCTATCTTCGTACTTTGAGTACTATCACCTACTCTTTCAATACGGTTGCTCGAATTTCTACAACTCGTCTATTTCATGGTGACATCTATAATACTACTTCGTCTATTTCATTGTGACATCTATAGTCCCGTCTGTTGTGTTATACTGCTATTTCTACACTATTGTGGTAGTCTATTTTTGCTTTTGGCTATTCTTCTCCTATCTGAATTTTGGTTACATCTACGGTAAGTTCTTCTACCTCTCTGGCATCTCCACTTAATTTCTAGCCATCGACCACGGTGAGGAGTCCAGTGAAGCTCAGTCGGATCTTTCTATACAGCATGCAAGTGTTACTTCTCAGCATGTTCGCCCATGTAGACATCATGGTTGCTTTGATCACTCCTTTGCTTACTGTTGGATTAAGTTTGGCATGCCCCCTTGGGCCTGTCGTGTTACTCCGACAGCATTCCCAACTCTACTCGTTGCACTATTATCAATTCTTCAATGAAAAATCCACCCGAGGGCTATGATCATCTTAGTCGCATTCACTCGTCTCACACTACAAGTTTGCCTACTACATTAATCTCCATTGTTGTTATACAGTTCAGCTTCGTCTCTGGCTGTTAAATTCTGGTGATTTTTCCCAACATGATTTGATTGATCATATTTCTCAGTTATGGCTTTCCGCTACTCTTCCACCCATATATATTGCTGGCATACACGGTTTCCGAGCTCGCATCACTGAAAAACCTACTCTCCGGTCTTGGTGTATTGCTTACCTCTACGGCTTTTCTCTACTACAACAAAATCTCCATTCATATTTCCTGAGAATTCGGTTTCCATGAGCGTACCAAGCATATAAGTCGACTATCATTTCATTTGGAACAAAGTCAAGCTTGAAGAGATCCAAGCTTCACCATGTTCCAGCTACTTCTCAGTTGGCAGACATCTTCACTAAGATGTCACCAAGAGCATTTTTCTTCGCTCTCTCTCCAAGCTGGACGTACTGGACATTTACGCTCCAGCTTGTAGGGAGTGTAAGAGAATGCCCCTTTCTCTTCATGTATTTCGTTTTGTCACAATTAGTGTAATCCTTAGTTTATCCCATTTCTGGAAACTTCTAGGAAGAGGAAGATCCTCTCCTATATATTGTACTCACTTTCCCTAAATGATGTGAAGTCCATTATTATTGACCCAACTTCTCAACAGAAATTTTGCTCCAGTATGAGGCGTTTGTCCCCAGACATGTCGGACAACATCTACAACAGTGGCTACTTTAGGCAAGTGACTGCCTCTGCCATCACAATAAGGAAATCCAATGGAAAGGGCAATAGACGAGTGATGCAAAATTTATCAAACTGCTTGAAGAGATTGCTGCTGAGAATTACAACTATAACAATACTAACAATATAATACAGAGAGCAATGAATAAATGCAGATATAAGGGGATCATACCTTGTACAGCAACAAGGATATAGATTTCATTAGATCACCAACTACAATGAAATCACCACGAGTCTGTACATATAATGCGAGTATGTGCCCGTGATGCCCGCACTCGGATTGCAGCTCACGTGATCCATCGTCTCGAAGCATCCATTTATACAACTGAATTTTCTGATTGATGGCAACGAGCAACTTCCCATTAAAGGCATTAAGAGAGTAGACAGCTCCTTTAGTTTCCTTTTCAGTAATTAATTGTAGCTTCCCATCTTCGACTGCAAAAACTAGAATACGGCCCTACAAACAATACAAGACAGAATACATCCATCAAAAGTACTAGATTATCGTCGTCTCAATCAAGATAATAAATCATCAGATACCTTAACTAGGGAAAGAATACGAGTTTCAAATTTTCAAAGAATCCACTGCAGTAAAAACCCTCGGTTAATAACCCAATCACAAAACTTCAACAGTGAATAAGACTCTTCTCATTTCCCAAAAAAAGGGAAAGTGAAGATGTCAATTGACAAGCTAAGGACGAGTTAAAAACAAAAAAGATGTTGAATTTAACCAAGAATATTCCAAAAGGAAAGGAGTCATGCTGATATGATTTTGCTATCATGACATCACTGATTATGCATCGTGGAATTATTACATGACTTTGCTATTGTGAATTATATTCATTTGCATGTCATATAAAGCCAAAGAGCAAAAGGAATGGCATTCCAAATAGCTGAAGCAAAAAATCCAAAATATAAATAAGCCTGGAGTCCATTTTTTATTAGAGAAATTTGGCATTTTTCCGTGTTATCTAGTTTGCTATGATCTGATAAGCTTAGCAGGCACGGGGGCCGCATGTCTACTTTCACATATTGATGTCAAAAAGATGAGACGAGGCCCTCTACAAACCTTTTTTTTCTGTTAATGTAATACACACCCACAAAGAATGCCAAAAAATAACCTAGAAAATTGAAAAACCAGTTCACAATTGCAGTGCATAAAATCCCATGAGGATTTACCCACTTGATTCATCATTCACAGATAACTTGTGGAGATAACATGTTACCTACAACCCAAATAAAAGAGTTTGCATGCATGAGCACAAATACACTAAACAAACAGAAATTGTGGGAAGGGAATGAGTGGGATGAAACTAAAATGATAATAACGATAATAAATAACAGCAACTAGATTGAGTTCAAAGGAAAGCTTACTTTGGTTGGCTCATTTTCTTCAGGTAAAACATATGCAGTTCCCACGCAATAATACACATTGTTGTCATCTGCGAAGGAACAGCTAAGAATAGAGCATCCATACTCATAAGTATCCAATTGATGTGTTGATAAGAAGTCAAAAGTTTGATCATCTAAGAGACGAACAAAATGGGTTTCAATTTCCTCAATACTTGTTTGGCAGTTTTTCAAACTACAAATGGCAAATGTTCGAGATTGCTCCTGGTGGCAGATACGCCGAGCATGTTCTCCCAGGGGGATTGTGCGAATGTGCAGCTTCTGTATATCATCAATAGTTCCAATAGAAAGTTCACCTTCTTTAGCAATTGCAAGGCTGTCACAAGTCAATTAAGTAAATATATAATAAGTCAATTAATGGTCACCATTTTCCAAATACAATGCCCACATAAAGTAAAAAAAACAAGGGAAATAATATTGCGGACAAGTACCACTAGTTTCAGTACAAGAAAAATATAAAGGGATAAGTAAAGAAGCATACCAAAATCAATAAAGTGGAAAAGATCTATTAAACAAATAAGCATTGGTATCAAAACTATACAGTATAAGCCCAAAGGATAGGCAAGATTTTTAATTCAGAAGCACAAGTGTATGATACACGCCCTTAGGCACTAGTACACCTTCCAATACCATCACTTGGTAATATGGTTTGCCACACTTGAGTTGGCTGGTAGGGGTAATCCCAAATGCATTTAGAATTCATCTGATAATTAATGATAATAATAACAACAACAACAACAACAACAACAACAACAACAACAACAACAACAAGAATAAAGCTGCAGCAGTAGAGATTCAAAACATGAAAATGTAATATCCAAAAAAAGAATAGACATGCAAAAGTATAAGATTAACTTATCACAATGAAAGAACTAAGATTCAACCAACTACTATTCGACCGATAGCTTCCTTATCCAAAGAGCAACTAGACCAAGACTTAAAAGGTTCTGAATTGCTCTTGTTCCTAGACAAGTTCGTATAATTGATGTCTTGCACCTGTGGTCCAGTGCAATAGATAAAAGATAACTGATACAAAATACTCAAGGATACAACCACCATTTAGCAAAGGCATACAAGTAAGATTCAAAAGAGAAGTAAGAGAACCTGTCTGGGAAAGCAGCTGAGTTGAAAGGACACATATGGCTAACTTCCTTAAGATTCACATTACTGTAAAGTAACTTCTTGTTGCTGCTGTAAATTACAGTTGGCCTATCTGATGCTGCAAAGACATGGGTGGTGTCCTTGGAAGAAAATGTACGAAGTGTGATTGGTTGCGTCCCCAGAGATACTTTCTTTCTATCCGACAACTCACCAGTACTCATGTTCAATAGAAAGTTGAACAGGCGCCCATCTCCAAGGGCACATAATAAATAAGATATCTGTAATACAACATATATCAGGAATTAACAAGTTGGAAAACAATCCGTGGCTCCAACCAAAACTCCTATATAGGCAAAATTGAATCAGATGCTAGCATACCCCTTCGAATTTACATAGAAGAACTGAACGAGGTATAATTTCGCCACCGAGATTTTCTTTCGTGATCAAATCCAAGCCTGGAAGTGAATATATCCTCACACTTATATCAGTCCACATCCCAACTGCTGCCAGCGAACTACAACTAGAATTTTCCCCAATTGGATTTATATCAAGACATGATATCTCATGTTCTAGTTGTATATGTTTCACTTCAGTCATTGTCCCAATCCCAATTTCAAGGTAGACAAGATGCCCACCCCCAGTGGCCAATAAAACCTGCAGGTGACAAGATGTTACCCAATGATATCGGTTAACATAATATGATTATGTATGTACCTATGCCTGTGTATGTATGGCTACAAATGTGTTTTGCCTGAGTGCCTGTGTACTAGATACATACATAAATATGTACATATCTGTGTCTTTCTATAAACTAAGTATGCGTCAGATGTCTCCACGTAGATGTGGTAATGTCAAGATGCATATCATACATTATATTTGAATGGTTGAGAAGGTAAACTATCGAGCTATGGCTTTAAAATCAGAAAATTGGACAGAGAAGGTGTATGACGGTTCAAAGATGGACTTCCACTTAGTCTGCTCAAGAAGAAGCTACTCAATAGCCTAATTATTCATAATGAAGAGGAAAATGTTTGACCCGTCACTTGTCAGAAATGGCATCGGGGAGGTACTAAAGATTCCTTGAGAGTGGTTAGGATCACATAAAGACCCTGGAGCGGAAAGGGTCTCCATCGTGTGTTTGACGAAGGACAATCATGCAAGTAATTGTTTGAATTCTTTAACAATGAATCTGTGCTGAGAGACCGGAAGGACATTTTACTGCTCAGATACCAAGTACCAACAACGCCTAACCAGCTGTTTACAAAACATCTAAATGCGTGCAAGTGTAACCCAATTCCTCCTAAGCACTTCGGCATGATTGGTTTCTACAAAACATTGTATAAGGTTATTACTTTGAAAGACCAGTATATTAAGGTCTTCCCTTTCAAATGCTATGGATAGAAATAATCTAAATTTCATTTGCAAGTTGAGTGTGCAAGCACTTTGGGGTCACTTCAATTCACACCATAATAAAATGCTGATTGGTAGTGTTTCAGAACTTTGGCATGATTAGTTGTACAAAACCTTGTATAAGGTTATTACTTTAAAACACCAGAGTTCTTCCCTTTCAAATGCTATAGATAGAAATAATCTAAATTCAGAAATCGACTTGAAATAACCATGCTAGCGCTTCCAGATCACCCAATAAATTAATGCACACCATAAAGTGCTGATTGGTAGTGTTTGTGAATTTTTTAACAATCCCTCTAGATACCTTCAAACTATTAGCCAATTTATAAAAATGAACAATATATGAGATAGTAACCATTTGAATTACAAAGAAACCAAGAGGCACCAGCAGAAGTTAGATACCTGACTGGCATTAGCAGTAGCAACATTGACTGAAAAACCTGATGGGGCAGTCCATTGATTAAGCAGCTCCCGAGACGTAGAACTGACTAGCCGAACAGAATTTGCTGTAACCTGCCACGTAACAACAAAACATTTAGTTTTCTAATTAAAATAATCTAGAAAGTAAGCTGATTTAAAATATATATATATTAGCATGACTTCAAGCCAAACTTCTGAGAAACAATTGACATAATCTTTTACCCAAAACAAGACAACTATTGATAAATATACATTGTTGAAGAAACTGCACCTGTACAAGCTGATCATTGATTGCATTTTGGCAAAATAAAGTTTGTGCTTGTGCATAAAAGCCTTCTATCTCAGTTTCTTCCAATTCATCTTCCATGTTCATTGCCAGGATACGTGTCTCGCTGATAAAACTCACCACCAAGAAAGTATCATGTGGATCATTTGTAGATGACCGTAATGACCACAATCCTTTGATACCTTGAAGTTCTACGGATGCCTAAATGTAAATGAAGAAAATATTTACTAATGTTCACAGGTTCTAAACATATTTTACAATAGCAAGATGGTATTTTAAATCAAACCGAACCTGCTCATTGATCCCTATGCCATTTCGGACAACACGAAGCGAACCATCTTTATAAGCTCCTGAGCAAGTGACAACCTGACCTTGACCTTGCCTTTCAAGGTCAACAACGCAGAAGTCCACAATGGGCCCAAGATTAACATATTTTTCAAGAACTTCAACATATGAACCTTTAGCATCAGGTTGCAGATTGAGTTTGATTAGCTGTACCAAGAGTAATTTTATAGATATTTTTAGTATGTGCAGTGCTAAACAGCTGGAAAAAAATGTGAGATTAGTATAGAAATTTGTACAAGAAAATAATTGTGGAAGGCCACAGATTAAGATTTTATTAAAATACAATGGAAAAAACAGCTGTTTCCTTTACATAATAATACAACAATAACAAGAAGGCCTTTGTCCCAAATTGTTGGGTTGTCTACTCGAGTATTTTCCCTCACACAGCTCTATTAAGGGCAATGTCCTCTGTAAGATTAGCTCTGATCCAAGTTCTTTTGAGCCTACCCGCCCTAGCAAGTCCAACTAATATCTTATAGCTACTAAATGTTGCATTTATTGGACTACGCATATGTCCAAAGACTCCAAACCACAGTTTCTTTACATATAGTGCATTCCTTAACATGACAATCAGTAATTTAAATACTAGAGATGAGTATCCAGAGAAAGATAATACAGCATTAACAAAGTCTAAAGAGTAAATATCGCAAGAACACAAGTTCAGCTACAGCCAGCATGATAAAAGTATTACAGGGAAAGAAATAAATTTCAAGCTACAGGCAAACAGCTACTGGAGAACTTTTATGGAAACCGCAACAAGTCTAAGGTTCAGATTGGTACACAAACAAACAGCAATATCAACTACCATTCATGAAAGTACCTGTGAATCTCCATAGCTTGAACCAACATATACAACTCCATTATCAAGATAAGATATTGTTGACGCAACAGATGTCTCCCCCAAGTGCTCAATTTTGAGTCCAGTTACCCTATAGCAAGTCCAAGGAAAAAATAGTATGAATAAAAGCTAAAGGACAACCTGCAAAAATAAGATGTAACAATATCTCTAGGGGAATCATTCGTTAGTTCGGAGAACAAATATTACAGAACTTATAATTACATAATATTCACCTGTCTTTCTCGTGGGTGATAACAAGTAAATGCAGAAGCCCTGCATTATCACTAAGTAAGTAGCGAGAACCGTCCGCATCAACTCTTCCATACGCTTTAGTAATTGACTGATAGCATATCAAGTAGATTTAGCAGGAAATATATTTTGATAGAAAATTAACGATACGAAGAAAGAAAATCTAGCACATTATGTCAACTTGAAGGTTTCAGAATGAGAAAGAAGAATATCATGGTAGCGGAAAAAGATACACTTACTGGTTTGGTTGGTATAGCTTTGAATGCATTTGCACTACAATAGACGATCGTCTCCTCCCCGATAATTATAACACCACCAAGTGGCAGGGGTACAGGTATCAGCAGACCAGCCCCGTTATCAAGATTATTTTGTGACCATGGGCCCTCAACAAAGTCTTTATCCTTGAGGGCAACCTCATATGTCTTAACATGTCGAGCATCTTTGTTATCCTGAAGCAAAGAAAAAATGAAAGAAACAAAGCAAGGTTCATTCCAGTTTAGTTTCACTTCGCAGCAGCTCAAATTATTTGAGTATGGAGACATACACACTGAAATATGATTTATCACAATGGGAATATAAGACGTTGAAATTGTTACATACCATTGTATTGTATTATATAGTCCCAAATCAGTTGTGAGAGGGGACACGTTCGACTGCACTTGTATTTATACCCCTGGCATAGTGCCTACTAGAATTTATGGATTCCATTTCCTAAGATGGTATCAGTGCTTTCCTAATTCACAAAAATTCCAAACACAAAATTGCCAAACCCAATCCCTAGTTTCCAAATTCAGAGCCCAAATTCCCCAATTAGAAACCCTAATTCCTAACCCCAATTTCCTAATACCCAATTCCAAAGACAGAAATCCTAACTCTAACTCTAAGACTTTGGGTGATGGCATCGTTTATAGGTACAAGGCTAAGATGGTTGTTCGTGGATTTTTTGGCAACATGACATTGATTGTGATGAGACATTTGTTCATGTTGCCAAGTTGACTACCGCTCAGATTATTTCAGTTGTTGCTTTTGTATACTCTTTTAGTTGTTGCTTTTGTTCATCGTTGGTCTATATCACAGATGGACGTAAAGAAAGCTTTTCTTCACCGTGATTTGGCTAAGGATGTCTATATGATATCTCCTCTTGGTCTGCCTCATTCTCCTGACTGGGTTTGTCTTCTTCGCAAGGCCGTGTATGGCCTAAAGCAGGCTCCTCAAGCATGGTTTTCTAGATTTACTAATGCTTTATGCGGCTCAATTTTCTTACAGCCATATGACCATACATTGTTTACACATCCCTTTGGAAGTAATTGGAACATTACTTCTGCTTTATGTCGATCATATGACAATCACCAGTAGTGATTCTGAGCATATTATGTAAGTTATTCAGCACTTGCATACTCAGTTTGAGATGAAGGATCTAGGTCCTTTGTGCTATTTTCTTGGCTTGGAGGTCGACCGTTCTACGGGAGGCTACCTTCTCTCTCAACAGAAGTTCCTTGGTGAGATACTTGACAACTGTTCAAATTGATACTTGTACTTTGCCTAAGCCTCCTGAGTTGACTCTCAAGTTGCATTCTGATGATGGTGAGTCTTCTTGGTCCCTCTCGGTATCGATAGCTGGTTGGCAGTCTTATTTATCTTACTATCAGTCGCCTGGGTATCTCTCATGTTGTTCATATTAAGTCTTGGTACGTGTACCATTCCCGCTTACTTACAAAAGGGTGAGGGGAAAGAGAGGGACGCACTTGTTTACGATTGTGCAAATAACGTGATGTACTACAAAAAGGGATATGCATTAGTTCCCAAAAGTGGAATGAGAATTTCAAGCCTATACCAAGTGCCAGACGTGTGCAGCCCTATATTTTCAAGACAGATTGGGTCAATTTCAAACTGGACACAAAGTGGTCCTTTTTAGAAAGTACATTTTTTTTCTGAAAAATATAATTTTCACTCCTCATTGTCCAAGCAGTACTAAGGAAAAGTATATACTTGGACAGTAGAATAAGCAATATACGGGAGGAAAATTAAAATGGCATTTATAATGCAACTCCTATTTAATTATTTTCCCTAGAACTTAATTCAAAGAGCTACACAGAGAGTGAACGATGAAACAAAAAGTGAATCGTAGACTTTATCATATGCTTTCGGGAGGCATACATATGTTTCTTCATGAGGGGTCATGTTGGACATAGCCGAATAGTAGTAGAAATGCCAAGAATTTAAAGTATGCAAATTTTCCAGACAATATCACTAAGGAATAGTCAATGAGTCATCCTACAACTTTATACAAGATATGTAACTGTCACCTTTGACATTTAGGATTAATAAGCCAAATTCTATATAATACAACAAACCTGGTAAAGTACTACAATTGTAGGCTTTGGACAACCATATAGAAATTTGATATCCAAAACTTGAAGTTCCTCAAGCCTGAGAAAATGATATAAGAAAAGTCAAACTTCAGAATCATATGATCAAGACTAATTGCTGCAGGAACAGGAAAAAGAGTACTAAAGATAATAATCCCCCATGCAGAGTACTAAAGATAATAATCCTCCATGCTTCCCCAGGACATGAATGCAATATTTAAAAATATTAATATGTTTAATTGTTTATTATAATAAATGACATGAAAGTCGTAAAATACATATAGCTTTGTACATTGTACTTTTGGGGAATAATTGTATTATTTTCAACAACACGGAAATTGCATAATTCACGCAATTCCCCGATTGTAAGCTTGAAAAAGGAGTTAATAAAACATGAAAATCAAAGTAAAACCAAATCAAAGACACATTTTGACAAGTTTCAGTAAAACTTGATAGCCTACTTTCCGGGAGTTTGGACCAACTTCAAGAAATGCAGGAAGTATGGGCAATTTCTGCCAATTTTAGAAAAAGCTCAGATTTAAGTTCCAACCAATTTTGGACCACAATGGCCCTTAAGTTGACAAAAACTTCTGACTAGTAGAATGATACCAGAGGATCGATCGAGCCTGATTTTACCGTGCAACTTTGGATTGATAAGGCTCAAGCCCAGTATGATATATACCAATATTCGCCATCCTATTAAACCCTGCCTCCAAGTTTCTTTCATACTAAAGACAATTTTAGGTGAAGGGAGACATGATATAACTTGTTATGAGGAGCAGTATTCGCCTATGGGGCACAACCATAGAGACAAGGAATCGTATAGGATGACTATCTTAGAGAATAATTGAGGTGTTACTGTTAAGTGTCCAAAAATGACTGGAAAACTATCTTTGAGAACAATTGAGGTGTTAAGTATCCAAAATCATTGGAAGTGGGAACAGATCAAATTCACAAGCTGTATCAAATCAAACTTGAAGATAACATTATTGTCAAGCAATCCTTATGTGGTCATGTAACATAAAAATAAAATATAAAAGTAGGCATATGTGAACAGAAACCAATGATCACTTACAGTAAATACAAAAGCAGAAATCCAAGATAATAAATGCACTATATAGTTTTCTCAACAAAAAAAAAAAAACACTCAAGTTTGCATTGGTTAACACCATCCTTATTGATATATTAGACCTCAACATGAATTGTTGTGGATTGCTTTTGGAAGTGTATCTATTTGATATAGGCCAGCCATGAAGGTTTAGCAATAGGGGCCCTGAAGGAAAATGAAGGAGCTGTGGTCCTTACAAATACCTTTGGCTAATTTGATTGATAGTTACTTACCTCACTTTCAACTACAAGCCAAACGGGCTTCTGAAATATTTTATCTTGAATATAGGGCAGATTAGTTGGATAGTTGAGTGTTACAAACCTTTCTTTCTTAGTGCTTCACCACGTACAATGGAATTGATTGGATAGATGAGCGCTAAGTTATTGAAGCAGCTGCATAGGATTGTCATGTGGATGCTTTCAGTTTATGCATTCAGGCCTCGTTTGGTTCGCGGAAAGGAAAGGAAAGGAAATCAATTCCTTGGTATTTCCTTTCCTTATGAGAAATTACAATTCCTATCGATTTTCTTTTCCGGTGTTTGGAAATGTCAAGGAAATTGGAAGGGAAAATGAATACTTAAAGGTGGGAAAGTAAATCCTTGCTTGGATGGATGGAACCATTTTCCCCCTAATGTCCTTTCGATCAGGAATCACTTTCCTTTGCTCTTGATTCCTTTGTCTCCCAAACATAGGAAAGTAATGACTTTCCTTTCCCAACCCCATGATTCCGCGAATCAAACGAGGCCTCAGTACCTATGGACCTATGGTTACCAGGACTAAAAACTTGGGGTAATCCCAGTCATAATTAGGGCTCTCGACACGTCGGATAGGGTGTTCAGTATGTGAAAGTCGAAACCAACCAATAATCTGTTTGGATTTCCAAGTCTGTACCCGAACCCGACCTGATTTACATTCAGGTTCCATGTCTCTGACTCTAAATCCAACCTGTGTAAGTGTTACATAAATTTAAAAAAATTAAAGAAAGTGGCTACTATGGGCGAACCTAGTACCTAAAACAATAAAACTCCAAGCCTTTACCAACTAGGAATACACCAATTAAATTATATCCATATATATAACATTTTCATATTTAATCCAAACCCAAACAATACCCGAAAAATTTCTGATACGTTTTATTTTTTTACATCCAAACCTAAATTTGTAGCTATATTTCGGGTCGGGTGAATGGGTAATCGGTTACCAGTGACAGGCCTGATCATGATGATTGTGTTTAAATGTGCATACATGCTTTTAGTTACAATATATGTGGCGTAAGGCCAAACCACAAAGGCTATTATAAGATGCAATAAATGATCAAAACAAGCAAATGCAATGCACCCTTCTTAGACATATTCCTTTCCTTCACAATCTCACATTGTTCCCTTTTATCTCCCTGTTGAACGTTAGCATCAGCTGCTGCAGACAGTACTCCAGCAGTAGCAAGACTCCAGTAGTGGTGGCAACACTCCAACTGGCAGTCTGGCAAGATACAGTCAAGCAGCAGCAGTGAGGTAACTGTGCTTTTGTGTAATCAGACTTATTCAAGGCCTTCTTTTTCCATCTTCTTTTGTCCCTCTTGTTTCTTCCTCCTGTTCTTTTTTACAGCTTCTTGTTGGTTGTCAAGGAAAAGTGAGATTAAGTTATACTAACTAAATAATGCAAATCTGTGATAGGTTTTTTTTTACTTTTTTCTTGTAATAAGACTGGGGTATAGATCAATTGTTGCCTGCTAAAATTAGACCTAGATTATACGTAATTAGTTTGGGTGTTCGCTACTTGAAGTAATTTGTCCATTTATCTTTTTAGTTCGAATTGCTTGAATGAATGGGTAATAAATTGTCAAATTTTAGTTGGTTGCAACCATTCTTCTAGTGATGTTCTTAATTTAAGAGACTCCCGCAAAACTGTTTCATGTTTCACTACATGTTCCATCTAATAAGCTATTTTTATGTTGTCAAATTGTTATTCAGAAAACATTTAGTTCCACCTAGGCCCGAAGCTGCAAGGCCGCCTAGAAGTTGTGCCTCCATCTCTTCCAACATGGTACTAGGATAGCAAAATGATCAAAATAAAGATTAAAATGTAAAATAATAGAACCCTAGATGAAACATGCATTAAGTAGTTTATGAGACAAAATCATATCTAAATAATGTAAAATAGTAGCCATACACTAACTTACCCAAGACACATCAAAATGATGGTTGACCAAAGAAACATCTTGTAACCAATAACAGTTCAATAACTCAGAATCAGAACTCATACAAGTATAATATTTTATCACGTTATTCCAACAACTGAGTAAAATATTGACGAGATTCAATCAAACTTAATACGTTCTTGCTTTTGACCTTGATGTGGGAAAGAGAATATAAGGTTTTTAGGGTTAGAGAAAACAGGCTTAGACATAAGAGAATATTAGATTTTAGATTTGCTTGAAATATTAGTGGCTGATTGGGAGGAGATTAGGATTAGGGTTTAAATAATGTATGCATAATATCAGGCAAGGAAACCTAATAATCTCTACAGAGAGCTGGTTTTCACATCCCTGCTTAAAAAGTATTGCCAAACCAGTCCAAACAGTTCAAATAAAGGCAACCAAACATAAACTTGATTCAAAAAACTAAAAGGAGAAAGACATGGGTCGCATCAACTACATAAAATCCAAGTGTATCATTTGCAGACAACGCCATAATACACCCAAAAAGTTCATTTGATCTGATCCTGTGGAAATGGAATCACACAGACCTTAATATTCGATTGGCAACATAACACGCTGAGGGGATTAGGAAGTGTTGGGAGGCGAAGAAGGAGGGGGGAGGTCTACCTTAACTGCCATAGTCTACATTTAGCAACAGAGAAGAAAAGAAAAATGATTCATTATAAATCTTTAAACTATGGTGGAAAAATTCAAGTGATTTCTGCATTTTTTTAACTTATAACTAGTACTTTTGGTTGCCATGGCATTTATACTGATTTTAAAATTAGAATTTCAAATTATAACATCATTATACTTCCAATATAATATCCCCCAAGTCCAAAGACTCCAAACTGTTTTTTAATTTAAAAAAAGCAGGCTACATTAATCAAAGACATAACAATACCTGATGTTAAATGCTTCCTTCAATTGTCCTTTGTTGTCAAATGGTATAACCTAATGAAAATAGTGGATATCAGTAACAAGGTTATGAATGCAACTACAACATACCATAATAAATATAAGAAAACTAATTCCATCAAAATGTAAAACTACTCTGGTGTACCTTAAATAGACCATCATACAAGTGAAGACCAATCAATCTACATTCTGGGTCAATTATGCCAATCTACAAGTATAAACAAGTAAATAATTAGAGTGGAACAGCAATTCAATTCTGATAATCTATAAGGCCAGAAATAAGTTAACCATTAGAAAGTAAACGATAAATTATGATGTGAAACAGTGTCAACAATGAATCTAAGGACCAACAGGCATCATGAATCAGAAACTTTTCCATAAAACATACTATAATAAAGGAGGTAGCAAACGAGCAAACATGGAAAGATGCCTAAACAATACACGAGACCATATGATTCCTACTAATTGGTAATTTGTAGATCATGATACGCATCATTAGTTTCAATTGTCCACCCAGTCATCATGCAATTCAATACTCATCTCACTCTATAACAACCAGAATCCATCAAAGCGTGACCCTTGACAGACTTCTGAGGCAGGTAAATGAAAGAAAACTGCGACAGTCAACACCCACTTGCCAATTCTACCTTTTCCTAAAATAAACATATGCACATACACACCACACAGTTACACAAGAGAGTATATCACCGAAAGGCAATTGGAGTGTGAGTACAGGTAATAATGGCATACATCATGAATCTGATTGATTTAATTATGTTAATCCTGTAACCCTACAACTCCCAATAAAAACTACACATAGACACACATATATACACCATAAACAGGTGTGAATTAATGTGTTTAAGCTTTCAACATTTACTTCCTTGCAAAAAAATTAGTAATTTATGGATTTTGAGAAATTGACGTAGAGGTGTATTAACTAAGTTGCCTGTATAAGTGCTTCATAAAAGACTCGCCCACACACACACATATCCCAACTCTGGTTCAAATTTGTATTGTTTTACTTATGTATGAGTAGGTGGTAAGGTTGCGTACATCTTGACCATCCCAGATCTTGCATAAGCGGCAGCCATAAGCGGGAGCCGTAAGCGAGACCTCATGACACTGGGACGCACTGTTGTAAAAATCTGATTAGTCGGCCGACTAGTCCCCGAGTAGTCGGTAGTCGGCATTCGCCGACTAGACTAGGGGCTAGTTGGCAAAAAAATCGGCTCTAAGCAATAATCGGACATAGGCAGCCGACTAGGCGACTAGACGGGCCTAGTCGACCGACTACGCCTCGATTCCAAAAAAAAGATCAAAAAGATCAAAATTACATCCGAAATTCAGTTCTTTTAAAAACCTAAAAACAACCGATAGATAAGGAGAAGAAGGAGAAAGAAGAGAAGGAGAAGTTTCAGAAAAGGTGCATACCAAGGACATATATTGCATATATATATTATTTTTTTGATAATTAAGTTAATACTTTGATGACATATAGCATATATTGCATATATATTATATATATATATATATATATATATATATATATATATATAATTAAAAGAAAACTCAAACCGATTAATTCGACTAATCCCCGATTAATCCGATTAATTCCTAGTCCCCGCGAACCGACTAGCGATTTTTACAACCTTGCTGGGACGCCACTTTTACTTGGGTATACATGAAACCATATGAGACTAAAGTTATCCTTATTTAATCAACTTCCTTCCTATACACTGTACCGACAAATGATCTAACGTATACACATCTAGCAAGGTCGATATTTGGTTAGAAGAGGCTACACTTTAAAGACCCCACTGTAATGGGTAAAACCATAGTTTCCCTCTACACTATTAGTCACTGATTGCCAATTATTTTGCCAGTCAACAAACAATTTACAACCTACTGGAGCATCCTCTAAGATTAAACCAGCCATCAAAATGACATTCAAAGATAACAACCACATAAAGATTTAAGAAACATGTTCTCCATATCCACATATTTGTCTGCTACGAATTGATATTAAGAGATGCCAGATACGGTAGCAAGATGGCAATCAGAAGAGAAGTTAACAGCTCCAGAAACAGAATAGGACACTGTTTGAGTGCACAACTAGAACCTCTAGATAATAAGAACCAAGAGCTTCAAGGAGTCAAATAAAACATTGTAGCCCATAGGCACATCTCAATAACTTGCCCGAGACAAAGATATCCCCTCATTATGATGCTCATGAAAACAAAGCCAACTGGATTGCAAGAAAAAAAAATAGAAAATAGCTAGCACGGTAAAAGGTGACATCCAGATTTCAGAATACATGTTTGAATTTTTTAATCAACTTTATTTCAATATAGGATCATAAACGCGTATATAATCAGGGAAGAAATCACCTGTCCATTGTCGGTTGGACGACCTATGCGATCTGAAACATCTCCCATTGCTCTGCATATAATAAATTCAATTACTTACATAAACAAGAGTAACTTTATGTCTACCATAACTATATAGAGAATTTTAAATAGAACATGGCACGCTGAGATAGCCTATTTTCTACTACAAGCTAAAGCAGACCTCAAGTTTGGACTTGAGTTAGATTCTATTCTCACATGTGTAGAGGAAAGAGCTTACATTGGTTTACTTATCCAAGATTTATAATACAAATATTTCTCCCTCAAAATAGACCTCTATAGTTTTGGTGTGGCCAGTAGTGGCAGGGACTAACATGATATCAGAGCCGCCCAGGTTCCAATCTTCCCTAGCATGGATTTTAAGCAGATTTTACAAAGGTCTCAGCTCACAAATGGGCCACGATTTGTGGGGGCGTGTTGGCCCAACCCTCACAACAAGTCTAGAGTTGTGTAGTGGCAGGGACTTAAACATGATTAAACCAGTCGGTAAATGCAATTAATAAATTATAACTTGTTCCCTGATTCCATAAGGATAACACAAACTGAAGCAACCTAATGTCCATAGTTTGACTATAGCCACATATTAGCATCCTACATATAGCCACATATGCACCAACACAAACCAATATAGTATTATAGTAGAACAAAAGCACAGTATTTACTGTCTAAGTACATGAGTGTACATCAAATATTAATTATCGGTGAACAATTTATGCATCTTTTATTTTGCTTTAACCTTGTGATAAGCTCAGATGTCTCTCCATCCCACTGAAGAACGCAGAATTTGTATCTCGCTGTAGCAATGAAAAGAAAATCCTGTTGTTCACCCTACATAAGACAAGACAAAGTTGCAACAAGTAAATATTTTAAAACAAAAGAATATAAGAAAAACCTCAACATGGAGAAAAGTTACGAGAGCAATAGGTCCACACATGGGGTCTGAAGAGTTCGAGCGTAGCTATTCTTCCATATATAGGAACATCTAGCATAGCCTGCAAGACAGAATTAGCATTTTCAGGAAGCATGCATACAGGAAAGGAGCAAAGTGGGATGTTGAAGGACAATAACACATCATAAATAAATATATTGGTAGTACTCAAGAGTATTTCAGTATCATATTACAGATCAACCATAAGGCACCAGCAGCAAGGGAAAGGATGGGGAAAATACCAAAAAAATACATCGTTACATTAGAACTGGGATACTTACTAGGATTGATATGACAATGCTAACATAAGCAAGATTATAAAATGATCCATTTCTTTTATTCAGTCGAGAGCTCTTGATGAGTCTACTGGCTTCATCTCAAAATATTACAATGGACAACACTACTGATGTCATCTTCTACTAATAGGAACATATGCAAAGTTACATTTCTACCGAGAAATACAACCAAACCTGTAAAGAAAAATGTCCAGAACTTATATGTATCCATAACCTTCTAATTAGAAGGTAGGTGATGTCATTAATCATCCATAATGTAAGGTGATTGTTGGTTAATATAGTTCATCTGGGCGGGGGATTTGAGGATTAATTTTAATTCAGCCCACATCAACAGTTAGGTTAATTTCAAAACATGACCCGTAAGCCCTCGAAGCAGGGCGAAAAGGAAGACTTTGGGTGGCTTAATTAGTCTAAATGAAGTGTGCATCCTCAAGGGTGAAAAATAAACAGATTTCATGAAAACTCTCAAAACTTCCAAATCTTAATGAGCAGGAAATAGATGAATACGATTTCTCATTTCAGAAAAAAGAAAAAAAAAGGCAAATCTCAGTTTATGTGTGTCCCACATGCAAAAGAAAACAAAACTAGGGTAGTGGGAAGAAATCTAAGAGCGCCGGAAGGTAATCTTTCCTATTTGGCACATCTGTTTCAACTACATAATCCCAAAGGGGCCACTTTACCTTGGCAGCTGAGGCAGTCCAATCAGATTTTGTATTTTTGTTCTTTATTCTCTAATTATCTCTGCCCCCTTACTCTTCTTCCTATCTCTTTTCACCAGAATCCAAACCAATAACCAATAACCAATCAAAAATATCTTTGACTGTGCAAAAACTGCATCCCCATCTTATCCATCATTCCAGGAGAGGACTCATGTGCGTCTTTTTTATCATTCCGTAAGTATTTTTAGCGAGTTGATAAAGTGAAAGAAATGGTACCAGCCTTACAAACAATGCTTTGATCAGTATTAAGCTTGTGTAATGGTGCAAATGTTTCTAGAATAGTTTAAACATGTCTGCACATCCTTTAACCAGTCTTGAACTCATATACCCTTCTCTCGTAAATTAACAGTTCGATAATATATTTTCCTATGTTGTCACAGGCGACGCCTAGGCGCGCCTAGGCGGCCTAGGCGCGCCTGTGACAGAGGACTCGCCTCGACCTGGGGAAATTTTCCCTGGGTGAGACGATGCTCGCCTAGGCGCCCGCCTAGGATCGCCCAGGGGAAAAAATGATCCGCCTAGGGTCGCCTAGGGCCGCACAATTATATTTACTATCTTTTCTTGATGTTGAACATTTATTATTTCATCTTTTTGGCTTCTTATATTACTTTTGTACTTATTGGTTAATGTTTATTGCTTATTAGTTATACTACATATTTGTTGTATACATAAATGCATAATTTTTTAATTTAAGAGCAGCAGATTCTGGACGGGCGCTTAGGCGACGCCTAGGCGCGCCTAGGCGAGGCGGGTGGCCTGTCGCCTCGCCTCGCCTAGCGCCCAGTACAACATAGATATTTTCACATCAAGTTGATAAAAGACCCAGGAAAAATTGGCAGCATAACAAAAGAGAATTATGACAGTATGAAGGTCCACTACTTCCTTCCACCGTTCTTGTGTTTCCTCTTTGTCATACTGTGTGAGTTGTGTTTGATTAAAAAACTACTTACTTCCAACGTCATCTACAGTTAGCCCATGTGTCACTTATAAGTAAGACATACATTTTCACTTTACATCCTCGCTAGTGTTTGATGTAAAAGCCTACTTACTTCCAACGTGTTTACAATTAATCCATGTGTCACTTATAAGTAAGACCATTTTCACTTTTTATCTTCGCTTGTCATTTAGGACCATTTTAGCAGCATGTAACTAAAATTCCACGTGGAATTGCAATTTATACAAGTGAAAAAGCACTGACAGCAGGAATTGTTTAGTTCTCTAATGGGGTTGTCGGATATCGGAAGAACGATATCCACATGTGATGTGACCTTTATTTGATTGTAGGAACTAGAATTTACATATTTTGTGACAAAAGCAATATTTCTCTCCCAGTAGGAAAGTGACACCGGACTTCTTCATGGAATTTCATTTCTCCAAATTACTAGGGGAAAAAACACCATTTATGCCAAATGGCGGAAGTATGAATCCAAGAGATTTCTTTCAACCAAAAACTTGCATGGAATAGTAACACACACGAGAGCAAGAGTATAAAGTTCTCTTGAGTAGGAAAAACCAGAAAAGTGGATTTGAAATATATAACAAGCAAACTAGGATATAGTTACTGTCTAACAGGTTTTGAATTCCAATAGAGGCATCAAGATCGCTAAATTCATATTCAGGAAGTTTCTACTTGACCCGTTAGGCAGTAGGGGACTAGGTTTAGCCTTGGTTTAGTAATGCTTCTTCTTCTTAAAAAGCATAAACAGCAAATGAAAGCAGACTCCTCCCGCTTCCATTAGATGCCCCCAAAACAAACTAGCTTATCAAATAGAAAAGTATAATCTAGTGTTACAAAACAGCTTCGGGTGCTGCTTTTGCCACCCAAAAAAAAAAAAATCAACCCAAATCAGTTGTACCAAACCTAGACCTAGTGTCCAAAGACCTTTCAATTGAATCAACTTATTGAACTAAATAGATCAAGTGTTGAACTATAGCTTGACAATCATCCAAACAGCTCCTTCCTATTGGTTGGACAAATGTTTCTAGAGTGAGGGGATTCCAAATATCAAACCGACTCCCTTCGTTCGTGTAGGCATCAAATTTCTACCTAGGTTCTAATCTTCAATATAAGTCTGAAGAACAGGATTCAACCGAAGTATAAGACAACTACAGACTGATTAGACTAAACTGTCTCACGAACGCGACAAAATACAGATATAGCGCCACAGCATCATGGAAACAGCACGTGATTTGGTGTCTCCTGGCTTGTTTTGGAGTGTTTGTTCCGTGACCGATATGTTCGGTACAGAGTCTGACCATCAACGTTTGGAGTGCAAATGTTTCCTAGGCAGTGTTCTAAATGGCGACCACCTAGGCAGTAGCGGTCTCTCTCCGCACTGTTTTTCGGTAGGCGGTGGAGTAGACGGCCAACGGAGGTTTGCGGCATAGGCGGAGGTGAGGCGGCACAGGCGGACGCCTAGGCGGAGCAATACCTGACAAGATATTTTGGCCAAAAAGGTTTTGTAAGCATTATGGGCCCATGGTTCACTTTTACAAAACTAAAACTTTATGAATCTTCGTTCTACAACTTAGTTATGCATGGAACACCTTTCAAATATGCATATTATGCAAAAACAGTGGTAAATTAGTAAAAAAATGTTCAAAATATATCGACCGTCTAGGCGGTAGGCGGGCTCTCTCTGCCGCGCACCCGCTTACCGTTGTTTAGAACCTTGTTCCTAGGACCTAAGCCACTATTACAACTATTGCTTCATCAGGACGTAGATGTTTAAATTGTGTCACAAAAACAACAGTCATTATCCCAAATGTCTGGGGGTGGGCTATTTGCGTTCGTTTCTTCCATTCAACTCTAATCCAAATTCGTTTACGCCTACCCCTAATTCTAGTGGCTCCTGCACCTATTTGGACTATGCTGCAGAGTATCCGAACTATCTGAGCCGATTTTCTCTCGTCCTGTCCTCAACTGGCGGCACCTCCGAGTTTTTGCGAAAAACTCATTTCCTGTCCTATCTTCCAATATATTGCCAGTATTCATCTCGGCGTTCTTATTTCAGCTACCCTAATTTTTTCGGACAAGTTGTTTGCAAGAAGCATGGGTCAAAAATTCTACAGAGTACAGACACGGAATTGTTTATATTCTTGTAGACACAAATTTTCCATTAGTATCGAGAACAGCGATGAGACTTGCCTGCAAGCCATGGGGAGTGATGGAATGGATCTCGATGCGTGTGCACTTGCTGAAGGAAGAAAACAAAAACAAAAATTAGAATCAGGCCGAAACCCTAATTGGAAGAAAGAAAGAAAAAGCATCAAGAAGAGGAGGAGAGACTCGGGAGCGGGGTCAGCAAATGGAAACCCTAGAGAGAGAAAAAAGTGTCGAAACCTCCGGAACCCTAATTTCTGTGTAGCGATTGCTTACGCGATGATGAGATTGAGCTCGTGGGGACTGGTGAAGTTTCCGACGCAGGAGTGGGTGACGTTGGTCGGCTTGTGGGCCGTCACCACGTAGTTCCACACGCTCATCGTCGGTCGTCGCGTGACGTATCCTCCGTTCGTTCGGCCGCCGGGGAGAAGTTGGGGGAGTGGAGTACGAGTGACACAGTATGCGGGGGAGGAAGGAAAGGGGAGAGAATAATAGGGTTTGGGTGTGTTTCTATATGGCAAATGTTTCTCTTTTCTTTTTCTTTTTTTTTTTTTTTCTTTTTTTTTTTTTTTTGCGATAACCGACCGAATGCACGAGACTCTACGGCTCTACAATGCGTTGCATGTCTTCTGAGCCAACCGCCCTCAATTTTAACACACATCTACACATCTCCCGCATTTTGATCCCGTCTCCTCGAAGAGCAAGCTAAGTTCAGTTATAAATGTTAAGTGGACTACACAAGTTAACACATTTTGGCTTTATATTCAAGAAGGTTATTTAGCCATATGGGACTCACATAATAGTTGAAATTAGGATTTAGATCTCCAAAATGGTTAGTCACTGTTCATTTGACTACGTGAACAGTGTGATTTTAAGACTCAAATACTATGTCAAACATTTTGGCTTTATATTCAAGAAGGTTATTTAGCCATATGGGACTCACATAATAGTTGAAATTAGGATTTAGATCTCCAAAATGGTTAGTCACTGTTCATTTGACTACGTGAACAGTGTGATTTTAAGACTCAAATACTATGTCAAACATTTTGGAGACCCAAACCTAATATCAACTATTATTTGATATCCTATTACTAAATACTCTTTAAATTTTGAATTTTTATAAAGGCGCTATAAAACTTACTCGGGTTGTCTAAAAAAATTTCTTTTATTTACAAATTTCACTCAAAAAATTACTTAGGACTAGCCACTACATAGTATAAAAGTCAAAAAAAAAAAAAAAATTGTTCATCTTCTTCCCCTTCCTCTCCCAAATTTCAAATATTGTTATCAATCCATGTTCATGCCTAAATTTTAACTTCAAGTAACTAAAATTTGGTTTATGATTCAATTTGGACGGCTTTTCGAAGTTTCGAACCTATTTAGAGTTTCGAACTTCGAAAATCTTTCGACAATCGTGACGGGACGAAGTAGTACTGTCAAAAAAATTGATAATCATAAATATAGTCAATACTTTAGAAAATTTCTCTAGTCCTGACCACATCCAATACTATAAAATTTTCTACAGTTGTGATTATAGTCATGATTGATAGTCCAATTGAAAACTTATTGTTTCATAGGACCGACAAAAAAATTGATAGTCATACCAATATACTGGACTGTCAATAATTTTGGCGGTCCTAAAGAAAATCTGATGTTCATTTAGAACTGTCAAAATTTTGACATTCCAATATTTATTTTAGACTGTCGGTATTTTTGACAGTCCTAAATGAACAACATGTTATCTTTAGGACTGTAAAAAAAAATCGATAGTCCTACCTATTAGAAGGACTGTCAAAATTAGGGTTGACAATCTAAAGATAACAAGTTATTCATTTAGGAGATTCATATATGATGAGCCATAATTTAATATATTTTTTGAACAAAAATAATACATTAAAGCATAATGTTCATTTAGGACTGTCAAAAAATTTGACAGTCCTAAATATTACATGTTGTTTATTTAGGACTGCCAAAAAATTTGACAGTCGATTATATACAAAAAATTTGAGTTGCACCCCACTTGCTTTACCCAAATTCAAGGTGTACCCACACAGTTTTCATAATGCAAGACACCCCCCACTTTTGACAGAATTCGTCTAGAACTAATGTTAACTGCTTTGACCCAAAAAAACTTGACGAAAATATCCCTCTTTCTTATCTTCTTCCCCACTTACTGTCCCCTCTCTCTGTCCCCGCTCGCCTTCGTCGCTCACCGCAACTCCCTCCTCTCCGTCCCTACTCCCCCTCCCCGCAGCTCCCCCTCCCCACCGCGGCAACGGCGGTAGTAGCAGCGGCGCCAGCAGTAGTGGCAGCAGCAGTGCAGCGGCGGCAGCAATGACACGGCGGCTGTAATGTCCCGTCCCGCTCAGCTCAATAGAAGGAATCGAAACGCCAACGGCATTCGGACTTAGACATGCGACGGCCTGCTCGAATTCCTGTTCGGTCGAGGCAACTCCTCGCTCAGGTGGGTGGCTTCGGTGAACTTGCCTCAGCTTGGCCTTCACTTTAATAAAACGAAAGTTTTTAAATGCACAAGTAGGCTTGATAATAAAAGAGACGAATCCACATAGCCAAGGAAATAATCTCAACTTGGGTCAGACTGAGTTAGAACATGGAAATGTTCCCATGGTCGGCTTAGAAGTATCGCACGATGTGCTTTCAAAATGACACTCGGTCCTTCATCATGTGGCTTGGGAGAAGGAAATTAGTCTAAGTTGCCACAAAAGCTATGAAATTAGCCTAAGTCATAGGCGTCGTACGTATAAATGCTTGACAAAGCAAACACGGTCCCATCATCCAAGGCTTGGCGTAACCTTTGCTCGTCCTACGGGTTAAGTTGTTGCACGATTGAGTTAGAAAAGAGTTTTCCTGGGCTATCGAAGTCATAGCAAGTATTGTTCCATGTTTTCTGCAGTTGTCAAAGTCACATAGTCTGTCACGACCCGCACCCTGAAGAGGGGCACGAGCACGTGGTTACGTCCAGCCTACGCCGCAGTATCGGCGGTAGAACACTGTATATAGGGTCTGTAAATACTATGACTAAAATAGATAAATGTATCTGTACAGTATATACACTCCGAATGGAGGTGACATAGCAATACAGTCTCAATCACATATATCAAACTAAGGTAGATAGCAATGGAAAAGAGATATGATAGATAAAACAGGAAATGAGTTCTAAAATCCACAAGTCAGAGCTAAACATAAACATCTAAGTCTCAGAAAGTATATAAGATACTACAAAACTGAAATGTACTAGCTGGCTCGCAGGCCAGGCAAACCTAACTAAACTATGTTACTTAGGGTGAGCAAAGTCTAGTGGCTCTACCAACAAGCCACGGTCTAAATCTAGTCCATCAGACTCAACCCCATAGTAAGTCGGGCAATCAGCCTCTGAATCATCTGTAAAATTTGTCAACGTATCCTGTCAAGAAAATGAGCAAGTACAAAACACCAACAGCAGTTCCATATGAATTGAGAAATACTATAAGAGACAGCAATAATGAAATACAAGACGAAGATATAGACGACTTGGGAACCATTTGAAAGCCGAGTTACAACTCTTGAACCAAACAAGGACCGGAGTTGTAACCCTTCTTTCAAACAGAACTTAGTCTCAAATCATGGCACAGTATAAAGACAGATAGAGCATGTGAGAATTGGAAATCATAGCATGGTGAGAAGTACAGAAAGTAAAGCTGAACTGGAATATAAGATACACTAATAAATATAAAAGGTGATTTGAACTATTAGAGCGATATGTGATCGGCTAGGGAAGCAAGAGATGGTTATCCACTTGGCCCGGCAATCTGCGGTGTCCTCAACGGAGAGTAATGCCATCCAACCTGGATAACTGGTAATGGGGTGTCTGCTACACCCTACGTGAGTGAGGGTAGCGCTAGCAAAATATAGTTACAGGAAGGCTTTGATCACATAACCCCTAATAATTCCCCCATCCCCGAATAGTATCACGGATCCGGACATGGCACGTCATGCCACGGGGTTCGAGAGCAGAGGGCCATCCCACTCCCAAATCAGTGTCTATATAAGTATAGGAACACAGAAATATCACATACTCATATACCAAGGGAGTCTAGGAATAACATCTCATGACATGATCCGACGTATACTAGTCCGTGAACCGTCGTGTCAGAAATCAAGTAAAACACTACAACTGAATCGAATATAGTAGATATCAAGACAATAAAAACTATCAGTGAATGTACTCGCCTGTGGTCCTGAGCTGATAGGGTGAACAGACGCTCAGAGTGATCACAGAACTAAAATAAGATACTATGAGTCAAACAGGGCTTAATACTGAAAAAGAAAACCAATTCAAGTCACGAATGCAAGTCTAAGTCAAAACTAGGTCAATCTAGGTCAAACTGAGTCATACTAGGTCATACTGGTTCATACTAGGTCACACTAGGTCACTGGGAGTCAATCCAAGTCAAACTAGGTCAAACGGGGTTAAAGGTTGACTTATAGTTAACTTTTGGTCAAAAAGTCAACTCTGGTCAACCCTGGTCAACCCTAGGTCAAACTAGTTTAATGTTGACCAACTGTTGACTTTCAGTCAACTGGTCAACTCTGGTTTGGTTTCGGTCAAATCTGGTCGCTTAAAGGCTACGTTTGACTCTCGATTGACTTTTGTTAACTTTTGGTCAAAAAGGTCAACCGACGTCAAAACTAGTCTATGAGCACCATATTTGATCGTTACCAATCAATGGAATCAAGTTCTAGTCCTATCTTAGACTTCTAACACAAATACCCTATTCCTAGGCAAAACTAGCATTACCTTACCAAGGTAAATCCCGATACCTTGTCCAATCCCAAGGAAACCCCGCTAATACCCAAGATACTAGCCTAGGCTCCTTAGGGTAGCTAGATACCAACCTATCTAAGGTTTATCTACCAAGAAAAATAGGTATCCTAGGTATCTAGGCTATGTTAAGATACATGGGTATTGGTTTACCCTATTCCTAACCCATATCATATCATGAATTTACCCTCAACTCTATCACTCACCCATACCACTCACTCACACACAACACTCACATATATTTCTCACACTCAAAGGCTTCTCCTATAGGTTTCCTATTGATTTAGACATAGGCTAACCTATAGGCCACTTAACTACACTCATAGCTCTCACACCCACACACACACACAAGCTCACAAAAACACACATACACAAGGCTAAAATGTAGACTGATTTGGGGTCATGGTGGGGCTGATATGTGGTGTTTTATAGGTGGGTTTGGGGACTGTGAAACCCGCAATTTTTCAGTTACAATTTTTTTTTTATTAATGTGTGTTTGCCACTTAGTTTTTCTAGTCAAACCTGTAAATTTTAATTAGCAATTATTATAAATCATTATTAGTTGTTAATTTGGAAAAAATTGTATTTTTAGAAAAATTATTATTTTGGAATTTTAGAGTTTAGTCTAAATGATATTACAAATTTTAGAAAACATTTTTAATTAATTTAGAGTTACAAATTATTAGTTGCAATTTTCTAAATGATATTACAATCTGTTAATCCAAATTTTCTTTAATCATGATTTAAAGCCCAACTATCTTTTTCTTAAAAACAAATTGGTTAAAGCATATATTACTTAAAGCCCACAAACTTATTTCTTATTATTTAAGCCATTTGTTTCTTAATTCAATTACTAAGTCTAGTAGGCCCAAAAACCCATTAAGGATTTTCCTATAGCCTTAAGCCCATCTAGTTTAAGACCCATTTTAACTTTAATGGATTTCAAACCCATTATATCCAAACCCAAAACCCACTTAACATTAACTTACTTATATAACTTAAGGAGAGAGAGAGAGTAAATTAATACTCTCATTTGTGACCTGCTGTTGATATTCCTCTTCAAGCCGAAGACCATTCGGCTGTCTTCTCCCCAACTCTCGACCGTCGGACTTTCCGATGCCGGCGCCATCAAGGCCCAGGTGGCTGTTCACCTCCCCACTCCGGTAACCCCCTATTTCCATTTCCTATATAAACCCAACTTCCTTCTCCATTTTCATCCCCACTCAAATCCCTAGTTTCCCAAACCTTTCTCCGGCAAAATTCCGGTGAATCGGAGCTCGATCCACCACCCGTGGCCGACCCCTAGCCGACCGTCGCTCCCCGGCGAGATCCCGAGGCCGGCGCCCCTTCTCGGCGCACCTCCCCGGGCCGCTCGACCCGATTGGCGCCCCTTTCCAGCGGCTTCCGCCGACCCGCGCAGGCCACCGCCGTCCCCTGGCTGGCGCCCGACCCCCGGCGACCTGCTGCCTCGCCGGCGTTTGCCCGGTGACTGCTGTCGGTTCCAGTACTGACGTTGTGACCCGTTCCCGTTCCGAGCTTCGATTTCGGTTTTGATTTTTGGTACACTCTGACCCAATTATTATTTTCTGTCTATGATGATAATGGTCCAACCCAATTCCAGTGGGAATTCGGGATTTTGACAACGTAATATTTACGTTGCCATCTTTTCCGAAGTTTCTTCGGAAACTGTGGATTTCGGTTCTGTTGATTTGTGATCCTGGATTTTGTGGACAGAACATGTTTTGGAAGTTCTCAGTATTTTCGAGAAATTTTTCTGACATGTTCGATAATCTCGGGTTTCCGAGAGTTTGTGATTCTGGAGTTTAGATTAACACTTTGGCTTTGAAGAATTGTTCTCTGTTGGAAAAAATAGTTATGCTATTTTGGTGGGTTCAATTTCTAGTTTAGTTCTGTTTAGTTCGGATTATTTCGTTGGGGATAGGTTCTGTTAGTATAATTTCTGGGATTTTGGTTAGAAGTTGGCTTGAGTTCTGATTGAACTTTTGGTTATAAACAATGCTGGATTGGGTTTTTGGTTGAGTTTAATAAACTGGAAGAGTTTTGGAAAATACTATTCTGTGGTAAATATAAAATTGGAGTTTTTCGAAAATTGTTTTGCAGGTTTACGGCGTATTCCCAGTTTTTGGGTTATCCTGAAAATAGAGGGAATGCTGCCGAAATTTTCGGGAAATTTATTAAATGATTTTTAAAATGATTTTTTTCGGATTTTATTTTGGGCGACGACCCTAACGGTCACTGGGCCCCAGCGAAATGCAAACGCACCGGCTCGACTGGACGTTGAGGCAGAGTAGCTAAACGTGAAAACTGGACCAGAGTCTGAGACTCACAATATTTTTATAATTTAAATTAGAAATTGTAGTTTTATAGTTATTTAATCTTGAAACTAACCATTTTTCGTCTTATTTAAATTCGTGTAAAACGGGTTGTAAGGGCATAAGCCTAGTTACTTATCTAACCATGCTGTGAAGATGTAATAATTAGGATTTGTTTTATTTTTCTTTGCTGGTTGTGTTAATGTAACGTAAATGTTAGAATAATTATATATATATATATATATTCTCATAAATAGGAAATTCATGATTTCTCACTTATTAGATAAATAACAATTTTAGGTACAAAATACAAAGTTTTAACAATTTAAATGATAAATTACAAGTTTTCCAAAAGAAAAGTTTTACGTTGATGTTTTCTTGTAAATAGTAAACCAATTGATAATTGTAATAAAATTTATTAGGAAAGATAATAGAGATTGTAATTAAGCACATTTAGTTGGTTTGAAACAGTTTGATAAATAGAGGTGCTCCATTTGTAGGATTGCGAAGGCGTAACTAGCATCTTCCGGAACCACTATCGAAGTCCAGTTTAGTTCAAGGCAAGTACAGTTGTGATTATTTGCAATTTAATTAGTAATAGTAATCTTGCATGCTTAAACCACATTACTACACGGAACTCTCTCCTAGAGTATTGATTGTTATTGTCTCATTGATTGAATCTAATTGACTCGGGATATTGGGGGAGTAGTGTAGCGTCTATGACCAATACCCTAAAACTTTTAGTCTAAGGATTGTACGAGCTTACCCCTCTCACACACGGGGATAGGCCGGACCATATCAGTGAATCATCCCAAACCGGTCATAGTCGTTACTTACTCAAATCACATGTTTTCAATTGTAGAACTGTTGAAAAATATTGCATTTCTAAATTGTTTATAATTGCAAATTATTAATTATTAGTTGAATTGTAGATTTTCATAATTGTACTTTGCTCCCTCCTGACTGGAGACCAACATTTTTAGGTTACACTGAGGATTGCCTGTTCCACGAGGATCTGAGGCTAAGGAGCTAGTTGCTTGAGTTGTTCTTCATGATAATTGTATAAATTTTCAATTGTAAGAAATTCTTCTATTGTAAAAGTTTTTATTAATCGAATAAAAGTTGTGGCAATTTTATTATGTTGTTGATGTTACCTGCAAACGGAGATACAGCTTACTGCCGCCGTCTCAACAACGGTGCAGGCTGGGCATGATCCGGTTCGACCCAAGAAATTGGGATCGGGTCGTGACATGTTTTTAGTGGTGGCCCATGCAGGTCTACAACAACAACAACTTAGGAAAACCTATCTAGAAACAACTAGAACACTAGAACATCAATTTGTCACGACATAGGACCGAAATATTTTATTATTAAATATTTTTGATTGACATAGACTGGTAGGCTACCTTGCTTATGTATTGCAACCTATACTTTCCAGAATATGACCAAGGGAACGACCACCCCTGCTGGTGATGCGGTGCCATCTCCCGATCGCACCCCATATTCCCCAGTACGACCAGAACCCCCATCCTTGCAGTTGACCGATCGGCCCCATGAACCACCAGCACCTGGCGCCACTTCTGGAACTGCAGATCAAGCGGCGGACCCTACCTATTCTCGGGCTGAGGAGCAGGTCACTGCAACAGTAGCTGCTCGAGCTGTGGCCTCAGTGCCCAATAACTCCTCTGACCTCGCAAGCCTGCTGCGAGGTGTACTTGAAGGACAGAAGGCCCAAGCTGAAGCCCAGCAGGAACAGATGAATATCACGAGAGAAGTCATGAAGAACGTCAACGATGTAACCTTAGCTATCCTAAACCAAGTTGGAGCGGAACCTCGTCCTAGGAGGGATATCCCTGAATTTAGAAGATATTTGGGCCCTATCCGGCAGTCATACCATAAGAAGCAATTGGTTTGTGACTACTGTAAAAGGCCTGGTCACCAAGCCAATGTTTGTCGCAAAAGATTGGGGCAATGTTTGGTGTGTGGATCTGCTGAACATCGGGTAAAGAATTGCCCCTTACTTTTCCATCAAACCAGAGCATCTATCTCAGCATCACCTGTTATGCCGCAACCTAAGGACTCTTTTCCTATCAAGCAAGCCTTGCCTCCTACACTCACTGCAGGAAGGCATGATGCAGACTTGAGGATCATAGAAGAAGATGAGGCGATTGGAAACTGCTCATACAAGAGCCAGAGCCATGAGGACTAATACCTAGAACTGCCATTACCTATTGTTATAAGAAGTTGTAACTGAATGTCCTTAGACTAATCATGAGAGTCTTGCTGTAATTCTCCTTTATGAATAAAATTCTTGTTTACACCCTTATGGTAGAAATCTTTCCCAAAGTCTCTCTCCTACGATACAATTGCTGAAATTGTAAATGAGGAGGAATGAAAGGCGATATTTATCAGGGATATGTTGGTGATTAAGAATTGGAAGGGTAGAATTTGGATTACCTAAACATTAGTTGGTACCTATAACAATTAGATGATGGCATAAGGAGTGATTTGGACCCTGACCAGTTTAGGCCGACTGTATGATAGTATATGTTACTACATATGTTTTCCTAGATTTTGTACCTTTTAGTATCCCGTGATTTTAGGGATTATCTCATTTCCATACCTTTAACAAACTTTTAGCATCCTTTAGGATCTATACTTTTGCTAATTATGGATCATTACTAGAACTCCTTAATCTCCTTCGTCAGCAGACCTTTTAACTTCTCCACTAGTGATCAATCTTTTTCTATCTTTAACGGGAATCCAGACTCATTCTCTATCTAGAGTTCTAAACTCTAATAACTCTTGTCTACCGGAGAAACTTTTATGATTGCGTACCCAAACTTGATCTAAATTCTAAATTGACTTCCTTGGAGCGAATCCTGAACCAAATCCTTCTGGAACCATAAAACTCAGTTATTACCAAAAGAATTGGTTTAGCCTGGTTAGTTCATGATTTCCCTAGAGAAGATATTTTTAACCTCAAATCTTGATTGTTATCTCCTAGGTTATTCCAAATATTTTTGTTGTTTTTCCCCACTCAACTTGAAACCCTACACTCTCTATGCAACTTCTTGATCAATCCAAAGCTTAGGCAGTATTTTAACTCAATGCTTGAGTACCGTGAAGTACGAACGGTCAGAGAATTGATTCCATCTTATTAGAAAAATCTTCTTTTAAAATTGTTGAGTCATTTTCCTGTTGGCTCTACTAAATCATTTTAACCAGATTTCCCGAAATCCATAAAGACATACTTCTTTTACGTCAACCCTACTCCCTATCACATTCTTAAAACTTTCCTTGGATAAGAAATTATTTCTTCAAATAATTTTGGTAAACGTCTGTATCCTTTAAGTGATTTATCGGGAATGTTCTCATTGACTTCTTCAACTCAACCCAAAACTCTGATTTTTCTACCTTATCCTGCGTCCAACTCAATTGGCCATACTCAAGCTTGATCAATTTCCTCAAAATTAAATCTCTTAATTCTCAAGAGTTACTGGAACACATATTTATCCTGATAAATTTTCTTGAAACCAGTAGAACATACATCAATACTTTTTTTTTTATATATCATGAATAGAACTTTAGAACTCGTTTGAATTTCAGGAAAACTTCTTTGAAATTTTCATGGACACAGCTGAGAAAATATCCAATAACCTAATACAATTTCGCACATGTGCGTTGTAGTGATTTGCCTGAATTATGAAAACTGCGAGTTTACTGCAGCCGGATGCGCACTGGCGAGGCAAAAGACTCTAAAGTTGAAGTGATTTCGGGTGTTCATAGATTTTCGGATATTATCGCGACTATGTTCTAAATACACCATGTTGTTCATCTTTTGTTGCTTAGTCATGGAATGGATAAAGTTAAAAGAGTACTCGGTCACCTAAAATTATTCAAGTTATTGGGTCAAAAAAAAATTCATTGCAGTCAGGTGCACTCTGGCGAGGCATGGATTTGAGACAAAGTGACTTCAAACATATTTGATTCCCGAATACTATTCAAACTACATTCATATCATGGTTACCTTTTGCACTATCAAATCATTCTGACTTTCGCCTGATTAGAGGATTTACATTTCTAGCGGTTGTCTTCATTTCCAGAAATCTTTTGTCACAACCAGAGATAACAGATTTCCTATAAAATTCTACTTGGTCGTCCTTAAAAAAAATTTATTAGGATCAAAACAAGCTCGACTACCTCGACCTTTTTCTGTTCAACCTTGGTACGCTGCATACATATATATTCCTATACCTTATGTATTTATTTATTCATTCATTATTATTATCATCTAGTTACAGATTTAATTTGGAAGCCATAGGTAGTTATCTTGTAGGTCTTTTCCCGCATATCCTATCTTCTGACCGTTGAGCGGTGAAACAACATACTTTCCATCCTTGTTGATCATTACTCGGTCCTCATTGGAAATATTTCACTCGATTACATTCATTATCATTTTAATCATCTTTAGTATCCTACTATCGTACAACTTTTCAATTCTTCCTGAGTCACAAATCTTTGTACCCTATTTCAATTTGATAGGGCATTTAGGTTGCTCATCTTAGAAGGTTCCATCATCTTCTGCCTTTTTAAATAAAATGTCGACCTCCACTCTTTTCTTGTTTTCTCTCGTTACCTCTTTTAGTTCTCGCCTATTCTATGATCCTGGAGGTACCTAGGTTCTTTCTCGTGCCTAAAATGATTTGAATACTCCAAACTTCTCCGTCCCATTTCAGATCATATTTTGATAATTCCGATCGTGCCTGTTAGTTTAAAGTTCATTTTGTTTAAGGCTAAGTGTTGATTGTACCCCGGCCCTGATCCTTGAAATTTCGAGGACGAAATTTTCTAAGGAGGGAAGGTTGTGAAACCCGCAATTTTTCAGTTACAATTTTTTTTTTTATTAATGTGTGTTTGCCACTTAGTTTTTCTGGTCAAACCTGTAAATTTTAATTAGCAAATTATTATAAATCATTATTAGTTGTTAATTTGAAAAAAATTGTATTTTTAGAAAAATTATTATTTTGGAATTTTAGAGTTTAGTCTAAATGATATTACAAATTTTAGAAAACATTTTTAATTAATTTAGAGTTACAAATTATTAGTTGCAATTTTCTAAATGATATTACAATCTGTTAATCCAAATTTTCTTTAATCATGATTTAAAGCCCAACTATCTTTTTCTTAAAAACAAATTGGTTAAAGCATATATTACTTAAATCCCACAAACTTATTTCTTATTATTTAAGTCATTTGTTTCTTAATTCAATTACTAAGTCTAGTAGGCCCAAAAACCCATTAAGGATTTTCCTATAGCCTTAAGCCCATCTAGTTTAAGACCCATTTTAACTTTAATGGATTTCAAACCCATTATATCCAAACCCAAAACCCACTTAACATTAACTTACTTATATAACTTAAGGAGAGAGAGAGAGAGTAAATTAATACTCTCATTTGTGACCTGCTGTTGATATTCCTCTTCAAGCCGAAGACCATTCGGCTGTCTTCTCCCCAACTCTCGACCGTCGGACATCCCGACGCCGGCGCCATCAAGGCCCAGGTGGCTGTTCACCTCCCCACTCCGGTAACCCCCTATTTCCATTTCCTATATAAACCCAACTTCCTTCTCCATTTTCATCCCCACTCAAATCCCTAGTTTCCCAAACCTTTCTCCGGCGAAATTTCGGTGAATCGGAGCTCGATCCACCACCCGTGGCCGACCCTTAGCCGACCGTCGCTCCCCGACGAGATCCCGAGGCCGGCGCCCCTTCTCGGCGCACCTCCCCGGGCCGCTCGACCCGATTGGCGCCCCTTTCCAGCGGCTTCCGCCGACCCGCGCAGGCCACCGCCGTCCCCTGGCTGGCGCCCGACCCCCGGCGACCTGCTGCCTCGCCGGCGTTTGCCCGGTGACTGCTGTCGGTTCCAGTACTGACGTTGTGACCCGTTCCCGTTCCGAGCTTCGATTTCGGTTTCGATTTTTGGTACACTCTGACCCAATTATTATTTTCTGTCTATGATGATAATGGTCCAACCCAATTCCAGTGGGAATTCGGGATTTTGACAACGTAATATTTACGTTGCCATCTTTTCCGAAGTTTCTTCGGAAACTGTGGATTTTCGGTTCTGTTGATTTGTGATCCTGGATTTTGTGGACAGAACATGTTTTGGAAGTTCTCAGTATTTTCGAGAAATTTTTCTGACATGTTCGATAATCTCGGGTTTCCGAGAGTTTGTGATTCTGGAGTTTAGATTAACACTTTGGCTTTGAAGAATTGTTCTCTGTTGGAAAAAATAGTTATGCTATTTTGGTGGGTTCAATTTCTAGTTTAGTTCTGTTTAGTTCGGATTATTTCGTTGGGGATAGGTTCTGTTAGTATAATTTCTGGGATTTTGGTTAGAAGTTGGCTTGAGTTCTGATTGAACTTTTGGTTATAAACAATGCTGGATTGGGTTTTTGGTTGAGTTTAATAAACTGGAAGAGTTTTGGAAAATACTATTCTGTGGTAAAATATAAAATTGGAGTTTTTCGAGAATTGTTTTGCAGGTTTACGGCGTATTCCCAGTTTTTGGGTTATCCTGAAAATAGAGGGAATGCTGCCGAAATTTTCGGAAAATTTATTAAATGATTTTTAAAATAATTTTTTTCGGATTTTATTTTGGGCGACGACCCTAACGGTCACTGGGCCCCAGCGAAATGCAAACGCACCGGCTCGACTGGACGTTGAGGCAGAGTAGCTAAACGTGAAAACTGGACCAGAGTCTGAGACTCACAATATTTTTATAATTTAAATTAGAAATTGTAGTTTTATAGTTATTTAATCTTGAAACTAACCATTTTTCGTCTTATTTAAATTCGTGTAAAACGGGTTGTAAGGGCATAAGCCTAGTTACTTATCTAACCATGCTGTGAAGATGTAATAATTAGGATTTGTTTTATTTTTCTTTGCTGGTTGTGTTAATGTAACGTAAATGTTAGAATAATTATATATATATATATATATATATATATATATTCTCATAAATAGGAAATTCATGATTTCTCACTTATTAGATAAATAACAATTTTAGGTACAAAATACAAAGTTTTAACAATTTAAATGATAAATTACAAGTTTTCCAAAAGAAAAGTTTTACGTTGATGTTTTCTTGTAAATAGTAAACCAATTGATAATTGTAATAAAATTTATTAGGAAAGATAATAGAGATTGTAATTAAGCACATTTAGTTGGTTTGAAACAGTTTGATAAATAGAGGTGCTCCATTTGTAGGATTGCGAAGGCGTAACTAGCATCTTCCGGAACCACTATCGAAGTCCAGTTTAGTTCAAGGCAAGTACAGTTGTGATTATTTGCAATTTAATTAGTAATAGTAATCTTGCATGCTTAAACCACATTACTACACGGAACTCTCTCCTAGAGTATTGATTGTTATTGTCTCATTGATTGAATCTAATTGACTCGGGATATTGGGGGAGTAGTGTAGCGTCTATGACCAATACCCTAAAACTTTTAGTCTAAGGATTGTACGAGCTTACCCCTCTCACACACGGGGATAGGCCGGACCATATCAGTGAATCATCCCAAACCGGTCATAGTCGTTACTTACTCAAATCACATGTTTTCAATTGTAGAACTGTTGAAAAATATTGCATTTCTAAATTGTTTATAATTGCAAATTATTAATTATTAGTTGAATTGTAGATTTTCATAATTGTACTTTGCTCCCTCCTGACTGGAGACCAACATTTTTAGGTTACACTGAGGATTGCCTGTTCCACGAGGATCTGAGGCTAAGGAGCTAGTTGCTTGAGTTGTTCTTCATGATAATTGTATAAATTTTCAATTGTAAGAAATTCTTCTATTGTAAAAGTTTTTATTAATCGAATAAAAGTTGTGGCAATTTTATTATGTTGTTGATGTTACCTGCAAACGGAGATACAGCTTACTGCCGCCGTCTCAACAACGGTGCAGGCTGGGCATGATCCGGTTCGACCCAAGAAATTGGGATCGGGTCGTGACAGGGACTGAATTTATGGTGGAATGTCAAAGGCTAACATGGTTGAACCATGGGCTGATTTAGGATGGTGTATAGGGCTGCCACTTGGTGGTTTATGACTGAAATGTAGGGGTAACAAGGGGACAGCACTGAGGCAATGTGGGGACTGGTTTATGGCAGGTTTATAGGGGAGTTTTAGGACAGTTATATGGGGTGTTGGATGAGGTGCAATGACAGCCATATAGGGTGATATTTGGGGCTGTTTTTGGTGTGGATTGGTGGACTGAAATTGTGGCAAAATAGGACTGCACAATGGAAGAAATGTGTGGACTGTTTTGACAGCCATGTGGGGGTAAATCTGGACAGTGGGGCTGCTGTATAGGGACATCAATGAATGGGTATTTCTGGACTGTTAGGGACAGCAAGGTGGGGGAGTTTATGGGACTGAAAATAGGCTAAGTGTTGGCTGTTATGTGGGGTTTATGGGGACAGCCAGTGGGGTATGCAGCTGCTGTTTTTGGGACAGTATAGCTGGGCTTTGGGACAGTGCAAACTGGTTTCCCCCCATCCCCTTCTAATCCACACTAACCACTATTCAATCTCCCCTACAACTCTCAACCATATCATCAAACACCATCACTACACACCCCTCTATCAACACAAACACACACACATATCCTCCCACTAGCCCGACCACTGTGTGCCCCCACACCAAACACAAACATCACACAATATATACACTTATATATATAAGCCATATATATATATATGGCTTATATATATATATATATATATATATATATATATATATATATATATATATATATATATATATATGTATATATATATATATATATATATATATATATATATATATATATATATATATATATATATTTTATATATATATATATATTTATATATATATATATAAATATATATATATACATATATATGTATATGTATATATATATATATATATATATATATATATATATATATATATATATATATATACATATACATATATATGTATATATATATTTATATATATACATATACATATATATGTATATGTATATATATAATATATATATACATATATATGTATATGTATATATATATATATATATATATATATCTATATATATATATATATATATATATATATATATATATATATATATATATATAATGATATATATAACCATATATATATATATATACATATAGATTATAGGAATATGATACATTATGATGCATTGGCAAACACATTCCTAAACTCATGTAAAATCTGGAATAATATTTTAACACACTAAATTAATACACAAACAATTTATATGTGTCCAAATAGGGGTTTTTTCCCATTAGGACACGATCCTACACATTGGACACCTCTACAAATGTCCAAATGGACACGAAATGGACACCAATGGGCACCAAACCATGGGGGTCATTCCTATAGGTCAAAGTGAATCTAATGCATGAGAGAAATGAGAGAGAGAAAGGATTTATACCTCCCGGTGACTCGAATCGATCCCGAAATGCCACCGACATGTAGGAATCCCAAACGGACACGAACGAGCTTCGAATCCTCTCAAACTTGAGGAGCTCCTTCCTTGGATTGAATGGAGAAGGAAGGATGAAGGTTTGGTGAAGAAATGGAAAGATTTGGGGATGATTTGATTAGGGTTTGCTCTCAAATCAATTTGGGGAAGAACAAGAGAGAGAAATGAAAGAGGAAATAATGAAGTGATGGAACCTTATCCCTACATGACATGGCCGGCCACTAAAGGCTGTTTTGTCCTATATGGGAAAAGTCCAAAAGCCCCTCTCTAGTCTATTTGCTAATACATTGGCAAGGGGTTAAGTCGGGGGTAGTTTGGTCAATCCTAAATCACTAATCCATATTAATACTAACCAAAATAATTTAGTCTAGTCACTAACTAAAATAACTAACATGTGAGCCATGGCTAACTAGTGTGTGGGCCCGCTAAGGTCAACACTACCCCGGGTGCCTGATACAAGTCGGAATGAGTTAAAATTCGAACCCGACTCAAACAATCCCCAAATAATACAATAAATAAATAAATAATTCCAAAATAAATATTATAAAAAAATAAAAAAATTTCAAAAATATTCTAAAATGAAAAACGACAAAAATACCTCTGTTTCTGGAAACTGGGGGTGACATAGTCCCACGATCTTAAGGCTCGTCATATAAAGTATGACTTGGGCGATAGTGTCGCATAAAACACATGTCAAGCTAAGGCATGAGCCACGGCCGGTTTAAGGATAAGTATGTCACGGTTTATGGGACACAAAGAAATATGTTTGTTCATGTCTATTTGAAAGGCTATGCAATAGTCGTTCCCTGTGTTTCAAAAAATATAAAGTACACGCGACATTTGTCGTCGAGACCGGTCCCGTGGCTTGGGAGTCTCGCATGAAGAATAGAAAGTATGGACATGGATAAAGAAGTTTAAGGAAGAGAAAGCAAGTTGTCTCATATGTAGGCCTTGCATTTACGCCGAGTCTAGAAGTCATCGTAGGTGCGTGGTCATGGACAACTTATGCACAAGGTGTAGTCTTCTCGAATGATCGTCGGGGCACTGGGATCATATCGGCCCGGGAGAAGCGAGTTATAGCCGGCACCAGAAATGAATCGGCACGCACCAGCAGCTAATCGGTGCAGATGATTCGGGAACTTTTGTATGCGCGCAAAAAGATTCGACGACTAACCCAGCTATAAGTCCAAGATAGCTTGACATTGCTAGTGACCTTTCTTATAGATAAGATGGTGTGCTGAACGACAATCCGCATACACAGTGTCGGTTAAATAAAAAAACTACAAGCACGACACAAAATAAGTTAAGAAGGTGTGCAAGCTTACAACACCACTATGGAGCCTAATATTTGGCTATAGTAAGGACTCGTGCTTCGGTACGAATGTGACGTCGTGTTTGAGTCGTCAACACAAGTTCCATAAGTCGGGATTAAGTCATCTCGAGTTAAGTCAGGAAGGGCCGTAAGACAAGTGTCACGCCCCGAGTCGACAAACCGTTCGTCCCCGGTGTTATTATGCCGAATCGATCGTCCTCGCTAAGGCGTGATGTCGTACGAGTCTGGAATTGCACTCGTACAAGACAAGAACGTTACATTGATTATTATATTGAAACACCAAGTTGAAACTTCATAAATCACATCAAATTGAGACGCAATATAGGAATATAGAAATATGCTTTTCATTCATAGCTTGCAACGAAGTGCAAGTCATAATTACATTGGATGCCGTTGCGGCTACATTGATTGAAAACAAAAGAAACATACTCGACAAGCTGCCTGAACTAACACTTGTCGTTCCATACATTCGTCCCTTTATATATAAGCCTTCGATTGAATTGGCTTCAAAATACTTCAAGATAGGAAGAGCTTCAAAATGCCTTTCCGCACTTCAGCTTTAGTTTAGAGCTTTCGTCGCACCTAGGGAATTGGGGGAGGGGATTAGCATACTTGCTAAGTGGACGAGATGAACCCACTCGTCTAAACTGACTCTAATTGTTAAGGTAGGCATGATTTATAGTTGTATTTCTATTTAGAACTAAATGAGTTCAGTTCATATAGATAGCCATCTTTGAAGTAATAAAATATACAGTAAAACATAGTGATTTATCACATTTTTTATCACGGCCGTGCTCGTCCCTGCATAAAAACAGAGATAATACAAACTACATGCATAAGCAATAGGTGAGCATGCTACTATTTTATATGTGCGGTCATTGATGCTATGCACCACGAGGGACTTTTATATGGCATTACGACGTGCCTGTCAGCTTGGGTTGCAAGCCCTGCTGCAGGTTCCGCAATGCCTCACATCGAAGCACGAATTTATTTATTCTCCCTAGGTCGATTCGGTTTCGATGTCCTGGATACCGCATCAAAGAAAGTTCAACTTGTGCACAAGCTGTCCATGACCATGACCATGTGTGAACTGTTTAATATATGCAGACAGATTTGTATAGCACGGACAGTATTGAGTGATATTATCATTTCTTCTAACTCATGCAACGATTTATTTTCCCCAAAGCCGTACTCCCGATTTAGCGTCCTGTAGGCACCAAATTATTCGAGGCATCATAACCCATGATCGACGTTTTATATTATTTTACAGCACGAGAAATAGTCTATCTTTTTACTAGAACATTAAACTTTCTCGTTTATGTGTGAAACTTATATTTTCAGAGTAGATTACTCTAAATTGATACGTTTTTCCCGAGTTCTTGACCTTAGTGGATTGGCATGCATTTAACTTGGCATCGTCGATTTGAATGAATTCGAGGCAAAGGAATTTCGTTTGCGGGTCAGAGTAGAAAAGAAGGGGCTGAATCACCCACCAAGTTCTTTGATTGTGCCGACCGTCGAAGCGCTTCGCAACGTTCAAGCTTTAGTTACGCGAGCTTCTGCAATGGCACCAACACTTAGTTAGAATTCCTTCTATTTTCCTCGCTTCAAAATTCGTAGATTGCATTCAGAAAACAACGCAAAAGTACTTTCATCAAAACCAAGCAGTAAAAGCTCCAAGAAAACCATACAGTGGTCCGGTCCCATCGAAGGGACTCTTATATAGAGCTCACTCGCCAAGACGCAGCCCGCTGCATCTAGGACTTATTCTAACAAAAGTTGTTCCATTAGTTAGATCGATTCTCGTAACATCCGTCCAAATCGATTTGATCGATGCCGCAAGGTGTTATCGTTTACCAAGTTCAGCGATCGAGTCAGATGGCCATCTAAGTTCCCGACCGATCTGACTTGGCATAAGCATATTATGAAGTCTGTCGCCTATCGAAAGCGGGGCACTACATAATATACCACTAAGAAAAAGTTTCGTCCCGAAACTTAAGAACAAGGGTCTGACCTTAAATTAGACAAACAACGCAGGGTACTTCTCCTTCATCTTTGCCTCTATTTTTCACGTCGACTCTTCGACTGAATGGTTCCACCAAAGCACGCGGACCAAGGACATCGACCGATTTTGTAATACCTTCTCCTTACGGTCCAAAATTTGAAGAGGCTCCTCCGAGTAAGAAAAGTCAGTACGTAGCTCCAACTGATCGAAGCTAACCACGCGACTTGGATCGTGCACGTATTTTTGAAGTTGTGAGACGTAGAAAACATCGTGCACATCATCCAAGGCAGAAGGTAGTGCGATCCGATAAGCAACTGTTGCAACTCGTTCGATTATCTCGAAGGGGCCTACAAATCTCGGGCTTAACTTGCCTTTAATGTCGAACCGCATCCCACCACGCATGGGCGTTACTTTCAGAAACACATGATCTCCGACCAAAAACTCTAACGATCGTCGGTAAAGATCTGCGTAGCTCTTTTATCGACTTTATGCGATGCGGAGTCTATCTCGGATCAAGCGGACCTTTTTGACGGCCTGCTCTACCAGTTCCGGTCCAAGCACTTGTCGCTCCCCGATTTCGTTCCAGCATATTGGTGAACCATACTTCCTCCCGTAGAGCACTTCGTATGGAGCTATTTGAATGTTCGACTGATAACTGTTGTTATATGCAAACTTCGCAAGCGGTAAAAGGCGTATCCCAACTAGTCTTTAAATCGATCGCATACAGACGCAACATATCCTCTAAGATTTGATTTACCCTCTCCGTTTGACCGTCTATTTGGGGGTGGTATGCAAAACTAAAATTTAGTTTGGTCCCTATCGCTGCTTGCAGGCTCGTCCAAAATTGCAATAGGAATCGTTCGTCTCTGTCCGAAATTATTGAGGCTGGTACCCCGTGCAGTCGAACAATCTCATCGATATAGATTTGAGCTAACCGATCGATGCTCTATCCTACTTTAACTGCGATGAAGTGAGCCGACTTGGTCAATCTATCAACAATGACCCAAATTGCATTATTCCCCCGCGGCGTCTTCGAAAATCCCATAATAAAATCCATCGAGATGTTATCCCACTTCCACTCAGGAATGGCGAGATTCTGCAGCTCTCCGCCTAGCCTTTGGTGTTCTGCCTTCACTTGCTGACACGCCATGCACTGCGACACGAAAGTAGCAACGTCTTTCTTCATGCCGTGCCACCAAAAGTTTATGCGTAAGTCCTTGCACATCTTGGTGCTTCCAGGATGTAACGAGTACTTCGCATAATGTATCTCTGTCAGAATTTCTTTTCTGAGCTCGGCAGTTTCAGGAATACAGAGCCTTTCTTTTAGTCGTATCGTCCCGTCTCCGTCTTCCGCAAAGTTAGTCGCCCTTCCTATTGAAATCAGCTCGCGCATCTTCTTCAGGAATGAATCGTCCTTCAGTGTAGTCTTTATTTTGCTAAGCAGGCTCGATCCTAACTTCAACTAAGCTAGGTACAGGTGTCGATACTCAATTTCGAGTTCGATACCCATCGCTTCAAGGTCTCGTCGTATCTTATTATTTATGGCCAGTGATCCCATAAATATTCTGCTAAGCACGTCAGCTACAATGTTTCCCTTGTCCGGCGTATACTCGATCGTTAGCTCGTAATCTTTTATGAGTTCGAGCCAACATCACTGCCGTAGGTTGAGTTCTCGTTGCGTAAACAAGTATTTTAGGCTTTTATGATCTGTATAGATTCTGCAAGCCACACCATAGAGGTAGTGCCGCTAGAGTTTTAATGTAAACACGATCGTCGCCAATTTTAGGTCGTGCGTCGGATAGTTTTTTTCGTGCTGCTTCAACTGTCGTGAAGCGTAGGAGATAACTTTATCTTTCTGCATGAGTATGCACCCGAGGCCAGTTCCTGATGCGTCGCTGAATATCTGAAAGCCTTCTGGACCATCTGGAAGTGCAAGGATTGGAGCTGAGACGAGCCGTTGCTTCAACTTTTGAAAGCTGGATTCACAGTCGTTACTCCATTCAAATACTACTCCTTTCTCGGTGAGGTGAGTCAGATGTGACGCTAGTTTTGAAAAGCTTCGTACGAATCTTCGGTAGTAGCCCGCTAAGCCCAGGAAACTCCGAATATCGCTAGCCAAGGTAGGTCGTTTCCAATCTACTACCGCTTCAATCTTTTTTGGGTCCACCGTGATACCTTCGGCAAAGATTACATGTCCGAGGAATGTCACACTACTCATCTAGAACTCGCATTTACTCTGCTTGGTATATAATTTGTTTTCATACAGAGTTTGCAGTACCATCTTTAAGTGTACTGCATGTTCTTCTCGATTCTTTGAGTAGACAAGGAGTCGATGAACACGACTACAAATTTATCGATTTGGGATCAGAAGACTCGGTTCATCAGATCCATTAAGCGGCTGGGGCATTCGTCAAACCGAACGGCATGACTAGGAATTCATAATGACCATATCGAGTACGGAAGACAGACTTCGATACGTTGTCGGACTTGATCTTCAACTGATGATAGCCTGAATGAAGATCGATTTTTGAAAATATTGATGCACCTTGCAGTTGGTCAAACAAGTCGTCGATTCGTGGCAAGGGATACTTGTTTTGCATGGTCGCCTTGTCGAGTTCACGATAGTCGATGCATAGCTGCATCGATCCATCCTTCTTCTTCACAAACAATACGGGAGCTCCCCATAGAGAGATGCTAGGGCGAATAAATCTGCGGTCTAGCAACTCTTATAATTGCACCTTCAGCTCCTTCAGTTCTGCTAGAGCCATTCGGTAAGGCACCTTTGATATTGGTCATGTATCCGGAAAGGTGTCGATGTTGAATTCTATTTCTCGACCGATAGCATTTCGGGCATCTCATCTGGGAAAACGTCGAAGAAATCTGCCACAACATCAGTCTGCATTGTGTTTGTATTATCCTTCTGCATGTCTCGAATTGATGCCAAGTATCCCGCACAACCGAAATACAATATACGCCTCGCCGAGATTGCCGATACCATCATTGCCATCTTCGAGACCGTATCGCACGAATATGAGAACTCTGTCTCGCCTGGAAGATGAAACACTTCTCTCTTTTTTGCGCACTCGATTGTTGCATGACAAGCGTCCAACCAATCCATGCCCAGGATTATGTCGTACTCTTTGAGGTCTAGTACGACGGCTTCCAAGGATAGATTTCTTCTCCCGATGTAAATATGGCCATTCCTACAAATAAAGTTTGCAGGCATATCGACTTCCGACGGAGTGCTAACGCTAATATCCATATCTAGTGATTGCATAGTTATTTTATTTTCTTTTTCAAAATTAGCAGATATAAAACTATGCGTCGCACCCGAATCGAATAGTACTCGAGCAGGTATATTTTTGTAGAGTAATATACCTGTTACAACGTATCGGAAACGAATGCCTCGTCCCGAGTTAATGCATAAACTCGACCTTAAGCTCCATGGCATTGATTCTGTAGGTTCACGGGCACCGCATTTGTGCCTTGTAGTGTAGGCACTTTATATTGATTCGGAACGTTTCTTGGTGGTTGGTGTTGATTCGGAATATTTCTTGGACATAGCGGCTTTGAATGGCCCATCTCGCCACACCCGTAACATGTTCTGTAGAAATAATCGCTCGGGCGATGCCCATGTTTGCCGCAGACATTGCAGTGTAATCCTCTATACGGGCGCTAATTCTCAGATGTGTTCGGACGCTTGTGTACTCACGATCCTCCAGCGTCATTAGGACGCTTGTTGAAATTGTTACGGACGACAGGCACGACCTTTTGCGACATATGGCCAAACATCTGCTTGCTATCAAGTGCGGCTTCGTAGGATTCACGATAAGTTCGGCATCGCTGGTTCATGACGTCCCTACGCAATTCGTCGTTGAGGCCTTGTTGAAAACGCTCGCACCATTCTTCTTTGTTGGGTATGAAGGCGTTGGCAAATTTTGCAAGTTTTGAGAAGCTTGTATCATAATCTTCAACAGTCATATTCTCTTGCCTCAACATCATGAACTCATCCCCCTTCTGTCGACGGACGGCGCGAGGAACGTACTGCTCAAGAAAGACTGTCTTGAACATTTTCCAGGAAATCTTGGTGTTGGGATCGGTTTCACAGATTTCCTATTTCTTCGTCGCCCACCAGTCGTATGCTCTCAGTTGTAGCTATAGTGCCGCACAGGCCACCCTCTGGGACCCTTCGATGTAGAGAAGATCAAATAAGTCCTCCATTTCTGCGAGCCATCCCGCTATCACATCGGGCTCTGCTCGACCATTGAACTTCGGCGGGTTCATCTTGCGGAACTCCTTTGCTTTGAACAGGAAAGAAGAGTTTATCATTTGCGGTTGGACTTCTTCCTCGACTTCATCTTGAACATCTTGCCTCTCTTTGGATACCACGACCGTTGCTTTGGTATTGCTCCCCATCTTGCTTACGGTTTGCATTAGGTCGACCATTTGCTTCTGCTGCGCATCAAATTGGGCTTTGATTTGCATCTAAAGCTGTTGCTGCTGCAGCTCCATCAACTGTAGCATTTTCTCCATGGTCGTCTTGCTAGGGCCAGTACTCTTTGAGCTCGACGTACTATCCACGGTTTGGGTTGTTGTGCCGGGATTGTTCTTATTTTTCTTAGTTATTCCTACAAAACAGAGTAAACCCATTAGTATTTTGAAAAATATCTACGGGCTTACCTGTATAGAACTTTTATTTCATGCAGCATGTCGACAAGCATTCAATCGAGCAATCGTAACGAACATTCCAACAATGAAATATCTTTTCGAAAATCCGAGGAAACATAACTGTGCTCTGATACCAATTTGTCACGCCCCGAGTCGACAAACCGCTCGTCCCCGGTGTTATTATGCTGAATCGATCGTCCTCGCTAAGGCGTGATGCCGTACGAGTCTGGAATTGCACTCGAACAAGGCAAGAACGTTACGTTGATTATTATATTGAAACACCAAGTTGAAAATTCACAAATTATATCAAATTAAGATGCAGTATAAAAAGATAGAAATATGCTTTTCATTCATAGCTTGCAACGAAGTGCAAGTCGTAATTACATTGGATGTTGTTACGGCTATATCGATTGAAAACAAAAAAAACATACTCGATAAGCTGCCTGAACTAACACTTGCCGTTCCATACATTCGTCCCTTTATACATAAGCCTTCGATTGAATTGGCTTCAAAATACTTCATGATAGGAAGAACTTCAAAATGCCTCTCCGCACTTCAGCTTCAGTTTGGAGCTCCCGTCGCACCTGGGGAATTGGGGGAGGGGATTAGCACACTTGCTAAATGGACGAGACGAACCCACTCGTCTAAACTGACTCTAATTGTTAAGGTAGGCATGCTTTAGAGTTGTCTTTATATTTATAACTAAATGAGTTCAGTTCATATCGATAGCCATATTTGAAGTAATAAAGCATACAGTAAAACATAGCGATTTATCACATTTTTTTACCACGGCCGTGCTCGTCCCTGCATAAAAACAGAGATAATACAAACTACCTGCATAAGACAATAGGTGAGCATGCTACTATCTTATATGTGTGGTCATTGATGCTATGCACCACGAGGGACTTTTATATGGCATTACGACGTGCCCGTCAGCTTGGGTTGCAAGCCCTGCTGCTGGTTCTGCAATGTCTCGCGCCGAAGCACGAATTTGTTTATTCCCCCTAGGTCAATTTGGTTCTGATGCCTCGTATACCGCATCGAGGAAAGTTTAACTTGTGCACAAGCTGTCCATGATCATGCCAATGCGTGAACTGTTTAATATGTACAGACATATTTGTGTAGCGCAGACAGTATTGAGTGACATTATCATTTCTTCCAACTCATGCAACGATTTATTTTCCTCAAAGCCATACTCCCGATTTAGCGTCCCGTAGGCATCAAATTGTCCGAGGCATCATAACCCATGATCGACGTTTCATATTATTTTGCATCACGTACTACAAAAAAAGTGGCCTTTTGGGACAACCAAAAACCGTTCTAAAAAGAGCTTTTACCGTCCTAAATATTATTTGGGACGACATTTGGGACGAAATCAAACAGTGCTATTAGGGTGGCGTGGCAAAAGCTTAAGGGACGGATTTTGCCGTCCTAATTAATATTAAAGGACAGAAAATATAACTGTCTCAAAAGGTTGTGAAACTCTATTTTTGTGTGACGGTTGCTTTTATCGTCCCAAAAAATAGGTATTTGTAACGGATGTAGTCCGTCCTAATAGTTTAGGCAAATGTCCCAAAAGATATAGTTCACTTTTACTACAGTACAACATATTGGTCCCAAAAAAATAAACTAGTTGTTTCAGTTCTGTTGTTCCAGTTATACATACAAAATATATATTCAAAAAATTATAACAATTGATCCAGTTCTCATAAAGCTATTCCTTCTATATATACAAAACACACACTCAAAATAAAATGATAACAGTACCAGTTGTCATATATAAGGCCATAACACATTGTCACACAAAGTGTCTTACAAAATGAGCAATATCTTACAGGCCATCACATTGTTTACAGGCCATCACATTGTTTACAGGGCATATCACACACAGTGTCTTACAAAATGATCATTGTCTACATGCCATATCTCAACTGTAATCTCCATCATTTACAAAAATACAGTCCAAAACTCTTCACATCAGTAAGAGTTATCTACCAAAATGAACCCAAAGCGATCCCAAAATGATTTTTCACCCAGTCAAACATATAATTCCATCCATTCATTTGAAGGACCTGTAAAACAAAGAGAAAAACAGAAGAAAAAATTTAGCAGTAGGAGAAGAAACCAACAGAATAGAAGAAAAACCATATCAAGGAATAGAGAATGAAACAATGAAGAAAAACCATATCACAGAAAGTGAAACACTAACCATATCACAGAAAGTAAAAAAAACCAAGTAACAGAAGAAGAAACTTAGTAGCATAAGGAAAAAACCCAGTAACAGAAGAAAAACCAATAGAAGAAATAACCAAGCCAAAAAGAATAGTAGAGTGATAAGTTAAAGAGTTGGTAAATTACCTGAAAATATTTGAGGCTGATGTATCGGCTGTTCGAGGAAGGATTAAAGCATTCGTGAACATGGCTGCAATTTGCTCCTTCAGCTGACCGCTAAGCTCATTCTTCATATTATCAAGCTCATTCTTGTGTCGAGCCTCTTGCGCATCACGCTCAGTTTTAAGATTGTTCTTCACCATCTCAAGCTCTTGCCTATGTCGAGCCTCTTGTTCATCACGCTTAGTTTTTAGATCATTCTTCACTGTCTCAAGCTCTTGCTTAAGTCGAGCTTCTTGCACATCTCGCTCTCTTCTTAATGCCTCAGTCTCTTCTCGTAATTTATCCGCATCTTTTCGAATTTGTTCAATTTCAGCATTCATTTTTTCAGATTCTGTCGATGTTGAAGATTTACATTTAATATGGGGCCTTATACCTACTCCTCGGCCTAATACTCGACCGTGTCCATCCTGTCCAACCACTTCCTTGTACACCTTATTCAGTTGCTCTTCGTCATCTCTTTCTTCCATAGGTAGTTCTTCAATTCGTCTTTCTAACATTTTCTATAACATGTAATGAGACTTATTTTAGTTTTCTCTAATTTATAATTGACATTTATTTAATATGCATGATAAAATATATTTATATACCTCAATACCGACCGCCCCGTCTTCTTCATTATAATTGCCACCTTTTCCTCGAGTGGCTCTCCACATGTTTACAAGGTCGACGGGCTTGTTTTCCAACCTCCTCTGATGTGTTTGTGCATGTTCCAAACATAACAATAAAAATTATACACTGTCGACTAGAAAGATGTGAGAATTATTTTATTATAAAAATTATCATACAAACCTTTTGCTTTATCTCTGGAAATGATCTTCTTCCAGTTCTAGGGAGGGCACAAAGCTTTCCTCGATTAACTTGGTTTATCTCCGAAACTTTCTAAAAATTAGTTGAACATTATATACTAAATTGAAATCAATTGTTCACCACTAGTATAAATATGGATCAAGTTATTTGTTAACTGAATCATACCTTTATGTTACCCAAATTCCAATACGCCACTAGCGTTGGCCATTGACTGGGCTCCACACGGGGTGGTACATTTGCTAGACGCTCAGCATCGGTCTCAATTTTTTTTATAAAAGTCCTTCTTCACACGGTGCTTGAAGGCCTTCCATGAAATTCCCATTTTTGTAAAACAGATAGCTTTAAAGCCATCAGGTGCATTTGTGTTTTCCTAAGAAAAATAATAGTGAAAGCATGGTATCAGCAATCTGTAAAATAAAATAAAATGGGCTATTGCAACTATATGAAAACATGGTATCAATAATGCTTAAATTCGTCAATGATCCATCCAAAGAAGCATTATAAGCATGCATATACTTGTTCTATACACAACTTTCTTGATGATATATATAGTTTGTATAAGAGAGAGACAAAGGGACAAAGAGTTACCTTCACAGAAGACCAGATCATTTCGAGAGTATCCTTATCTGCCTTGCACCAAGATAGCATTGTTAATGGGAACAGTTCGCCATTTCGTGCAAGATTACCAAGATGGGACATCAAATGGTGTCCACATTCTCCAATCGGTTGACAGTCTTCATCCCATTCTATGATTTTTTTTACTCCGTTATCCCAATCTTTCCATGGCTTGGCGGGCCCTCTACCATGCCTACTAGAAGAACGACTCTCCAAAGTACGTAATAAGAAACAAAAGGAAAATACTCATAATAATATAAATAACAAGAGGGAACAATTAGTATGAGCACAAATAATGTATCTCAGAAACTGCTAATAACATAATCCTCACAGAAGACAACAATCAGTAAAAGAGGAGGTTATATATCCCACTACATACAGAATATATATAATTTGCAGCAATTCACCCAGGTATATCTAATGTCTACGTTCCTATACATATTAGTACAGTATGGACCTTAAACTTGATTACACAATGCTGAAACTTACAAAAAAGTAATGTCATGAAGCAGCGATGTAGCAATCACAGACTTGAACATTAAAATATGTGGGCACCTTTAGAGAGATCAAGACGTGCCAAAATGAACTGAATAAGATGAAACAATAGTAATGCATCCAAAGTTACTCAACGATACAGCTTATATGTATTTTGTGAACTACAAAACTAATACTCAAAGATAGTTTCAAATACTTAGATGCCAAACTGAGCCGAGAGTTCCAAATACTCAAAGACAAGGCTGAACTACAAAAATAATACTCAAAGACATGTGCCAAACTGAACCGAGAGTTTCAAATACTTACCCTTTGTCTCATTATGTACCGGATCATCATCGTTATCCTCATAACACTGAGATGTTGTCCCAGGGCTGCGCAAAACATCTTCCATAAAATAAGGTTCCAATTGGGGATCCATTGTCCTCTTCCCCCTTGCTATTACATCCTCCATATTCTGGAGAATACGAGATGACTTACGCGTAGGACCGTATGCAACCTGAAAATGCATAATAAATATAGTAATAGCATTGATGTAACAAGTTGTTAAACAAAATACTTCATTCATGATCAAACTCTACCTTTTTCATTTTAGGATCAGTAGACTCTTCATTCACATTGTTACCATCCCTCACATTGTTAGCATCTCTCGACTCCTGGGCAATACGAGATGATTTACGGGTAGGACTTTTGTGTGCAACCTGGAAGAAAATAAAAATTATAATATTTTACCAATGTTCCAACATGTTATTAAACAAAATATTTAATTCAAGATCAAGTTTATTACCCTTTTCATTCTAGGGCTAGAAGACTCGTTATTAATGTTGCTACCTTCCTCGCTAACCGAATCATCGCCTTCGGACACTCTATCACCATCTTTTTCACTTGTGCTTCTTTTTCTCATCTTACTTGAACTTGTACGGGTAATCTTCTTGGAATTCATTGTAAGATTTAAAGCTTGTTGCAAGTTCAAAGCATCCATTTTCATTTTATTATTAGCAATATTTTCCAACCGTTGCTTCTCATATTCTGCTATCGACCCAGCCTTGATAAACAATTTCTTATGTGGGGGCATTTTTTCCAACTATAAAACTGAAAATAAATGAGGTAATCTAAACAAAATAAGTAAAATTCATCTTATTTTGCAAGCTAATATAGTCTGAATGCAAGGCAAGAACATAATTATGTTGGTAAAACAACCAGTAATATCACAACATGGTAAATATATTGAACCAAATTAAACAGACATCAAAATTCGATTAGAGTAGGTAAAACAACCATCAGTTTCAAAAGTTCAAAAAAAAAAAGCTAAGACAAAGCCTGTAACTTGATATCCAAAAGAAAACTTGTTAGTTTAAAACAAAATGGCATGAATAAGATACAAAGTTGCTACTCATCATCACTCTCGTACTGGTTATCATCACCATCACAATTAGTTGTGTCAACAACTAATCCCTCTACTCCTTGCCTAACCCACGATCTATTATGAGTTTCATCTAAATATTGCATGCTATAAGGTTCCACTCTATTAACTTCTAAGTCTTTTAATGTAGTTGAGTACTTGTCAAATGTGTCTCGTGGTGACATTTGAACAACAACTTGCCAATCTGGGTCAAAGGGTCTTGCACGTACCAAACTTGTTCTGCTTGTGATGCTAAGATATAGGGTTCATCAACAACTCTGTTCTCTTTGTATAGCAAATGATTGAAGTTTACTAGAGTAAAGTTAAACTCATCCACTTTTAGGCCCACTCGTGGATTAACCCAATTGCACTTAAATAACACAAACTTCATGCCATTCAAATAGTTAATTTCAATGATGTCTGTCAGCTGTCCGTAGAATGTAACATCTCCTGGAAGTGGATTTCTATCTTTTCGACTAGAAAAACTCATTTATTCTGCTTTTAGGAGGACTCCGCTGTTTTGAGTTTTTCTACGAACATTAACTTTCTTTGTTCGAAATCTAAAACCATTCACAATGTAAGAATTGTATCTCAATGCATCCTTAAGAGGACCTGAAGCTAAGCTTTTTATCTCCTCTGATATGTGTACATCTTCTCGTAAACCCTTCACCTACGTTTCAAAACCATGAAATCAAAAGTTTAACAATGATACTAAAATGACCATCTATATAATAATTTTATTTAGAGTGCTAAAAATGGATGTATCTACTTACATGTTCCTTAAACCAAGTGCCAAATTGTTCATTGTGCAGGCGACTAACAAGGTGTCGCTATGAAGCTTGTGGATATTTTACTGCAAGTTCAGCAAGATATTTTCTGTAGAGAGATGTAGAAATGTATATAAATTTCATAAGCAAATGAGAGGATAAAATAAAGGTAATGGTCAAGATACACAAATCTTACACAATGAATGGTGCCACTGCCTCCGTGTTGGCAAGCACATATCGATACGCCTGGATGTGCATAACTGGGTCAAGTCGAAACTGCACTTTTTTACCTACAGCACGACCAGATTTGTTCCCTCCATCATCATTTCTTCTTGGTCGTTTCATTTTGCTTTCCACATTATTATCCATATACCTTGAACAAAAAGTCATGCATTCTTCCAAAAGTACTGATTTAGCAATAGAAGCCTCTGGATGAGCACGATTTTGCACATAGAGTTTTAAGGTGTGCAAATACCTTTTCATTGGATACATCCAACGGTACAATACTGCCCCAGCAATCTTTAATTCATCAACTAAATGGATAGGCAAATGTTCCATTATATCAAAAAATCCAGGCGGGAAAATCTTCTTAAGGCTACAAAGGGTAAGAGCCATACGATCTTCAAACTTTTCCAAGTCTGCCATATTATTTACACTTGAACACAACACCACAAAACAGTTGCTTAATTCAATTAAGGATTTAACAACATGCTTTGGTAAGACCCTTCGAATAGCTATAGGAAGTATTTGTTGCATTAAAATGTGATTGTCGTGACTCTTAAGACCCATATACTCCGATCGTCTATATGCACGCACCATGATATATTAGATGAATAACCGTCAGGGACTTTTACATTTCGCAACACATTTAAGAAAATGTCTTTTTCTTTGTTGCTCATTGTGAACTCAGCTGGGGGCAAGTACTCCTGAGTTCTTCCTCGTGGTTGAGGATGTAGTTCTGATCGAATTTTCATATCTCTGAGGTCTTTTCGAGCCTTTAAATTATCCTTTGTTTTTCCTTTAGTACCTAACAATGTAAAAAGAATATTATCGCACACATTTTTTTCAATGTGCATAACATGTAGATTGTGGCGAATCAAATTATGTTCCCAATAAGGTAGTTCAAAAAAGATGCTCTTCTTCTTCCAACTTAATCTGGTTTTTGGCAAATTCTGTGTTTTTGCACTCAGTTTTTCTTGTTCTTCCCTTTTCCTCTTTCTAAAGACATCCTCCTTCTTATATTCAGTTTCGATATTGAGATCAATCAACTGCTTCAACACCTGTGTTCCAGATAAAATCAAAGGTGGTGGCCTCATTTCTAGCTTGCCATTAAAAGTTACCTTCTCTCTTCGAAACTTATGTCGTCCCGGTAAGAATCTACGATGCCCCCAATAACAATACTTGCCACCATTTGTCAACCGGGTAACTTGATGGTCCTTATTACAACAAGGGCAAGCAAATTCACCTTTTGTGCTCCATCCAGATAACATCGCATATGCGGGAAAGTCGCTGATTTTCCACAACAATGCTGCATGTAGCTGAAACAACTGCTTGGTTGATGCATCATAAGTAGAAATGCCAACTGCCCAAAGCTCTTTCAACTCCTCAGCCAATGGTTGTAAATAAACATCAATCTTATCACCTGGACCTTTTGGTCCATCAATGAGAGTAGACAAAATTAAGTTAGGTTGCTTCATGCACAACCATGGGGGTAAGTTGTAAGGGACGACTACAATTGGCCAAGTACTGTGAGCAACACTCATATTACCAAACGGATTAAATCCATCGGTAATTAACCCAAGTCTAACATTACGTCCATCTTCAACAAAGGATGGATTTTTCTCACTAAACACTTTCCAAGCACAAGAATATGCTGGATGCCTCATTACACCATCATCTATTCGTTTCTCAACATGCCATTTCATGAGTGAAGCTGTATGCGATGACCAAAATAGTCGTTGCAGTCTTGGTTTTAAAGGAAAATATCGTACCTTTTTTCAGAATTTTTTTTAACGTTTTCAACTGGAGCACCCTCGTTGGCAGTGTCAGTTTTATATCTAGAAGCCCCACAAATCTCACATTTGTCGAGATTCTCAGATTCATTTCGAAACAACATACAACTATTAGGACAGGCATCCCACGTTTCGTAAGTGAATCCCAAATCAGTAGTTAGCTTACTAGCTTGATAGTATGATTTTGGAATCCTAGCACATGGAAACACCTTTTTTAAAAATTCCAACAACATTGTGAATGAACGATTTGTCCATCCATTAAGTTGCTTCAAGTGTAAAAGTTCAACAACAAACGATAGTTTGGTGACACCCTTAGGACAATTCTCGTACAAATCACTTTCTGCATCTTTTAGAAGTTTAAATATCTTGGCAATTCTTCATCAGATCCCATGCTTCTTCCTGTCATGATCTCTTCCTCACAACCCATATTTTCTGCAATGCTTGAGAATCCCATTCCCTCTCGGACCATTGCTGCCATATTAGCACATTCATTTAATTCATCTTCACCCTCACTAACTGATATATCATCCCTCATATTATAACTACTATTATCCAAACCACCAAAGACTCCCCATGATATATCTAATCCCTATAACTCCTTTCAAATCCATACATCTCTATATGAATCTGCACAGTCTGTCGATTGTGATAAACCCGATTTACACATCTACCATATGGACAATATATATGAGTCGTCTCAACATTCTTATTTCTATATGCAAATTTAAGAAATGCTTCTACTCCATCCTTATATGCCTTTGCATTCCAATCACGTGATCCGATCCAACTCTTATCCATATCAACTTTCTAATTGTTCTCACCTAGCACCAAATAAAAATATACACATTCAAAATAAGTTCTGGAAAGTTGAAATAAACAAGTTATGTGGACACAAAATTCATATATACATTTATTATGTCAACAAGGAAACCTAAAGAAAATTAAGTGTCTTTTTAGATGAACATTCCTAGCTTGATCTTTGCAAAGAATGATAATTCTTTATGTCTCATGAACTCATGAGTAGTTCCCCATACTAATCTCTGTTTCATGAACTCACTGGAAGTACCCCCATTTGGATATAAAATGAAAATGAGCTAGTACAACATGATACAAAACATGAGTTTAAATGAAAATGAGCTACTACACCATGATACAGAACTTTGGAAAAAAAACTGTGTTAAGAGATCACTTGCAGTAGTCGGTGAATATGTATAATGAGTTTTAATAGCTAAAATTATAGTGGAAAGTATAAATAAATCAATAGTCTATAAGTATCGAATAAAATTTTCAATATTAACAGTCTGATCATATCTAATTAGCTTAGTGCATGTGCAATTATTTCGGGTCAGAACAGTCCAAGACAGTTATAAGTCAATATTACCCAATTCGGTTAGACTATTTTCATAAAATTTTGTTAGACATGACAATGAATGAAATTATATTCCTGAAGAAAATGAGAACTCACAAATGTTATATTCCTGAAGACAAGGAGAACTATAACAGAAATACACAAGATGTATAATTATTCTACAGCCAAAATGAAAAAAATGGGGGAAAAGGAAAATTTTGGAAGTTCATCAAAAAATGAAACAATTGCAAATCTTTGGAAGGTTTTCAAAAACATCAGTAGAACACAAAATGGTTGGGTATGCCTCTTGATTGTATATTTCAATAGCTATAAAATTATCAGCTGACACCATCACGTTTCAGATCGAAATTGGAGGGTCCAAAACTAACAAAGCCAACTGTTCCATAACCACCAAACACCCTGAAACTGCTGAAACCGGATAATAATAGGAAGGGTCCGAAACCGACACTGAAACCTACTTTTTGAACCTTGGTTCGAAGTGCATATGCTGATACAAAACTAATTCCTGTAACCACAACCCTACTAGCATTTTGGCATGGAGCATTGGATAATATGACACTACTAGAAGGCTAGCAGCATAGTTTGCAGTATCGGCTGATACCGATACTGATATGGTTTGCAGTATCGGATTGTATATTTCAATAGCTATAAAATTATCAGAATAGTTTGCAGTATCGACTGATACCCAAAAATCCGATACTCCGATCCGAAACAGCCGATATTATCGATCCCGCCGATCCCAACACTCATAGAAAAGTTCTGATACCAATTCCGATACTGCGAACCTTGGCTAGCAGTGTAGGTCTGGTAGTTTATTCTTTCTGATGACCTGAGTACATGTGCCTGACCAACCCCTCATCTTGAAACTAAATCCCGATTCAACCAAAACTTGATATGAATGTGATCATACCAAAATTCGATCAGCCTCAACTACACAGAAATTTCACACAGATCTGTCTAGACCCAACTCGATTAGACTATTTTAATAAAATTTTGCTAAACATGACAATGAATGAAATTATACTCACAAATGTTATATTCATGGAAAAAAGTACAGATAACAAGAAAAAATATACAAGATTTGTAATTGTTCTACAAACAAAATAAGAAATTGGAGGAAAAAAGTGAAGTTTGGAAGTTTATCAAACAAAAATGGAAAATCTTTAAAGTTTTTCAAAAATATCAGTAGATCACAAAATCAGTATTCAAATACCCTAAAAATTGAAGAAGAAAAAAAATATTGGAAGTTTTTCAAAATAAAATCAGTAGAACACGAAATAGCTCATACAAAAAAAAAATCATTAGAACACACAACTTTGAAAGATCTTCAAATTATAGCAGAACATTAATTGAACAAGAAATCACTTGAGGAAGTGTCATGTCTGGGAAGACCTTGTCTGCATGTCGAGAAAGTGTCATGTTGGACATGCAGACATGGTCCTGTAGTGTTCTGTGGAGAATTATCTGTGCAGCCTAGGGATTCAATAATTGACAACTATAAGCTACATAGCCAAATCAATCGTTGAAGTAATACCACTTTGGGAAGAAAAAAGTTGGATTTCTAGGTGTTTGAATGTGAAGTTATCTGAACTAAGTATTAGTTCAAAGATCCAACTAACATCTCACTTGAATTCCTGACACTCCAGACATCTTATGACAAATACCTGAGTGAAATGTATTTGAACAAATGCTCAAAATGAGGGCTGACACCAAGTGGGATATGGACTGTGCAGTACTAAAAGGATTAAGTAGTCTGAACCTAAGTCACAAAAACTGAATGAAACAACAGTAGCTAAACACATGCAATCTGGACATAACAGAAATGAATGAACCAAACCGAGATAATCCCCCAATTTATTATTGAAACATAGGAATATCAACATAATGATCAAACATCTAATCCTAACTATTACTCTAGTGTGCAGCAGTGGAATGAATGAATAAATAAATGTAGGACAATGCAATACAAATCTGATACTCCACTTATACATGATCTATATGCAAACATTACAACATATCTGATACTCCCCCCCCAACTCGACTGAACCACCATCTAGCGATTTCAGAAATGTGTGGGAGAAAACACGCAAGATTATGTTTCTGTTTTCACATCCCTTAATCAACTGGACATGCGTGCAGATGTATTGATCACAAAAATTTCCATACCAAACATTATCCATACCCCTATTCCTAGGGGTTTCATCAAGTTTAAATTATCCAACAACATTACCCTTAAATTTAGGTCAGAAGAGCAATATAACAGAATGACAGATTGTGAAAACAGAAACAATGAACCAAACAATGAACCAAACATTAATAATTATATAACTCCATTTCTACCTTAAAAATTAGATTACAAAAATAATGAACCAAACATTAATAATTTTCAGGATCAGCACCCATAATCTCATAATAATAAAATAATTAAACATATATCACATAAATCAAAAAATGTAACAAAATAACTAATCCCTAATGTTTGGTTCTAAATAGAAGGAATAAGTTAAGAAAATACCTAATTTTCAGGATCAACACCCATAATTTTCAAAAAATGTAACAAAATAACTAATCCCTAACGTTTGGTTCTATATGTTTGGTTCTAAACATATATCACATAAATCAAAAAATATAACAAAATAACTAATTTTCAGGATCATCACCCATAATTTTCAGGATCCCTAATGTTTGGTTCTAAATAGAAGGAATAAGTTAAGAAAATACCAATCAAACCCTATCGAGAGAGAGCCGCCGATCAAACCCTATCGTGAGAGAGAGAGAGAGAGAGAGAGAGAGAGAGAGAAAGAGGGAGGAAGAATGAAAAGTTGCTAATGAAGAGAGAGATTGATTTAGTGTTTTACTTAAACCTAATAATTGAACGGTTTAGATCAAATAAATGAAGGGTTCAGATTGTTTGATGAGCTATTACTAAAAAAATTAGTAAAAAATAATGGGACATCAGCTTTGCCCGCTAATATTTTTATTCCCGCCAATAGTTTTTGGGACAGAACAAAATTTTATTGAGACGGAACGTACTTTCGGTTTAAAATAAGTTATATTATTAGGTTCCATAAACAAATACGTCAATAATATTATTATCTTTTATTACCAAATACTAAAACGTCTCAAATATTAATCTTTTAGGACCCTTAAAATAATGTATCAAAAAGCTTCGTCCCAAACACTATCTTTTTTTGTAGTGACGTGAAATAGTCTTTCTACTAGAACCTTAAACTTTCTCGTTTATGTGCGAAACTTATATTTTCAGAGTAGATTACTCAGAATCGATACATTTTTTTCGAGTTCTTGACCTTAGTGGATTGGCATGCATTTAACTTGGCATCGTCGATTTGAATGAATTCGAGGCAAAAGAATTTTGTTTGCGGGTCAGAGTAGAAAAGAAGGGCCGAATCACCCACCAAGTTCTTTGATCGTGCCGACCGTCGAAGCACTTCGCAACGTTCAAGCTTTAGTTACGCGAGCTCTTGCAATGGCACCAACACTTAGTTAGAATTCCTTCTTTTTCCTTCGCTTCGAAATTCGTAGATTGTATTCAGAAAACGACGTAAAAGCACTTTCATCGAAACCAAGCGGCAAAAGCTCCAAAAAAACTATACAACGGTCTGGTCCCGTCGAAGGGACTCTTATATAGAGCTCACTCACCGAGACGCAGCCCGCTGCATCTAGGACTTATTCCAATAGAAGTCATTCCATTAGTTGGATTGATTCTTATAACATCTGTCCAAATCGATTTGATCGATGCCGCAAGGTGTTATCGTTTACGAAGCTCAGTGATCGAATCAGATGGCCATCTAAGTTCCCAACCGATCTGACTCAGGGCAAGCATATTATGAAGTTCGTCGCCTATCGAAAGCGGGGCACTACAATAAGTTTGGTTAAGTTATGTTGAAATCTGAGGCACGGCCTCGATGTTTGAAGCACGGACCAAGTCGATGACACGAAGCATGCTGCGTCCCAAAGTATGGCACGAAAGGCAGGGACGAGTCGGTATACTCATGTTGCTAGCACGAGAATGGTCAAGAGGCACAACGATAAGCAAATTATCAGTACAATGGCATGATGATAGTCTAGAGACCCAAATCAGCCAAAGAGTCTCTGTTCTAAAATCGATCCCAAGGCAAGACTAGAAAGACAATCATTAAAGGATTATGTTGTACAAAGTAAATGAACGTGTGGGTTTTGTATGGGTGGACGAGGAGCTCACTCCACCAGTACAGTTGAGTACTGACATCCACACAGTTTTTATGTGTAGGCACAGGTAGAAGCTCGTTGACGCGAAGCTCGCTTGGATACGTCGAGGCACAGAATTTCTTGGCATTTTGAGGTGTGTGACCACATAGAGTCAGAACTTATACGGGACATAATGTATGAAAATCGCCTATATGAAGCATCCTCTGCCTCGTCAAATTGTATTGAGAGAAGAGAGAGAGCTGAGTGACTTGTAAAATGAGAGAAAAGTGAGCTTGAGTGATTGTAATCTTAGCTACTCACCTTCGTAATCGTATGTTCATTATCAATAAAGACTCTGATTTTGTTTCAATACTTGTGTTGCCTTGTATATTCAATATTTCTACTTGGGACTTTTGTGCGACGACCCTGTTGCAAGCAGTTGTAATCGACCGTTATGAAACAGCCTTGCACGAGCATAAATCTAGGCTCGTGTATCACGACCCGCACCCAGTGTAGGGGCACGAGAAGTGGGTACATCCAACCTACGCCGCATCATCGGGGGTAGAACGCTGTCCTAGGTCACATATATCTAACAATTATAAGGTACCTGTACAGTATATACACTCCAAACGGAGGACAATACAGAAATGTACAGCTCAATCACAACTAAGGTAGAAGTATAATAAGATAGATAGATAATAAAAATCACCCAGTGAAATACAACAGGAGAAGAAGTCTAAGTGTCTAAGATAACATCTCCACAAAAAATTCAGAATAATAATAAGATCCCAAATATAAACATAAATGTATCCAAATGAGACAAGACATCAAAATAATATATAAGTATAAGCTAACAACCTAAACTATAGGGGTGCCATCCTCTACTGCTGATGGATCCTGCTGAAGGTCCAAGTCGCAGGTGTCATCTATGGCAGCTCCATAATAGATGGGGCAAAGGTCCTCGTCATCCTCTGTAATATTTTTAACAGGTCCAGTCAGAACAGGAACTAGCACAAAATCTCAACAGTTCATATTAAGACAGGAATATAAAGCATGTAATAGAGTAAAATACATGAAATGCTGAAAGAAAGTACATATAGTAAAAGAGAGAGAACTGTAAGGTAAATAGCTACTATAAGTAGAGAACTATCAGAGATGAGTGATGTAGAGTACAAGATAGACATGTGAACGGTTTAAATTTGCACATGATTACACTAAAGAGTTTGTACAATGATTATACTACTTTGGAATTGTTCACATGACTACTTCTACTCCCTCGTACCCCAATCAATACACAAGGATCCAGACAAGTTATGTTATTATATAATATTTCACATGAGGGCCCATAAATGGGTGCACATGAAGGTATATATGAGGGCTCTGTGAACATGAGAGTACATGAATCACAAGAGTATACATGAATAATAAAAGCACAGGAGTACATGATGAAAGTGAAACACACATGATATGATGTACCCGATGCTTCCGAGGGAGATAACATCTCAATGTAAAGACCCATATAGTACTAATCTGTGTTAACAACGTGACAACATCAAGTAAAGTAATTTAGATCAAGAATATAAATCCTAACAAGTATGAAATGATCAGAGAATATAATCGCCTGATATCCTAAGTATCTAGTAAGTGTATATGTCCAGACAGAGTAGATAAGTCCTATTTAGAGCAACACAGGTCACAACATGTCCAGAATGGTAATACTGAAGATTATAATGCATTCTATATGAATTCTAGGTCTTTCTAGACTAAAGTCAACTCTTAATCAACTCTAGTCAACTACACTAGTCAATTTAGGTCAACTAAGCCATACTAGGTCCAAGCCTAGTCCAACAAATCTTACTAAGCCTAACTAAGCCTAGGCTAGCACTCAAACACATTACCAAGCCAAAATGAACCACACAAGTCTATACACTATACATAAATACATGTATACATACCTACATTACATGTATTCTTACATTACATCTACACATTACATACATTACATTATTCATGCATTACATTATATACATGCATTCATATATGCATTCATGCCTACATACAATACCTTGCATCACACTACAAGTACACCTCCTTACATGCCTACATGCATATTCATTAATGCATTATATTACTATATACATACATGTATCCAAGCATACATATCTTGCATACCTTGTATTATATACACATAACATATATGCATACATGCATTCATACATTTACATTCATGCATCCATACACTACAATGCATACATATATACATTACAATGCATACATATAAACATTACAATATATTTACATATATACATTACAAATATGGATAGATTACATCCATAGATACATTACATACATATAAGAAAGGGAAAAATGAAAGGGGGAGGGGACTATATGAGTGTGTCTGTATCTCAGTCAAATGTGTGTGTGTTAAGGGTGTGACAATGAGTGATAGGGTGTGTGTGTAATGTGAACTGAAAAACTGTGACAGTGAGATAAAAATTTGAATGAGTGAACAAATGAGTGAGTGAAAGTGTGATAGTGGACTGAAAGTAGCAGTAAGGAAAAAGTGTGACATGTGATTGAATTAATGATAGCAGTGAGTATAAATTAAAGTGACAGTGAGGGGTTTATGTTCTCAGGTTCATGGCATATAGAGGGTTTAATTCTCAGGTTCATGGCATAGGTTAGCAGTGATTATATCCTCAGGTGCATACATGAACATCTCATTAGAATTCAACTCAGTTTACAGCCCAGTTAACATATGTATATTGACAACCATATATCAATCCCATGTATCAATTACTCAGTCATAGTTAAGGTAAACTCAGGTTTTTACTGTTACAACTAATCTCAGTTAACAATTCATTTCAATCATTAATGTAACATTTGTCAGTTAACAAACCCAATCCACCACAATATCTTCATAATACTGGGGGATCAAAACAATCATTAATATCCTTCAAATCTTAGGAAATATGACTAAATCCCAATAAATCAAAAACCTAAAACTGCAGTACATGTTCATGAATATTCAAATGAAAACCCAAAAATTAAAACAACAAACTTGAAATAATTTAGTGAAACATGTGCACAGAGTTAGAGACATACCTGACGTGTCCTCGTTGTCCTAAACGTGTCCAAAAATTAGGACACACAGTGTCAAAATTTGAAATACAGTATGTATCAGAACAGGCAGTAACGGCTGCCTCGTGCGGCCATGTCAAGCTCGACTGGGCTCGACACACAGTATGAGAAGGGTCATGCTCGTACACAGTGGTCGAGGGAGACTAGGGTTAGAGGGTCGACACCCTGAAACACGACCACGACGTGTCCACGTGTCGCACGAGACGCATATCAGACGCGACTGAACCGTGCGCACAGTGTCTGTACGAACTCGTACAACATCGATTTCGTGTCTGACACGACACAAGATGCCATAAAACTTGAGGGAGGATTATCAGTGGTCGCCCCCACCTCTGTGTCAAGTGGCACGTGTCTACGTGGCTTGTCGTGTCCGCAAATAGGGTCGGGTAGCAGGACAACCGTACGGGGGCTCGTGTTGCGTGTCCGTAGCCATTTTGACACGGACACGATACAAAAATAGGCTCAGTCTTTATGAAAATCAAAGTACATATATAGGGCTACAATCCTATTCAAATAGATTTAAAAAATAGGAACAAAAACCCCTTTGAGGCATTTCGTCAAACACATAAGCAATGACACTGATATGTGTCCGATACGGACACCAAACTAATTCTAATTCCTTCCAAACTTCACCTACAGCTAGGGGACACCTGGACGGATGCATCTATGAAAAGAAATCAGGATTTAGAGGTGATTTAAAGGGATTACCTATTGAGAGTCAATCTCAATGAAAACGTCCTATATTGTGAAGTCCCCTTCCTCAAGTAATATCCAAATGAGCTCCCCTCCTTGCAAGCTAGCCTTCTTCAACCTCTATTCCAGATTTAGAACCAATTGCAAAAGATTGGGATCAATTTGGTGGAGAAATAGTGAGGAATGATAAAGGGGGAAGAAATTAGGGTTTCTTAAAGGGGAATTGTCACGACCCGCACCCGGATATACGGGTACGAATACGTGGGCCACGCCCAGCCTACGCCGCGGTATCGGCGGTAGAACGCTGTCAAGTATACTATACTAACTACAACTTCTATGAATCTATATCTAGAAATGTACTCATGTCACATCACGAAAACTAAGGAAGATAAGACAAGAAATAATAACAATATCACTAGAACAACTAGAATCTACAATGATCATAAGACATGAAAGGTAAAGAAGGAACAATAAGACTAACTAAGAATAACTACCAGGCAACTCACATAGAAGAATAGTGAGATCCACCTCAGCTAGCAACATCATGAAGTCCAATAATGAGGGCACAACTACTCCTAAAATTTTCATAACGTATCCAGTCAGGAGCGGAACGAGTACATATATCTCATAACAGATCTCAAGATAGAATAAAAGCTATAAGACTGTAAATAGAGCATATACAATGAAATCATGGAGTGTACATATATGTATCATGGCATGGTAAGCTGTAAAGCTAGAGCTAGAACAAGAAAATAGAACGGGATCATGGCATGTACACGAATCAAGGTAAGCTATATATCCAATGTGTGTGAGTAGCAGTTTCAACTTGTGATCGGCTTGGGAAACTGTCAAGAATCGGCCTGGCAAGTCATAAGTGCGGTATATGACTCACACTGTTCAAGATAGCAAGGGGATATGATCACAGGCATACGCTACTACTCCCCCTACCCCAACTGGTAGAATGGATCCAAACAGGACACGTCACTGCACGGGATTCTAATGAGAAGGTCGCGAACCTGCTCTAGAATCAGTGACCATATATCGAGCAAGAGCTATAAGGGTGCTTGCACAATACATCCCAACCTAAGAAGGAGAGACATCTCTCGTCGGGATCCAAGAATACCAATCCGTGAGAACCATGTGTCGGGAATAAGCATATCAACACTAAGTACATGAATCATAACAGTTATCATAAATTGTGAATAAGTTATCAGAGAATGTACTCGCCTGGGATCCTGCTGTCAATATGAATCAGGGTTCGGAGTAAAGCCACAGACCTAAAGATGAAATAATACAAGAGCTGATCAGGGTCAAAAGGCATACTAACATCTAGGTCAAACTAAGTCAAACTAAGACAAACTGGGTCAAGGTTGACGTACAGTTGACTTTGGTCAACTGGTCAACTTCGGTCAACTCTAAGTCTAATCTAGGTTAAATAGGTCAATGGTTGACCTACAATTGACTTTGGTCAAAAAGTCAACGTTGGTCAAATCTGGTCAAACCTAGGTCAGCTGTTGACTCTACTTCGACGTCTAGTCAAAGTAGTCAACCATGGTCAAGCTAGTCTATATAAATATCTACAAGGTCAACTTATGAATTTCAGTGATTTAGAAATCACTGAAATCGACAGGTCTCTAAAACAACCAAAAGGAGAAAATATTATAATAATAGGATGACACAAAAAGGGAAGAAATCTACAGATGTTGTCGGATGATGAAACTAACATCACCAACGTGTCCAGAATGGTCAAATCAGCTAGGATTGCCTGTCCAAAAGTCCAGTTTGGACACAGGGGCAAAATAATAATTCCGGGCCAAAATGGTCCGCCGTTGGACACACTTTGCACCGAAAAACGTGCCGAAATAAAAGTGCTCAAAACCTAACAAATTATATGTCCACGAGTCCAGAATGACGATACGAACTCAACGGTATATCCGGAATTGGATTCCGATGAGCCGGCGTCAAAAAGTCCCGTTGACTCAGAAAGTGGGACCCGTTTTGCACCGAAATGCGTGCCCGGGCCCACGTTCTCCAAATCAGGCAAACTTTATATGAAAACAGGCCAGAACGACGCCACGAGTCTACTGGTGGTGTCAGAAATTGAATCCGGAGTCCCGGGTTCAAAAATAGAATTTTACAAGTGCAACACTAAGAATTCGAACGGCCAACTTTGGCGTCGAATTCGACCGACCTAACAAGCTCAAACTGAAATGAAATCTAAAGGGGGCAGGAAGAGGGTTATACCAGCTGTGCACCGGAACTGGTGGCGCGCAAAACGAAGCTGCGATGGAGAAGATACGAACCCGCGAAGTTGGCGTCGCAAAACTGTCCAAAAACAGTACAAATTAAAACGTCAACTTGGTGGCCGGTTTGAGGTATCAAACGATAAAATTAACGGACGAAACTTGACAGGGGTGAAGAGGGATATACCGAGATTGCGATGGAGGAGACGGATCGCCGATCCAACGGTCGGATCTCCCGGAAATCACGCGTGAAGTCGCTGTCCCAAAACGCCAAAACTGAACTCCGTTCCCGCGCGCGTCACGCCGGGATTTCGGCAAAAATGCACGAATCGCCCTACGTACGCGACAGGGACGAGGGCGATGGCCATGGGGGCCTGCCCGGGGGTGCGTCCGGCCAAGGGGAACTCGCACGCGTGGGGGGGCGGCCGGCCATGCAGCGGTGGCGCGCGGCCACACGCGGCCAGCTGCCGCTGCTGCTGCTGCTTGCGCAGCATCTGATGCTGCTGCTTGGGCAACCTCGCAGCCGGCCAAGGGGCCAAGGAGGAGGAGAAGGAGGTCGGGGTCGGATGGAGTTCGTTGTGGCGTGCGGTGGTGGTCGAAGTGGTGGTGTTTCTCGGCCAGCCAGGGAGGAGGAGGAGAATGGTGAGGGTGGTAGTGGTGGCTCGATGATGATGGTGAGGGTGTTGGTGGTGGTGGTGCCCTTCTTCTTCAAGAAGAAGAAGAAGAACAAGAAGATGAAGATGAAGAAGAATAAGAAGAAGAAGAAAGATGATGATGAGAGAGAGAGAGAGAGGTTGCGTGTGTGTGCTGGTAGGGGTGTCGGCTAGGTAGGGGTGGGGGTTGTGATGAGCATGGAGGTGGTGGTTGTGATATTCTTTCTTGAAGAAGAAGAGGAGAACAAGAATGAGAAGAAGAAGATGATGATGAAGGAGGAGTGATGGGAGAGGGAGGGGGTTGCTGTCGGCCTAGAGAGGGGGGAAGGGATGGCTGCTGCTGTGTACGGAGAAGAGAGGTGAGGAGGGGTGGTGAGGATAGGGGAGGGTGAGTATAAGTGAGTTATGAGTGAGTGTATATATATATGTATATATATATATAAAGAGAGGGGGTGAGTATAGGAGGGGGATATTAATGTAGAGAGGGGGTGAGGATTGTGATGTCGGCTGGTAGGGGGTTTTAGGTGAGAGAGAGAGAGGTTAAATGTAGAGAGAGGGAGTTAGAGAGAGAGAGATACAAGTATATATCATATGTATATATATATATATATATACATAATATAATGGAGAGAGAGATAAAATATATAAAAGAAATATTTTGAGTGGGCAAAAATGGGAAAACACCAGTGGGGTGTATGGACAGTCATGACAGGGCCCACACTAAACTGGGTTGGGCGTTAGGCCAAGTTTGGACAAAGTCGAAACCGAGATTTAATTAATTGAATAAATTAAACCAATTAAAATCACGGATGAAATGGAAGCACAAGGGAGATCGAAATTGTGGCACGCAAGTGGCACCTGCATAGTTTGCTCAAAATGGGCCAGGGCCATATATTGGGTCGACTGGTTTGGACCGATGTCGGGCCCGGAATTTTAAATTGGAATTTAAATCAGGAATTACGGCAGACGATAAATTGGTCTAAATTGAACCGAAAGTTGTGCGAAGGAAATGGAGCACAAAATGGTGTGTCTGGGTGGGACACGAAGGTCGTGGGTGAAGAACGTCTTGAGTAGATCAGGCATGACAAGTTGGTTCTGAGAAAACGACTGGTCGGGTGCTCCTAAATTAAAAGTCACGGCAACGCGCATACGAAGATCAAAAATAAAAGTGGGGATAATTAATCAATGATTAATTGGTCTAATTTGACCCGAAGTTGCGCGATACAAAAGAAGCACAAGGGAACGAGTTTGGATGGGACACCATATATCAACATGAAGGTAATCTCGTCTACTACAAACTTCAAGAAGGAAGTTTCCAGAGACTGGCATCCCTGATGCTCTAGAATTCCAAGTCACGGTAAAGAGCATTAAATCAAATAATAATCAAATAATAATATTCTAATTAATTGATTATTAAAATTAAAAAAATCAGTCCTAAATTCAGGGGCTTACAATCCTACCCACCTTATAAAAATTTCGTCCTCGAAATTAAAGGTTGGTAGTGGGGTAAAACAAGATAGAAAATTTTAGGCAAAAACTTAGGCACGATCATAGAATGACAAGTTTGCATGATTAAGATATTCAATTCACAATTATTCAGGCACGATGAAAATTTTTCGCACGATAGAATCAAAATATGAACAGAATCATATAGGCACGATTATAGATAAGTTAAATCATTGGGACACGATTCAGAAAATGAGACTCCGGCAAAATCAAGGATAGTCTGAAGCCTAATCGTGATTGGAATAGAATTTAGTCATTTGCCAGAATTAAATCGAAAGTTTAAAGCACGAGTGATGATAGCATTGTCCAATCAGGATGAAAATAAACAATTTAGTCTCAGCACGATTGAAATTATTCAAGTTTTGAGTAAATCAGAATTTGGGCAAGATAGAGAACAGAATCAACGAAGTCTGGACACGAACATCTAAGAAGGAAATCATATCACAATAGAATTCGAAACCATTTAAGTTTAATCAACAATCAAGACCCTTTGGCACGATAAACTAGACAACCAGAATCGATTGGTCAATCAGAGAGGATCAATTTCACGATATCAAAATATAATAAACAAATCAAGGATATAGAATTGAATTGCTTCTGTTATCATAGAAACCAGAATATGGGATCATAGGAGGAAGCCGGGTAATCATCTCGCTCTGCTTCGACTACTACCAACAATGTCTACTCCGAGACGGATGATTACGATACTTCTTCGATCTCTCCCAAGATAAAAGATACGAAAATTCTAAAATTTTTAAGGTTTTCAAAGTATGGCTGACAGAAGTAGATACGAGATAGGTAATTGGTGGAATCAGGACATAATTGATCAAGACGGAGGAAGTAAGGGTAAGATGAGGAAATCATCATGCGATGAGGAAGAGAAGAATGGGAAAACAGAAGTAATAGTAGGAACTGCTCTTGCCCAATAGGTTAAAACAAGTGAATCGATTTAAGATACGATCTGATAACCATACACGTCTATCCCAAATCATGTTGCCCGAATTCTCGCCACGCCAGTAAACATAGCGGTAATAAACAATAAAGTCCATAACTATGGTATACACCCTATAATTATGTCATCTAGATTCCTTACCACGCCACCCGGTATGGCTGCAAGAGAACCTAAATGACATAACTAGGATAGTATATCCAAAATCAGGCTCCATGTCCATGTCTCGCTATCTAATATGACTGCGATGAATTCTAAACTCCATAAATAAAGTAGACACTTACCGTTCTCATCGTCCTTGTCCAAAATATGTTTATCAGGATATCTTAACTCAATTCTTAAAAGAATTATCCAAAACAAAATCAAAGGTCAACAACGAATATTAAGATTTAAAATTCAACAAAAAGTCAAGGGTAAGTTAATAGAAACAACGAAAACAACTTCCGAGATAGGGTTCAGAGGAAAATCTCAGGGAAAGTCCCGAGTGTACTACCTAGGTCAAGATGGAAAATGGTGGAATATAATCTAAAACAAACCTCGACCATGATACAAGGTTGGTAAATCATATTCTCTCCCCAACCTAGATGATATACAAGTCCAACTTATAACTTCCCTCTGGGGTCCACAAACTCATCCCAAGAAGGAATAAAGTTTGATACAGGCAGATATTTCAGAAATCAGGACGAATGGAAACAAGTGGGAAAAGATTTGAAAGCCTTCGAAACAAGATTCCCAGGGGTCATCCCTGGAATCTACCAAGAGTTCCTAATATGTGACTGAGTACCAAAATCCTAAATTATTCCATTACTCAACCTTAATCCTTGGGCAGGCTCGCAGTAGTACAGAAAAGCTCAAGTACTATCACGACTTCGCATTAATTGCAAAGACTGACCTGCATGGGCCACCACTAAAAACGTGTCACGACCCGCACCCGGATATACGGGTACGAATACGTGGGCCATGCCCAGCCTACGCCGCGGTATCGGCGGTAGAACGCTGTCAAGTATACTATACTAACTACAACTTCTATGAATCTATATCTAGAAATGTACTCATGTCACATCACGAAAACTAAGGAAGATAAGATAAGAAATAATAACAATATCACTAGAACAACTAGAATCTACAATGATCATAAGACATGAAAGATAAAGAAGGAACAATAAGACTAACTAAGAATAACTACCAGGCAACTCACATAGAAGAATAGTGAGATCCACCTCAGCTAGCAACATCATGAAGTCCAATAATGAGGGCACAACTACTCCTAAAATTTTCATAACGTATCCAGTCAGGAGCGGAACGAGTACATATATCTCATAACAGATCTCAAGATAGAATAAAAGCTATAAGACTGTAAATAGAGCATATACAATGAAATCATGGAGTGTACATATATGTATCATGGCATGGTAAGCTGTAAAGCTAGAGCTAGAACAAGAAAATAGAACGGGATCATGGCATGTACACGAATCAAGGTAAGCTATATATCCAATGTGTGTGAGTAGCAGTTTCAACTTGTGATCGGCTTGGGAAACTGTCAAGAATCGGCCTGGCAAGTCATAAGTGCGGTATATGACTCACACTGTTCAAGATAGCAAGGGGATATGATCACAGGCATACGCTACTACTCCCCCTACCCCAACTGGTAGAATGGATCCAAACAGGACACGTCACTGCACGGGATTCTAATGAGAAGGTCGCGAACCTGCTCTAGAATCAGTGACCATATATCGAGCAAGAGCTACAAGGGTGCTTGCACAATACATCCCAACCTAAGAAGGAGAGACATCTCTCGTCGGGATCCAAGAATACCAATCCGTGAGAACCATGTGTCGGGAATAAGCATATCAACACTAAGTACATGAATCATAACAGTTATCATAAATTGTGAATAAGTTATCAGAGAATGTACTCGCCTGGGATCCTGCTGTCAATATGAATCAGGGTTCGGAGTAAAGCCACAGACCTAAAGATGAAATAATACAAGAGCTGATCAGGGTCAAAAGGCATACTAACATCTAGGTCAAACTAAGTCAAACTAAGACAAACTGGGTCAAGGTTGACGTACAGTTGACTTTGGTCAACTGGTCAACTTCGGTCAACTCTAAGTCTAATCTAGGTTAAATAGGTCAATGGTTGACCTACAGTTGACTTTGGTCAAAAAGTCAACGTTGGTCAAATCTGGTCAAACCTAGGTCAGCTGTTGACTCTACTTCGACGTCTAGTCAAAGTAGTCAACCATGGTCAAGCTAGTCTATATAAATATCTACAAGGTCAACTTATGAATTTCAGTGATTTAGAAATCACTGAAATCGACAGGTCTCTAAAACAACCAAAAGGAGAAAATATTATAATAATAGGATGACACAAAAAGGGAAGAAATCTACAGATGTTGTCGGATGATGAAACTAACATCACCAACGTGTCCAGAATGGTCAAATCAGCTAGGATTGCCTGTCCAAAAGTCCAGTTTGGACACAGGGGCAAAATAATAATTCCGGGCCAAAATGATGTCCGCCGTTGGACACACTTTGCACCGAAAAACGTGCCGAAATAAAAGTGCTCAAAACCTAACAAATTATATGTCCACGAGTCCAAAATGACGATACGAACTCAACGGTATATCCGGAATTGGATTCCGATGAGCCGGCGTCAAAAAGTCCCGTTGACTCAGAAAGTGGGACCCGTTTTGCACCGAAATGCGTGCCCGGGCCCACGTTCTCCAAATCAGGCAAACTTTATATGAAAACAGGCCAGAACGACGCCACGAGTCTACTGGTGGTGTCAGAAATTGAATCCGGAGTCCCGGGTTCAAAAATAGAATTTTACAAGTGCAACACTAAGAATTCGAACGGCCAACTTTGGCGTCGAATTCGACCGACCTAACAAGCTCAAACTGAAATGAAATCTAAAGGGGGCAGGAAGAGGGTTATACCAGCTGTGCACCGGAACTGGTGGCGCGCAAAACGAAGCTGCGATGGAGAAGATACGAACCCGCGAAGTTGGCGTCGCAAAACTGTCCAAAAACAGTACAAATTAAAACGTCAACTTGGTGGCCGGTTTGAGGTATCAAACGATAAAATTAACGGACGAAACTTGACAGGGGTGAAGAGGGATATACCGAGATTGCGATGGAGGAGACGGATCGCCGATCCAACGGTCGGATCTCCCGGAAATCACGCGTGAAGTCGCTGTCCCAAAACGCCAAAACTGAACTCCGTTCCCGCGCGCGTCACGCCAGGATTTCGGCAAAAATGCACGAATCGCCCTACGTACGCGACAGGGACGAGGGCGATGGCCATGGGGGCCTGCCCGGGGGTGCGTCCGGCCAAGGGGAACTCGCACGCGTGGGGGGGCGGCCGGCCATGCAGCGGTGGCGCGCGGCCACACGCGGCCAGCTGCCGCTGCTGCTGCTGCTTGCGCAGCATCTGCTGCTGCTGCTTGGGCAACCTCGCAGCCGGCCAAGGGGCCAAGGAGGAGGAGAAGGAGGTCGGGGTCGGATGGAGTTCGTTGTGGCGTGCGGTGGTGGTCGAAGTGGTGGTGTTTCTCGGCCAGCCAGGGAGGAGGAGGAGAATGGTGAGGGTGGTAGTGGTGGCTCGATGATGATGGTGAGGGTGTTGGTGGTGGTGGTGCCCTTCTTCTTCAAGAAGAAGAAGAACAACAAGAAGATGAAGATGAAGAAGAATAAGAAGAAGAAGAAAGATGATGATGAGAGAGAGAGAGAGGTTGCGTGTGTGTGCTGGTAGGGGTGTCGGCTAGGTAGGGGTGGGGGTTGTGATGAGCATGGAGGTGGTGGTTGTGATATTCTTTCTTGAAGAAGAAGAGGAGAACAAGAATGAGAAGAAGAAGATGATGATGAAGGAGGAGTGATGGGAGAGGGAGGGGGTTGCTGTCGGCCTAGAGAGGGGGGAAGGGATGGCTGCTGCTGTGTACGGAGAAGAGAGGTGAGGAGGGGTGGTGAGGATAGGGGAGGGTGAGTATAAGTGAGTTATGAGTGAGTGTATATATATATGTATATATATATATATATAAAGAGAGGGGGTGAGTATAGGAGGGGGATATTAATGTAGAGAGGGGGTGAGGATTGTGATGTCGGCTGGTAGGGGGTTTTAGGTGAGAGAGAGAGAGGTTAAATGTAGAGAGAGGGAGTTAGAGAGAGAGATACAAGTATATATCATATGTATATATATATATATACATAATATAATGGAGAGAGAGATAAAATATATAAAAGAAATATTTTGAGTGGGCAAAAATGGGAAAACACCAGTGGGGTGTATGGACAGTCATGACAGGGCCCACACTAAACTGGGTTGGGCGTTAGGCCAAGTTTGGACAAAGTCGAAACCGAGATTTAATTAATTGAATAAATTAAACCAATTAAAATCACGGATGAAATGGAAGCACAAGGGAGATCGAAATTGTGGCACGCAAGTGGCACCTGCATAGTTTGCTCAAAATGGGCCAGGGCCATATATTGGGTCGACTGGTTTGGACCGATGTCGGGCCCGGAATTTTAAATTGGAATTTAAATCAGGAATTACGGCAGACGATAAATTGGTCTAAATTGAACCGAAAGTTGTGCGAAGGAAATGGAGCACAAAATGGTGTGTCTGGGTGGGACACGAAGGTCGTGGGTGAAGAACGTCTTGAGTAGATCAGGCATGACAAGTTGGTTCTGAGAAAACGACTGGTCGGGTGCTCCTAAATTAAAAGTCACGACAACGCGCATACGAAGATCAAAAATAAAAGTGGGGATAATTAATCAATGATTAATTGGTCTAATTTGACCCGAAGTTGTGCGATACAAAAGAAGCACAAGGAAACGAGTTTGGATGGGACACCATATATCAACATGAAGGTAATCTCGTCTACTACAAACTTCAAGAAGGAAGTTTCCAGAGACTGGCATCCCTGATGCTCTAGAATTCCAAGTCACGGTAAAGAGCATTAAATCAAATAATAATCAAATAATAATATTCTAATTAATTGATTATTAAAATTAAAAAAATCAGTCCTAAATTCAGGGGCTTACAGGAATTTCTAAAAGAGGCAAGTGGTCATGAAGAGAGACTTTATAGGGGGAAATTAGGTCTTAAGTGGCTGGCTAAATGAAGAGATAGGGTTAGGGTTTCTCATGATGGGCTTTGGGCCAAGATTGTTAGCTAGCTAGCTCAACTCCTTAGCCATAAGTCCAAATGCAAAACTCTTCCAATCCTCTCATGAAACCTAGCCACACTCAAGTCAACTAAGACCAACTTAAGTTAGCTTAGGGTCCCATACCATTCTACCATGCTAACTAAGTCACTAAAATCAAAGTCAAACTCTAGGATAGTCTCTAAAGTCACAACTAGCAAAAGTCAAAATCACAACACCAATGCAATAAATAATTCACAAAAATCAAAATGACCAAAATACCCTTGGGCAAAAATGTAGAAATAAATCACCCTAATCATAAGGTTAGGTTCCCTTGGTCATGGTTAGTCTCTAGGTCAAGTAGTATCTAGGGTTTCACTAGCAAAACACCAAAATCACAAATCACCCATTAAAATAGTTTTAAAAGAATTAAAAATTACCAAAAATCATAACATGATTTAAATCTCATTATTAAAAGACTAAAATTACAAAAGTTCAAAATTACCCTTATTTAGAAAAGTGGGTGTTACAAGTCTACCCTCCTTAGAAGGATTTCCTTCTCGAAATTAAGATTGTCGTACTCTTTCTAGGTCAAACCCCTAATCTATCAAAGTCTCTAATCATACAATTCTATAATCATATGCGTATGTCCAAAATCATGAGACTCAGAATCTTCGTCATACTAGTAAGCAAGACTACAATAATCATAGAGTCCCCAACTAAGGTACATACCTCAGGACTCATGGTATTTAAAATTTTTGCATTATCGCATGCTTGGCCGTAAAAACCTTAAATTCCCACACCCGAAAAATACGTCCAAAATCCGACTATATGTCCTCACTATGCTAGCTAATATGACTATAGAAAATTCTAAATTCCATAACTGAGGCGACCTAGCCCAAACGACTTATGTTGGAAAAAAATCAAAACCAACATAGAATACTAAGAATCAAATTTATCGACGAATAAGGAGGTAGACAAAACTGTCGAAATTAAATTTCAAGATAGTTATTATAAGGCAAAAGTGGTAAAGGAATCGAGAAGAATAGAACCAGCAAGTATCCCTCCTACTGCCTGTGCATCCTCAACTGTCATGGCAAAAGCTCGCCCTTGCTGGCCTCCTTCTCTAGCCTGCTGCTAATGCTGGACAAACCTTTGATGCTGAGTTTGCAATGGTGGTCCCCTCTGCTGTCCAGTCGGAGCCCTAGCTTCTGCTGCTGCCTGAGTCAATAGTGTCTGGTTCTTAGGAAACTCCCTACACTGATGCTCCGCTGAACCACAAAGTAAACATCTGCCTAGTCTCTTCCTACAGTCATTCCATCCATGACCCGGCTTCTTGTAGAAAGTAGAACTAATGGGCTGCTGCCTGGGTGCCTGTTGGTAAAGTGTATGTCCCTGGCCCTGAAACTGCTGTTGAACAGGCCTTTGCTACTGTTGCTATTGAATCTGTACATGAGGCCTCTTGGCCTGGCCTCCGTTGCTGTTGGCTCCATAAGCGTCTCGTCCCTGATTGAGCTTCAGCTCAAGATCATCCTCTGCTGCTAGGGCACCCACTAGAATCTCCTTAAAAGTGGCACTCAGGTCACTCTTGATCAAGGACTTGACCTGTAACCCCAATTCTCAATATATATTTTTAAAATAAATTTATAACTATCCTTAATTAATTGTTCCATAATATTTCTTTTATAATATATTTGAGAAACAAGTTGGATATTTTATTTCTCTTTTGTTTGTTTAGAAATGGGCCTGGGCTTCTCAGCCCATTAATTCTTCTTATAAACAAAAGGGTTTGTTTGGGATTAGATTTCAAATTTTCAAAACCATAACCGTTCTTCAGTACTCTCCACTACTGAGAGGTTACTGCAATTGGCGCCAATTTGAATTCCACAGAGAATTTTCGAGCCTACAACCTATTTAAACCATGTGATTCTTCCAATTGAGAGCTCAATCTCCATCTCTTCCTTCTTCAACCTTGAAGAACCTTAATCCACATTCTGACGTGATGACGAGGATGCTGATCAAGGAGGCGATCGATGCATCGACAGATTAGGCGTTCGAGCCACCAGCAGCAGAAGCGTCCCTATAGTGAGGATTCCTAACGGTGACATCCTTCTTTCGACACCTACTCCTTCAATTGCCACGGCTTCGACGATCACTTCCTTCATCGATCTGCAAATCTCGGTAAGTCCTTGTTGATCTCGAGTCGATCTGAGTTCTAATTGTTTTTGGAAAAATTCTCTTTGGACCGGTTTGATCCATAGATCTGAACTTTCAGATCGAAGCTGTGAACTCAATTCTTTAAACAGGAGAATCAATTTAAGTTTGCCAGTGGATCGAGTTAATATAGATTTCACAATTGAAGCGATCAATATCCTCATACTCTGATTTAAGAATCTGGTGAGTATGATCCTTCCTAAATCAAATTGGTGAAGAACTCTGTGTAATTATTGATTTTGGTTCATTTTTGCTCTGGTTTAAATTATAGAGGACTATTTGATTTTGTGTAGTCTGACTGATCTGGATTATTCCCATCGAGATTATTTTCCTATAAGTATTTTGGTTTTCATCTGTTTTCTTGAGATTTAGGATATTATTGAGCTAACCGGAGTGATTTATATTTACGTTTGAAACGTGTTGAATTGCCTCAACAGAGACTGGCAGCTTGTATATCGAGTGATTCGTGTTCGAAGTCGCGTGACTGTGTTGTTACGACAAGTTTGATCCTTATCTTCAGGTAATTCTTTGAAATCTTATTTAATTTTCCTTGGTATGATTGGGAAGAAGTGCTGTGGACTGAGTTGTATTTAATGTTTTGGAGAGATTGCTGTTGTGACTTTTCCCTGAACCTTGTTCTGAATACTGTTAGCAGATTAGTTCGATTTTGAATGAAATTAAGAAGAACAATTGGTAAATTGGAACTTATCATTTATCAGATACCTGTCAATAAATTGTCACTCTGTGAAATCCAGGGATGTTTATGATAGTTATTTTGAACTTGATTGGCCAATAAGGATCAGTTGTGATCAAAACCCTATATACCTGATTAATAGAATTAGTAGTATTATTATTGATGCATAAAGATGAGGATTATGATCTATATAGAGTGTGCCTTTGTCTTCTAAATTCCTGGAACAGTCTAGTGCATGTAAAATGTATTGGGAGAGTTTTACTAAGCTTTGGCTGAGATTGAAGTCAAGGTTGTGAAGACAACCATTGGCTGATTATGTTCAGTTAGAGACATACTTAGTGTCAGTTCAATTCTTGAAATGTAATCTCAGGTTTGTGTAGTTGCAACTGCCTGTTCTCAATTAATTGGGATATATGCATTGCAATCATGTTAGTATCACCATACCTGATTTCCATTTGTAATAGTTGAACTGAGCCTAAGGGAAACCACCCTGAGTTAGAGCCCTGGGTTGCAACCTATGCTCTGACTTATAGGGACCAGGTTCTATATGCCTCTGACTACTACACTACCCTACTTTCCTGGAAGGGTAGTATGTAGTGTAATGGTATAGCAGGAATGCTTTGGACTGTAGATGTTTTAGCAAATCATTTTGGACTCATGAGACTGAGTTTAGATCTTTATTCCTTATTTTGGTGTAGGCTATAGGAACCAAGTTTCAGTTTCGAATTGGAAATTGTTTGTGTTGAGACTGTCTTAGTTCAATCACTTTGGTAGCAGTCCTATTAGAGGACTGATACTTGTGAACTATTGAATTTGTCAGTATTATGGTTATGAAGAGTACATGTGTAACTCCACTTTTTCCCATTTTTAGTAGAATTTAAAATTTTAATAATAATACTTCATTCCTTTTTCTATAAATATATAGATTATGAATATTTTGGAGGGAAGGAATTTGTGAGCAGGATTTTTTTTAAATTTGAAAGTTTGTTATAACTAATTCAGTGGTCCCCACTCATTTTTAAAATTTTCTAACTGAATTTTTGGTATGTTTGCAATTTGTGAAAAGGGGAAGGACTTCTGTGATTAATTTTATTGGGTGGAAGGGCTTATGTGGAAATATTCTATTCTTTTGGGTTTTTCTGCAAATGTCTATTCCTTTTCTAATCTCTATTAATTCTCTAATTCCTCTCTCCTCCTCATAATTAACCCTATGAAATTCGGGAGGCAGAGCTCCACCTCTTCCCCAAAATTTTCCTCAATCTCTCCTAACCCTAACCCTAAGTTCTGATTCCGGCCATGGCATCTGCCGCCATCGCCGCAGGCGATTAAACCACCTCGGCATCAACACTCGACCGTACGAGCCTCTTCTCGACGACATCCTTCACTCCGGTGATCGACCGACGACGACGGTGCGACTCTTTCCTCAGGCGGTTCGTTCTTCCTCCGACAACACCATTGCGAGCTCGGATGGATACCTCATCTTCATCCATCGGCCGATCCAAACTATCGGTAAGACTCGGTAAATTCTTTTGAATTGTTTTAAAAATAATCAAGTAACTATCGATTTGATCCTCCTTTCTGACCGAGTTCCCTATGATCTGAACCAATACTGGAATATGTTCGTTGATTCGGCATCCCACTCGATCAGTTGATCACTCTTGAATCGACGAACTAATCGGTTCGTCCCTGTGCTGCCATTGTCCGAGTAAGGAGTATTTGTTCAATCAGAATTCAAAGACAGACCAAGGAACCACTCGAAGAACTGTGGAATTGTGAAATCTATCGGTAAGCTATTGTGTCAATGCTAATTTTGTTCAGAGTCTGGAAAATTATTATGTTCCTGAAGAATTATTTCGTGCTTGAATTATTCTTTCCTGGTCTGGTCAATTGAATGGGATAGCAGATTGAAAAGACATCGAGGACGGCAAGAGAATTGGATTGTTAGCATTTGGACTCGAGTTGCTAGAGGACACAAAAAGATCGTATTCGACACTGTGAGGTTGAGTCTTAGCTCTAGATCAGATTCCCTATACTCAGGTAGCATTTTAATTTCTCTAATGTCGAGTTTTACATCATTTCGATTTTAGCATTGATGGGGTGTTGGGGCATGGTTATGATTGGAACGCGGGGGAGATTGGGTTTATTTGTGTCCAGTTCGGTTCGTGTCCTGCAGTGGTCGTGTCCATTCCTGGGAGATTCAACGTTGGGGTCGTGTGTAAGAGATCAGCTAGGAATGGATTTTAGCAAAAAGGGCGGGGGTCTTCCTATTCGATTTGATTACCAATTAGTTTGTATAATTTCTATTACATTGTATAATTCTTAATTGAAATTATTTCAGTATGTTGATTTAATTCCTATTTTGAACTTGTCTTAGTGATTGTTTAATTCCTTTTCTGATTTTTTTCAATTAGGTTGTATAATTTCTGAGATTGAGTCATGTGGTTTCCTGCGTTTCCTTCTAATCCTCTGAATTCATATGACCGTTATATTCAACTGGCCGATTTCCTACAGTTTTACGATGTGTTGGACCAGGAATTAGTGTTCCTGGGTTTTGATCAACTGTTAAGTAAAGTTTGCTTTTGATATATTGGCAGTAGTTGGTGTCGGGTAGGACAGGACAAGGCAGGGGTGTATGGTCGTATCCAAGTGGCTAGTATCCAGTTAGTTGGAGTTGCGGTGGCGTGAGCAGGAATTTGAATTTGGGGCATGAATGTTGAGTATCATGTGTATGTTATGTTTTGGAAGCTCAGGTTGGTTCTGGCTATATGCTTTGAAATTGGAAAGATGGGTTTCAGTAGATTTGGTTCTTGGGTTTGTATATAACCTCTTTTGACTTTAGCTCTATTGCTATAAGTAGGGTGGACTGGTGTTTGGAGAATAAAGGTTGGACTATAGCAGGGTTGTTCCATTGGCAGAGAATTAGAAATTCAAAGGACTCAGATATGAGTTGGGACTTTTTCCTTTAAAATTCTTGTTTCATTATCCAACAAATTCTTTAATTCACTGATTAGTAGTAGTTAGAAATTTGTGTGGATGCTTATCAATGTAATTCAGTTAATGTAGTAATTAACAGATGAATAGTTTTATAAAAACATAAATTTAGCATACTATTTTGATAATAGATTATAATTTGGTTACTAAACCTTTATGTTCATTTTTGGAGAATATTTCATAATAGTCACTTTTGGATATTAATACCAAATTAAACCTTGTTGTTATTAGTATATGGTACTTCGACTATTATATATGTATGTATAGATTAGTGCCACAGGTTAGCAAGTGTATAGGATAGAAGTTAGTATTGTATTAACTAGTGAATGGTTAAGATAACAAGTATTACATTAGCAAATTGTCTTCGTTTAGATCCTAACCCACATGTACATATACTAGGTGGACATTCAGATATGTACTGTACTATTTCCGATCATCCTGGAGCAAGGCAAGTACACCGACTCGATCTCTTTACTCTGTATTTCTGTCTTGCTTCATGTTCTCTTATTGACACGTTGTACACACGATTGTTCATTGTTCATTGTTCACCATTCATCGTTCATTGTTCTTACTTGTACATTGGGGTGAGAAAATACTACAGATATGTGACCAATCCTATTATATCTAGGCATTGACTAATAGCTTAGGTCTCACATCATGCACGTGGGACTCTAAGTCGTACCATTATTCATGTGCTCATTGTTCATTGTTTACCCAGCCGGTCACATACTCTGATAGTTATTTCAAATGCATGTTACACTGATAGTATAGTTCATTGTTTCTGGATCCGGTACTATAGTTTCATTGTTATTCATGTACCACAGTTTTATATTCCTGTCTTGTACCATAGTTCATATTGTGACTCTTTTCATACATTTCAGTTTACATTGTTTAGTGCTTCTTGTCGGGGTTGTACTTTGCTCTTTTTCTGACAGGATACGTTGCAGGTCTTCTTGATGATGTTGTACCACCTTGGGCTAAAGCCCGAAGATGGTGGAGTTGTGTTTCAGGATGGACTTAGAGTTGCAGTGCCCTAGATTAGATCAATTTTCTAGTTTATTAGAGTTGTATCATGTATATTACATTGAGGGTTCAGGATTGTATAAATTTATTCTGGTTACGGATTTGTCTCCGGATGATGTTGTATTGAATTGATTGATTGTGGAGATCTTTTCTGGGAACGTGTATAGAAGCTATGTTGTTTTATGTATCTAGTATCTTGGAGTTTTCCTTAGAATTGTATAGCTTACTTCGTCGTGTCCATCGACGAAGGCTGGGTGTGTCCGACTCGTGTCCGATTATTCGGGAGCGGGTTGTGACAACATGCTAATTGGTAACCAGTCCTTAGTTATATGGGGTGTATCAATACCTCTCAATTCTGAGAACTAACTAAATCTGGGAATTAGTAAGTTGAAATGGCTTGGACTATCCTAACAGGCAAGACTGATAGACTTGACTGTTGATATCAGTCCTACTAGAGACTGAACTGTTTCCATGTCCTATTTAAGGACTGAAATTATATAATTCCTAGTTAGGACTTAACCTTAGAGCTATTAGTGAAGTTTTAGATATTGTTTTAGAAAGAGGTAAGTTGAGCTGCAACCTTGGCTAGATAGTAAGTTTCATTGATGAAGTAAACTTGAGGAAATCGAGTAATAGATGAATGTGGTTCAGACTCTGGGATTATAGCTTGAGTTCAGAACAATGTGTAGGACTGTCATGTTCAGGACTCGATTGGTTTAGCACCTTAACTGGGCTGAACTATAATCAGTGCCCTGTTAGGGACTGATTTGTAACAATGAACTATAAATCAGTGCCTGTTAAGACTGATTGATATGAGTCCTATTTAAGGACTGAACCCCAACTGGAATTGATGTATAGGCTGTGACATGGTCACTTGGAGTAAGGGACAGGATATGGTACATGTGAATCTGTCACGACCCGGTCCAAATTTCTTGGGTCGAATCGGATCATGCCTAGCCTGCACCGTTGTTGAGACGGCGGCAGTAAGCTGTATCACTCATGCAGGTAATCAACAACACAAATTCTAATTGCCACAACTTTTAATATTCGATAAATAAAACTTGTCCAAACACAAAGTTTTCAAATACAACCCACAACTGAAATAAAATAATTGTCTTTCATAATATCATAAACTGGAAATAAAACTAATTGGCAGTCTCCTTATCATCATCCTCTGGTAGAACAGCCGGGTACAGCTCAGGATCATAGTAACTACTAATCAGTAGCTCTGCATCATCAATAGGACTAAAAATATAGTCTCCAGTCAGAAGGGAGCAAAGTACAATTCATGATATTTTAACAATTGAAATAATAATGAAGTTATGCATTTTTAAACAATTTGAAATAAATAGTTTTCCAGCAGTTAAAACAGTGTGATGTGAATAGGAAATGAATATGACCGGATTGGGTTGTACAGTTGTATCCTATTGATACGATATGGCTTATCCTCGTGTGTATGAGGGGTAAGCTAACACAGTCATTATACAATTTTGGATGTGGTCATACTCATTACACTACTCCCCCAGTACCCAACAGTTAAACAATCAATGCTCTCAGAGAGAGTTCCATGTTGCCTCGTGGTTTAAATTTGCAATAAAACTATTACTAAATAATTGTAAACTACTACAAACTGTACTTGCCTTGGTTTGACTGGAATGAGGATAATGACTCCGAGATGAATTTCAGACTTGTCCTCGAAATCCTACAATCGAGAAGTCTGCCTTAGATTCCAAAAATTTTCATGCTAGATGTGCTAGTTACAATCTCTAAATTCGTCCTAGTCAATTTTTAATATTTATTATATTAACACAAACGAAACTCGATTATCTAATGCGTTACCTTTACTTATGATGGAAAGATCATTTTATATTTAATTTCGAAAAAACTTTGTATTTATCAGTTTATTGGCAAAACTTGGCATTTTATAATTTATATAATAAAACTACATTTTTCTTTAAATGAGAAAGAAACGTGAAACTTGTTAAATAATAACTTTTAATTTTTTTCCTAATTTATTTAATGTGAGAAAACAATATTGATTTTCTATAAAATAGTTATTTTACTATTTTACGTGTTTACGTCAACCACAACCAGAAAAGAATAAAAATTTAACTAATTTATTACAAAACCACAGAAATAATAAAACTGGGCTTATGCCCTTTACAGACCATTTTACATGAATTTAAATAAGAAGAAAACTTTGGTTAGTCTCTAAAAATTATCCTACAATTTAATTACAAAATAAATAATAATTTAAATTAAATTGAATTAATTTATGAGTCTCAGATATTGGTCCAATCGTCAAAAATAGCTAATGCCTCAACGTCCGGAACAATGGCGGTTTCGTTTGCATTTCGCTAAGGGCCCATTGACCGATACGGTCGTCGCCCAAAAATCCAATTTATAAATATTTTCGAAAACCGATTTGAAAATCCATTTATAAAGTTTTATAAAAATTTCGGCAGCATTTCCTCTATTTTCGGGATAACCCAAAACTGGGAAAATGCTCCAACAACACACAAATAATATCCCAAATCAGGAAAACTCTAATTATTCAATCCACCGATAATATTAACCCGAAAATAATATCAAATCCGAAAATATATAACCACAACACGTTTCCGAAGGATATTCGGAAGACCGAAATTACCCGGAAACCCAAAATATCACAGAAGTAAACCAAAATAAATTACAGATTTAAACCGAGAAAATCACTGAGCTATTCCGAAGCTAACTCGAAAATTCTCGAGAAGCCGACAAAACATTTCCGAAGGAAATTCGAAAAACCCAAAATTAACCCGAAAAATCCATAGAACCAACTCTAAAACACAGCCACAGAACCAACTCTAAAACACAGAACGTTTCCGAAAGGTTTTCGGAAAACCCAAAAATGTCTCGCTTACCGAATTCCCGGGGAATTCGTGGACCAAATTCATCACAGACTATAAAGATGGAAACGGGACAATGGAAATATACCAGAAATTGCTCGGCTAGAGATCTCAGGTGAATTTTAGAGAAAAAGAACTCTACGGACAGCGTCTCGGGCTCGGGTCAACGCCTCGCCGTGGTTCGGCTGCGTGTACAGCACCCGAGCTTGGAAAAGACAGCGGCGGAGTGCCGTGGAACAGCACCGGAGAACGGGGAGGTCGGCTGGGAAGCCGGCGGGGTCGGGCACGCACGGCCGGCGGCTGGGGCTGGTCGCCGGTGGGCGTCGGCCTCGGGAAGGTGGCGCCGGGCAGAGGAGGCGGTGGATCCGGCCTGGGATCGACCTCGGCGCGGGACGGGAGGAACTCCGGGAGGTGGAGCTCGGTTAGGGCACAGAAAATTGGGGAACGTTGGAATAGTGATGGAGAGGAATGAAGGGAGGGGTTTATATAGGGTGGAGAGAGTTTGGGGGTTACCGGAAGAGGAGGGGGCGGCCGTTCGAGGAGGCCGGCGGTCGCCGGAGTGATGGCGGCGGCGGCGGTTTTGGCAGGGTCGGCCAAGAGCCGAAGACCCCTCAATTCTCAACAGAAAACCCTCAGAAGGAAAATGAAGAGAATTGTTATAAAGTCTCTCTCTCTCTCTCCATAGTAATGTTGGGTTAAGGATTAAAACCAAAAGCTTTGGGTTTCATGGACTTATGGTTTAAAATGGTTAATATTTATTTTTAAGAGTTGGGCTAACAAGACTTGGCCCCAAATAATAGTTAATGGAAAATAAATCATTTTTAATGGGTTTTATAGATTTATGGGCTGTTGGGCCTTAACATATAGGTTTTGTTTTTAAAGAATTTTTTTTTCTTTATAAATACTAGAGTAATTCGAAAAATAGATTTGTGCTCGGAATTGGGTTCGGGACAGGGCCAGACAACCAAAAATCCAATATTTAAAATAATAATTTTAATCTAACACAATATTAATTAATTAGAAAATTACGGGTTTTGAGTAAAATTTCCAGAATTAATAATTTTCTAGAAAATGCATTTTTCCAAATTAATAACTAATAATTAATTAAAATAATTAAATAATTAACTAAAAGTTACGGGTTTCACAACCTTCCCTCCTTAGAAAATTTTGTCCTCGAAATTAAAGGATAGGAATTACCTCAGGTCTCAAACAAGTACGGGTACTGCACCCGCATCTCATCTTCTCGCTCCCAGGTAGACTCGCTTGGGGAATCGTGCCTCCACATAACTCTAACTATGGGAGTCACCGAAGTCCTGGTCCTTTTCTTGTCTCTGTCCAAAATTGCCACAGGCTTCTCTGGTACTGTAAGGCTGGATCCAATCTCCAGCTCTGAATGGTCCAAGATGTGACTCGGATCTGGAATGTAGCGTCTGAGTTACGAAATGTGGAAGACGTTGGGCACGCCCTCAAGATTAGCTGGTAGAGCTAACCGATACGCTACTTCACCAATTCGGCTCAAAACTTCAAATGGTCCGATATATCTGGGACTCAGCTTCCCAGCTCTGCCAAATCGGATAGTTCCTCTGGTAGGAGAAATCTTCACAAAGACACTATCTCCTTCTTCAAACTCCAGTGGTCGACGACTGCTATCTGCCCAATGCTTCTGCCTGTCTTGGGCAATCCTGAGTTTGTCTCTAATCACCTTCACCTTCTCTGTTGCGTCAGTCACCATTTTAGGCCCCAGCAGTACTCTTTCTCCTACGTCGTCCCATACAAGTGGAGTGCGACAACGACGTCTATAAAGAGCTTCAAATGGTGTCATACCAATGCTAGCTTGGTAACTGTTGTTGTAGGAGAATTCCACTAAATGCAAGTGGTCTTCCCAAGACCCTCCAAATTCCAAGATGCAAGATCTCAGCATATCTTTTAACGTCTGGATGGTCCTCTCCGATTGTCCGTCAGTTTGGGGATGGCAGACTGTGCTGAACTTCAGTTTTGTTCCCAAGCTGTCATGCAAACTCTTCCAAAAGTGAGAGGTAAATCTAGTATCTCGGTCAGATACAATACTTACCGGTACTCCATGAATCCGGTAGATGTGTCGCACGTATAGTGCTGCCAACTTCTCGGTGGATAAACCAACCTTGAAGGGGATAAAGTGAGCTGACTTCGTCAGTCGGTCCACAATAACCCAAATAGCGTCCTTCCCTTCTTAGGATCGAGGCAATCCTGACACAAAGTCCATTGTTATATGCTCCCACTTCCACTCCAGAATGTCCAGCGGCTGTAGAGGTCCTGCGGGTCTCTGTCTGCTAGCCTTCACTTGTTGACAAATCAAGCATCTAGCCACAAATCTGGATACATCCTTCTTCATTCCATACCACCAAACGATGGTACGCATATCCCGATACATCTTATTAGCTCCAGGATGTATGGAATATTGCGACTGGTGCGCTTCTTGCATCAGCTCATTCCTTAGTTCGCCAGATGGTACACACAGCCTCGTACCATTCTTCAATGCTCCGTCACTGGCGATAGAGAATCCTTCAAGTGTTCCTGCCAATACTTCATCTCTGAGTTTGCAGAGCGTCTCGTCTTGGAATTGTGTCTCCTTGACTTTGTCCATCAGACTTGAACGCAATTGCAACTGCATCATGGTTGAGTCAGCTCCAGGTACAATAGCTTCTCGCCCCAGTTCCTTCATCTTTTTCTCAGGTAGTACAATTTCCAGACCAAGCTTCTCTTTGTCCTCCAACAAGTGCCGCTCCTTAGTTAAGAACATCGCCACTGGGTATCGACTAAGTGCATCTGTAACCACATTAGCCTTACCAGGATGGTACTGTAAGTCGATGTCAAAATCCTTCATCAGCTCCAGCCATCTTCTTTGTCTCATATTCAGCTCCTTCTGAGTGAAAACATATTTCAAACTTTTGTGGTCTGTATATATTTCCACTCTCTCTCCATAGAGATAATGCTTCCATAGCTTCAAAGCAAAGATAACTGCAGCAAGCTCCAGATCATGTGTGGGATAGTTCTTCTCATGAGTCCATAATTGCCTAGATGCGTAAGCAATCACTTTCCCATGTTGTTGAAGAACGCAACCCAGTCCTTTTCTAGAGGCATCACTGTAGATTGAGAAACCGTCGGTACCTGCGGGTAACGCAAGTATCGGTGCTGTTGTAAGTCTTTTCTTCAGTTCCTCAAACGATGCCTGGCAAGCTTCTGTCCAGATGAACTCTTCATTCTTCCGAGTGAGCTTCGTCATTGGTTCAGCAATCTTGGCAAAATCCTTCACAAACTTCCGATAGTAGCTAGCCAAGCCCAAGAAACTTCTGATTTCAGTAACTGAGCTTGGGGTAGACCACTTCTCAACAACAGCTATCTTCTTAGGGTCCACAAAAATTCCTTCTCCTGTGACAACATGGCCAAGAAAATCCACCTTGTCTAGAAAGAATTCACATTTGGATAGCTTACCATATAGCTTCTCTTTCCTCAAGGTTCCCAGAACTTTCCTGAGGTGCTCTTCATGCTCCTCCTCAGTCTTCGAGTAGATCAAAATATCATCGATGAAGACAATAACAAATTGATCTAGGTATTCATGGAAAACCTTGTTTATAAGGTTCATGAACACAGCAGGAGCATTCGTCAGTCCAAACGGCATGACCAAGAATTCAAACTGCCCATACTTGGTGTTGAACGCCGTCTTGGGAATGTCCTCCTTCCTGACCTTGATCTGATGGTAGCCAGATCTGAGGTCTATCTTCGAGAACACCTTGGCTCCACTGAGTTGATCAAATAAGTCATCGATCCGGGACAGAGGATACTTGTTCTTGATAGTGATATTGTTCAACGCCCGGTAGTCGATGCACTTCCTCACAGTTCCGTCCTTCTTGGGAACAAACAAGACAGGTGCTCCCCAGGGTGAAGCTCCGTCTCGGATAAATCCCAAAGCCTTCAGTTCATTGATCCGATCCTTCATCTCCTTGGCCTCCTCCGGGTTGACTCTGTAGCATCCCTTAGAAATAGGGAAAGAGCCGGGGACTAGGTCAATGGTGAACTCTATGTCTCGATCTGGGGGTAATCCGGGAAGACTATCAGGAAAGACATCCATAAACTCTGCTATGATAGGATGGGGAGGTCCGGGTTCTTCTGTGATAGAGGTGTAGGTAACACACTCCATATCCTCCGGAGTTCGAGAGATTTCAAACTCCGGCTCTCCAGGTGGGCTGAAGACTACACATCCTCTGTGACAGTCTATCAGCGCATGCTGCTTACTCAACCAGTCCATCCCTAGGACTACATCATAGTTGGGTAAGGGCATCACAAGCAAAGGTGCTATGAACTGGTGGCCTGATATGGTGATAGGGCAGTTACAGGTCTCAGTGATGGGTAGGGGTCCTCCACCGGTCATGACTCTACATATCTTCTTGCTAAAGCCCGTAACTATGTGGTGTGCAGAGATGAATTTTGTGGATATGAAACTATGTGATGCACCCGAATCAAATAAAACTAAGGCAGGATAGGAATGCACAAAAATGAAACCTGCGATGACATCAGCGATAGGTTCCTGCTCTGGCTCTGCCTCATCTGCTGCTAGGGCAAAGGCTCGCCCAGTCTTCTGTTGATGCTGCCCAAATTGTTGTTGTTGAGTGGACAGAGGACCTTTCTGCTGAGTTGCTCCAGTCCGGTGGATCGACGAGGGGCAGTCCTTCACTTGGTGGGTGGCAGACCCACAGACTAGGCAGTGTCCTAGCCTCTTCCTGCAGATGTTCGACTGATGCCCTGGCCTCTTGCAAAAATCATAGACAGGGATTTGCCTCTGAGGTGCTCTATCATTGTTCCTCGCTTGTTGGTTCTGCTGGTGGTGGTGAGGAGGCCGGTTGTTGTTGGGCTTCTTCTGATTACCCTGGAAGTTGTTAGTTCCATGATAATCCCTCTTTGAGCGAGCGGTTGACTCTTCTCTATATCTTGAGCTCGCTCCAGGATCCTTTCAAACGTCTTAGCACCGCCTGAGATCATATGGGTGCGGATCTCCTCTCTCAGCCCATATCTGAACCTTTCAGCATGATCATCAGGGTTAGCTACCAAGTTCTTGGCAAAACGGCTAAGTTGGCCGAATTCTGCCGCATATTCTCCAACAGTCATATTTCCTTGCTTCAGGTTCTGAAATTGCCTCTCCATCTCCTGCAACTCTGATGTTGGGAAGAATTTCCTCTGGAACAACCTCTTGAAGGTGTCCCAGTCAAGCTGCTTGTCCTGGAGTCGGGGTTCATTCCGATACCAGGTGCTTGCTACACTTTGCAGTTGGAGTCCCACTGCTTCAGCCTTGAGGTCTTCTGGAAGTCGAGCGACGCTTAGGAGACGCTCCATGCTGTCGAGCCATTCATCGGCATAGACGATTCCCTCGGTTCCCTTGAAGGGTCGAGGGTTCTGCTTCTTGAAACTCTCAATATCGCCCACCTTGGCAATATGATCCCCATTAATTTAAATGGCCTTAATGTTACATAAATTAATCCTTAAATTTATGTTTACTTTGGCAGGCCTTGGTTCATGTTGAGCTGCTTCTCCTCTCTCTAGTGCAGCCATCGCCACATTATGGGCATTCTCCATGCCTTCTCTCATAATTGCCGTTTGTTCGCGATGAGCTTCAGCTTGAGTTCTCTGGACTTCTAGCACTCCTCGTAGCAGACCTATGAGGTCGGTGGGGTCCACAGGTACCGGTGGGGCAGCTGGAGTGGGCAATACTGCAGGAGGATGCATCTCCGTCTGGGAAGATGTAGGATCCGCTGGTGTATTATGGGGACGGTCGGCCAGCTGCCGAGGTGTAGGATCCGGACTTGATTGGGGAGGTAGGGTATGATAGGGTGAAGATACCCCATCATCAGCAGGGTTGGTCTTGTCAGTGGCCATTCTCTAGAAGGTTTAGGATATAAACATAAGCAAGGTAGCCTACCAATCTATAACAAGCAAAAATATTTATAATATATAACGGTCCTATGTTGTGACAAATTAATGTTCTAGTGTTCTAAATGTTTCTAGATGTTTTCCTAAGTTGTTGATCAGACCTGCATGTGCCACCACTAAAAACATGTCATGACCCAGTCCCAATTTCTTGGGTCGAATCGGATCATGCCCAGCCTGCACCGTTGTTGAGACGGCGGCAGTAAGCTGTATCACTCATGCAGGTAATCAACAACACAAATTCTAATTGCCACAATTTTTAATATTTTGATAAATAAAACTTGTCCAAACACAAAGTTTTCAAATACAACCCACAACTGAAATAAAATAATTGTCTTTCATTATATCATAAACTGGAAATAAAACTAATTGGCAGTCTTCTCATTATCATCCTCTGGTAGAACAGCCGGGTACAGCTCAGGATCATAGTAACTACTAATCAGTAGCTCTGCATCATCAATAGGACCTAAAAATATAGTCTCTAGTCAGGAGGGAGCAAAGTACAATTCATGATATTTTAACAATTGAAATAATAATGAAGTTATGCATTTTTAAACAATTTGAAATAAATAGTTTTTCAGCAGTTAAAACAGTGTGATGTGAATAGGCAATGAATATGACCGGATTGGGTTGTATAGTTGTATCCTATTGATACGATATGGCTTATCCCCGTGTGTATGAGGGGTAAGCTAACACAGTCATTATACTATTTTGGATGTGGTCATACTCATTAAACTATTCCCCCAGTACCCAACAGTTAAACAGTCAATGCTCTCAGAGAGAGTTCCGTGTTGCCTCGTGGTTTAAATTTACAATAAAACTATTACTAAATAATTGTAAACTACCACAAACTGTACTTGCCTTGGTTTGACTGGAATTAGGATAATGACTCTAAGATGAATTTCAGACTTGTCCTCGAAATCCTACAATCGAGAAGTCTGCCTTAGATTCCAAAAATTTCCATGCTAGATGTGCTAGTCACAATCTCTAAATTCGTCCTAGTCAATTTTTAATATTTATTATAATAGCACGAACAAAACTCGATTATCTAATGCGTTACCTTTACTTATGATGGAAAGATCATTTTATATTTAATTTCGGAAAAACTTTGTATTTATCAGTTTATTGGCAAAACTTGGCATTTTATAATTTATATAATAAAACTACATTTTTCTTTAAATGAGAAAAAACGTGAAACTTGTTAAATAATAACTTGTAATTTTTTTCCTAATTTATTTAATGTGAGAAAACAATATTGATTTTCTATAAAATATTTATTTTTCTATTTTACGTGTTTACGTCAACCACAACCAGAAAAGAATAAAAATTTAACTAATTTATTACAAAACCACATAAATAATAAAACTGGGCTTATGCCCTTTACAGACCATTTTACATGAATTTAAATAAGAAGAAAACTTTGGTTAGTCTCTAAAAATTATCCTACAATTTAATTACAAAATAAATAATAATTTAAATTAAATTGAATTAATTTATGAGTCTCAGATATTGGTCCAATCGTCAAAAATAGCTGATGCCTCAACGTCCGGAACAATGCCGGTTTCGTTTGCATTTCGCTAAGGGCCCATTGACCGATACGGTCGTCGCCCAAAAATCCAATTTATAAATATTTTCGAAAACCGATTTGAAAATCCATTTATAAAGTTTTATAAAAATTTCGGCAGCATTTCCTCTATTTTCGGGATAACCCAAAACTGAAAAAATGCTCCAACAACACACAAATAATATCCCAAACCAGGAAAACTCCAATTATTCAATCCACCGATAATATTAACCCGAAAATAATATCAAACCCGAAAATATATAACCATAGCACGTTTCCGAAGGATATTCGGAAGACCGAAATTACCCGAAAACCCAAAATATCACAGAAGTAAACCAAAACAAATTACAGATTTAAACTGAGAAAATCACAGAGCTATTCCAAAGCTAACTCGAAAATTCCCGAGAAGCCGACAGAACATTTCCGAAGGAAATTCGAAAAACCCAAAATTAACCCGGAAAATCCACAGAACCAACTCTAAATGAAAGCCACAGAACCAACTCTAAAACACAGCTACAAAACCAACTCTAAAACACAGAACATTTCCGAAAGGTTTTCGGAAAACCCGAAAATGTCTCGCTTACCGAATTTCCGGGGAATTCGTGGACCAAATTCATCACAGACTATAAAGATGGAAACGGGACAACGAAAATATACCAGAAATTGCTCGGCTAGAGCTCTCAGGTGAATTTTAGAGAAAAAGAACTTTGCGGACAGCGTCTCGAGCTCGGGTCAACGTCTCGCCGTGGTTCGGCTGCGTATACAGCACCCGAGCTTGGAAAAGACAGCGACGGAGTGTCGCGGAACAGCACCGGAGAACGGGAAGGTCGGCCTGGAAGCCGGCAGTGTCGGGCGCGCACGGCCGGCGGCTGGGGCTGGTCGCCGGTGGGCGTCGGCCTCGGGAAGGTGGCGCCGGGCAGAGGAGGCGGTGGATCCGGCCTGGGGTCAACCTCGGCGCGGGTCGGGAGGAACTCCGGGAGGTGGAGCTCGGTTATGGCACAAAAAATTGGAGAAAGTTGGAATAGTGATGGAGAGGGATGAAGAGAGGGGTTTATATAGGGTGGAGAGAGTTTGGGGGTTACCAGAAGAGGAGGGGACGGCCGTTCGGGGAGGCCGGCTGTCGCCGGAGTGATGGCGGCGGCGGCGATTTTGGCAGGGTCGGCCAAGAGCCGAAGACCCCTCAATTCTCAACAGAAAACCCTCAGAAGAAAAATGAAGAGAATTGTTATAAAGTCTCTCTCTCTCTCTCTCTCTCCATAGTAATGTCTGGTTAAGGATTAAAACCAAAAGCTTTGGGTTTCATGGGCTTATGGTTTAAAATGGTTAGTATTTATTTTTAAGAGTTGGGCTAACAAGACTTGGCCCCAAATAATAGTTAATGGAAAATAAATCATTCTTAATGGGTTTTATAGATTTACGGGCTGTTGGGCCTTAACATATAGGTTTTGTTTTTAAAGAAAATTTCTTTTCTTTATAAATACTAGAGTAATTCGAAAAATAGATTTGTGCTCGAAAATGGGTTCGGGACAGGGCCAGACAACCAAAAATCCAATATTTAAAATAATAATTTTAATCTAACACAATATTAATTAATTAGAAAATTACGGGTTTTGACTAAAATTTCCAGAATTAATAATTTTCTAGAAAATGCATTTTCCTAAATTAACAACTAATAATTAATTAAAATAATTAAATAATTAACTAAAAGTTACGGGTTTCACAGAATCATTCCTATGTGATTTAGATTTTGGTGTAAAACCTTGCACCACTCTCATGTTCAGATTCATGATTGACCATGTTTGGAAGCTCATAATTAATGTCCTTCTCTAAACAAGGTTCTCACTTAAACTAAGTTAGCTAGGTTTAATGGTTATATGGGATCACATGCCACTTGAAGTATTACACTGTAACTTGGATGTAATATTTCATGATAACTTGTGCTTAGATTATTGTGTAGTCATAATAGAGAACTGAATTATAAGATAGATTTTAAGTAGAGGACTAAACTAATGTATCTTAATTTTAGTTAAATCATGATTAGAATTGTTGATAACCAAATTAGAATTAGTCAGATTATTAATCAACTTGTAAATCATAAACAGGAGGATATCCAGTCTTACTATCCACACTTAATCACCCTGAGCAAGGCAAGTATACTCCTCGGACTTGTCCATTTCTTCATGTCTTGTATATTCATTCTTGTATCTTCTGGTTGACACGATAGTTCACGAGATTGTCTTGTATCATGTTTCCTTGAGTTTACTTGTGTCTAATACTACAGATGTATGATCAAACCCGAATTACTATTCATGTAAATAGCTTAGGCCCCGCATCGTGCACGCGGGACGAAGCCGTACCATTTAATGTTCCCTGAATCTACCCAAGCCGATCACACACTCTGGATGTATTTCGATATATTGCACACTTCAGGTTCATTGTGTATTTCATGTTCATGCCTCATTTCATGTTCCCTGTATTTACTTTTCAGTATTCATGTTCAGGTTTCATGTCATGTTCTCATTTCTCGTATTTCTATATTTTCCTGTATTCTTTTTCATACCATGATGTTCATGTTCATTTCCTTGGATATACTTAGCTCCGCTCCTGACTAGGATATGTTGTAGGTGAGTTGGAGGCTATCTGTGACACTTATTACGGGCAGGAGCCTGGAGGCACCTATGAGCCAGTTGATGTTGCTCAGGACTTAGAGGTTAAGGAAGCCTAGTACCTTGCTTTTAGTTTTATCTGGACTTTGTATTAGAGACATCAGTTTACTTTACTTTTGCTGGAAATGTAATAACTCTTAGACTTGTATTTGATTCTGGGATTCGATATTAGATGCTGTGGTTTATATTCATTCTTATCTGGATTTATAGCTTTTCCTAGATATTGGTACAGCTTATTTCATCGTGTCTAACGACGAAGGCTGGGTGTGTCTGACTCGTGTCCGATTATTCGGGAACGGGTCGTGACATATTTTTAGTGGTGGCCCATACAGGTCTATCCTAATAATACCTAGGTATTAGTGTACTATTGGGTACTTAATTAAACTAGGGAAACTTGATCACATCATAGGAAAATCGAGAAATAAGGGTATATCAGGTGCATTGATATTATAAAAACATTATTTATTTTTAGGTTTTAGGGTCTGTCAATCAACGAAGTTTTCTTTCTATTGCAAGATGGTCACTACGAGGAAGATCGTGGATCAGCCTAGAGTTGCAGGCAGTTCGGGATAGCCTGCACCAGACGCTCCGGTAGAGCAGCTTCCGCCACCGCCTCCTATCTTTCCTCCGTTGCCCTCGACGATGATGTTTGATGGCGCCCAGGTGATGGCCATGTTCCAGCAGTTTATGGAGGCCCAGAACCACCAGGCTGCATAGTTCAGAGCGACAGTTGTTGATGTACTCAGGACTTGAGAGCCGGTAGCACCAGCACTGGTAGTACCTTCAGCACCAGCAGCACCGAGACCGGGGACTGCCAGGGACTACCAGAACCTCTGCCCGATGGATTTCTGGGGCCACGAGGGGATCGTTTATGCGGATAAGAGGCTGGAAAATGCGGAGTTGACGCTGAAGATGGCGAGGATTCCTGATGACTTGAAGGTGTAAGTTACAAGCATGCAACTTTTCGACCTTACCAGAGCCTGGTACCGCAAGGAGCCCCAGTTAGCAGCACCCCAGGTTCTTTGGACAGATTTTAAAACTCTGTTCAAGGAGAAGTTCTTCTTCGACATAGAGCGAGACGAGCTTCGGATGCAGTTCGAGGCCTTGCAGCAGGGAACCATGACGGTGGCAGAGTATATGTCGTAGTTCACCCGACTCAGCAGGTTCGTAGAGAACCTAGTCGGCACGTCAGAGGATAGGGCTTGGAGGTTCAAGAAGGGCCTCACCAGAGAGCAGCGACATGCAGTGGCGATCAGTCAGGCGATGACTTATTCGAGCATCCTCAAGATTTCTCAGGCTGTAGAGAAGGAGATGGACCCGAGGCCCAAGAGAGATAGGGACATCGGCAGTAGCAGCTATCAGGCACCGGGGAAGAGGACTCAGATTCAGACTCAGACGAGGCCACCACAGTCGGCAGCAGTTCAGCATCGTCCTGCCAAAGTTCTAGCAGTTCATCATCAGAGATAGCCAGAGGTCACTTGCACATACTGTCATCGGCCAGGACACCACGTGGAGGTCTGTTGCAAGAGGCTCGGACTTTGTCTATTCTGTGGGTCAGACGCACATCAGATGAGAGATGCCAGCAGGCCATAGCCAGATTAGCAGGAGGACCCCGAGGAGCTGGAGGACTACCACCTGCACCACGCAGAGCACTACCTGTTGTACCCCAGAGAGAAGGACCTGCTTTACCACCTCAGCAGCAGAGATTTGCACAGCATCAGCAGCAGCAGAGGGGAGGAGCACAGCGGGGACGTGCTTACGTCATGGCCGCAGTTGAGGAGGAGGAGGCAGCTCCAAATGTTATCACACGTTCTATTATCATATATTCATTTCCTGCCATTGCATTGTTTGATTCTGGAGCCACACATAGCTTTATATCATATGAGTTTCTGCATAGACACGGCTTCACACCTAAGCCCACTAGGAAGAATTGTCGGATTATGACATGAGGAGGAGTAGTGCCAGTTAGTGAGATGGTGGATTGCCCTATCACTATAGATAGGAGGGAGCTTAGGGCTCGAATTCTAGTGATGCCATTGCCCGAATTTGATGTAGTCCTCGGCATCGACTGGATGAGCGAGCAGTTTGCTGTAATAGACTGCTACGAAAGGAAGGTTACTTTCAGCCCGCCTGGAGTTTCACCGTTCGAGGTTAGAAGACGGATTGCAGAGAGGCCAGAAGGAGTCTATTTTCGAGCAGTTGCAGAAGACCAGGAGTTGCCGCATCCGCTTATTGCAGAGTTTCTTGACGTTTTCCCCGAGGAGTTGCCAGGATTGCCGCCAGATCAAGATGTGGAGTTCAGCATCGACTTAGTGCCCAGATCAGCGCCGAAGTCCCAGCATTATTACAAGATCAACCCGAAGGAAGCTGCAGAGTTGAAGGCCCAGATTGATGAGTTGGAAGGCAAGAGTTTTATTCGGTCTAGTGCTTCATCCTGGGGAGCACCGGTACTCTTCGTGTCCAAGAAGGATGAGACTGTGAGGATGTGTATCGATTACCATGCACTCAATAACATCACCATCAAGAATAAATACCCGTTGTCGCGGATTGATGAGCTATTTGACCAGCTTAGTAGAGCTAAGGTCTTTTCTAAGATTGACCTTTGGTCAGTATATCATCAGATGAAGATTCGGGAGCAGGATATTCAGAAGACAGCTTTCAATACCCGCTACGGCCAGTATGAATTCTTGGTGATGTCGTTCGGACTCACCAATGCCCCAGCAGTGTTTATGAACTTGATGAATAAAGTTTTTCACAAGTATCTAGACAAGTTTATCATAGTCTTCATTGACGACATCTTGATATATTCGAAGACCGAGGAGGAGCATATGGAGCACCTGCGAATTGTGTTAGAGATTCTGTGGAAGGAGAAGCTGTACGGGAAGCTCTCAAAGTCTGAGTTCTTCTTGGACAGAGTGGAGTTCTTGGGGCATGTGGTGACTGGAGAAGGAATTTATGTTGATCCCAAGAAGATTGAAGCTGTGGAAGCATGGACACCTCCCAAGTCGGTAGCAAAAATGTGTAGTTTCCTGGGGCTAGCAGGTTACTACCAAAATTTTGTGAAAGATTTTGCCAAGATAGTAGAGCCAATGACGAAGCTTATGCGGAAGGACGAGGAGTTCATCTGGAGCGACGCCTACCAGTCAGCATTTGAAGAATTGAAGAGAAGACTCACTACAGCGCCAGTTTTAGCTCTGCCATCAGGATATGGAGGATTCGTCATTTACAGCGATGCATCAGGGAAAGGCTTGGGATGTGTGCTTGAGCAGAACAAGAGGGTCATTGCTTATGCTTCTAGACAGTTGAGGCCTCATAAGAAGAATTACCCTACACATGACTTGGAGCTTACAACAGTCATTTTTGCCTTGAAACTGTTGAAGCACTACCTGTATAGAGAGAGAGTGGACATCTTCACGAAACACAAAAGCCTGCAGTATATTTTCACTCAGAAGGAACTGAATATGAGGCAACACAAATGGCTGGAACTCATGAAGGATTTTGACATCAATCTGCAATACCATTCTGGGAAGGCAAATGTGGTAGCAGATGCTCTCAGTCGATACCATGTTGCTATGTTTCTCACTATGGATCGGTATCTTTTAGAGGATCTTGAGAGTCTGGGGATCGAGATTGTTCTTTCGGGAGTTAGAGGGCAACTGATGCACATGCAGATACAGTCAGGACTGATAGAGAAGATCAAGGAGGCCCAATTTCTAGATGAGGGACTCCGATGTCTCAGACGCCAGGCAGAGGCAGGATTGCTTGACGACTTCACTATTGCAGATGATGGATCCTTGAGGCACGGGAACCAGTTATGTGTGCCCAAGGATTTGTGGGAGGAGGTTATATATGAGGCCCACCAGTCGCAGTATTCTATTCATCCTGGATCTACCAAGATGTATAAGGACTGTGGGAGTATGTTTGGTGGTATGGGATGAAACGAAAGGTTGCCAGATTTGTTTCCAGATGCCTTGTGTGCCAGCAAGTCAAAGCAGAGCGCCAGAGACCAGCAGGACTACTCCAGCCTTTACCTATCCCGGAGTGGAAGTAGAAACACATTACCATGGACTTCATCTCTGGTTTACCGCGTACACCCGGTGGCAAGGACGCTATTTGGGTTATCGTGGACAGGTTGACAAAATCCGCTCATTTTATTCCGTTCAAGGTAGGGCTGTCGACAGAGAAGCTTGTAGACCTCTACATGCGTCAGATCGTGAGGATTCACGGGGTGCCGGCGAGCATCATTTCAGACAGGGATAGTCCCTTCACATCACACTTCTGGAGGAGTCTATAGTTGAGCTTTGGTTCACAGTTGAAGTTCAGCACTGCCTATCATCCACAGACGGACGGGCAGTCCGATAGGACCATTCAGACACTGGAGTATATGCTGCGAGTGTTGGCCCATTGGTCATGGTCAAACCTGATTTTAATAATTGATCAAACTCTGTCTCGATATAATTACAAGTCAACTCAGATGTTTACCTATGATATTTTGGATACTGCTCAACAATGGATCTCTACTTTGTTCAAGACTGAAGCTGTTTGCCATTCAGAATGTACTTCCTGTTATGCTATGTAATTTTTCATTTTATTGAGTCTAGGAATACATTGTACACCGAGTCGTACTGGCAAATAGGCTATCCTAAAATGTTTTTCAAAACCATCCTATTCTTTTACAAATGACCTACGTTTTTGAAAAACATTCTTGTTACAAAAAGCTTCTGAAGGATTTTTCAAAAAGCCAAAATTTATTTTCTCCAAAAATGAACTGGCAGAACCCCAGAAGAACTCGGCCAGAGTTCGGCCATTTGGAACGTTAGTGAACGTTGGGTTTTTGAACTTAGTCATCCTTCAGTTGCGGTTTGTTACAAAGAGTTCTGTCCGAATTCTGCCCGAATTCTGTCAGAGTTCTGTCTTTAGAAAAACTATAAATAGAGAAGGATTTCGATCATTTCAAATCACCAATTCACTTTCAATCTCTTCTCTTCCTGAGCTTACATTCTTCCAAAGAGTTCTAAAAAGCTTTTATTTTTAAATCCCAAGCCAGTTACAATCCTCTAGTCGATTTGCCAGTGCGGTACGGTCTAGAAGTTTCAGAGCGATTGTAATAAGAGGCTTAAAGTTCTTTGTATCAAAGCTCACGTCTGTAGAAGTTGTAAGGACTTCGTATGAAAACTTGCAGAATTTTCCAATAGTGGATTCAACTGGAAGCTAGAGTTCTTCCGACTAGACTAGTCCTCACAAGAGGGAAACCAGTATAAATCTCGGTGTTTGCGTTTGCCTTCTGATCACTTTTAATTTCTGTCGTTTACTTTTGTGATTATTATTATATCTGTGATCTAACTGCTAACAAGTTTTTAATTAGCAATATTCTGCTGCCTACTCTATTCACCCCCCTTAGAGTATTCTGCTTTACGATTTCGTTCCTACAATTGGTATCAGAGCAGGTTCTCCATCTAGAGGTACATCGAAAGCGGGTTATACAGGTAAAGCAAGGTAAAATTACAGTTATATTCAATTTTTATATAGATCACAGCATTACACATGGCAACTGTGAAATTTACAAGTAAAGGCCAAGCCACAAACAGACCTCCACTATTTGACGGCTCAAACTACACCTATTGGAAAACACGTATGAGTTTCTTTCTAAAATCTCTTGATTTTGATTTATGGTCTATAGTTATTGATGGCTATAAAAAGCCACCTTATTTTTATGTTAATGGTGTTTTAGCTGAAAAACCCCATGACAAATATACAGAGGAAGAAAAGAAAAAGGCTAGTCTTGACGCACGTGCTATTAACGCTTTATTTTGTGCTTTAGACGGAACTGAATTCAACAGGGTGTCAACTTGCACAACATCAAACGAAGTGTGGAAACTTCTCAAAGTAACCCATGAAGGAACAACACAAGTCAAGGAGTCAAAGATCAGCAGACTTACTCAGGAGTATGAGGCGTTCAAAATGAAGCCAAGTGAATCAGTCACTCAGATGTTTACAAGATTCTTGGATATTGTAAATCCTTTGTCCTCACTAGGCAAGTATTACAGTAACCATGAGAAGATTCGCAAACTTCTTCGAGCCCTTACAAAGAACTGGATTCCAAAGGCTACAGCAATCATTGAAGGGAACGATCTCTCAACAATGTCTCTAGAAACACTCATGGGTAAGCTACTCACTCACGAGTTAGAACTTCAAGACTTTGAAGATGCTACACCAAAGGAGAAGTCAGAGAAGACGATCGCTCTCAAGGCTCAACATAGAAGAACCATCGAAGATGATTCCGACGACAGCGACTCCGACTCTGAAGGTCAAGCTCTTCTGGTAAGAAAGTTCAAGAAGTTCATGAGATTTAACAGGAGAACAAAGGACAGCAATGACAACAACAACAATGAGGAAGATGATATTTGCTACGAATGCAAGAAGAAAGGACATATGAAGAAAGATTGTCCCTCAGCATCATCATCAAAGAAAAATAACAAATATGACAAAGGCTACCTGAAGAAATCTACATCAAGGAAGTACGCTAACACAAGCATATGGCATAAAAGTGAAGCCAGCGACTCAGAAGATGAACAATCAGTTGACGCTGCAAATGTGTGCTTGATGGCTTGCGATCAGGTAATCACTAATCCTCTATTTGACCCTTATGATGATTTCACCTTTGAGAAATTATGAGAGGCTTTCAGTGAACTGTTAGATGATTACAGAAAACTGCGTAGCAAATATGAAACCTCTAAGAAGGTACTCAAAGAGTAAAAAGGTGAAATAGGAAGACTTACCGACCTACTAGATCAGGTTAGAGATAATGACTCTTCAAATGAGTCTGGTGAGCTTTCTTCTATCAAATTGTTGTTACACGAGACTGTTAAGCTATCCGAAGAAAAAGACCAAACTATTGTCCTATTAAAGGAAGACCTATCTAAGGAGAGAAAGAGTCTCCAGTGTGCACAGGTCAGATTAGAATCACTCACATCTGACTATACTAGATTATATGACACTTCCAAAAAGTTGGAAATTAGTTTAGGAAAATGGCCCGAAGTTGCTGCTTCCTATTCTAACACGTGTCAATTACCGAATCATCGGAACACGCCCAACACTGTCAGACCAAACCATACCAAGACTATGCCCAAGAAGACTAATAGGCATGCATTTTTCTATACTAGAAAACCAAAACCTACCAGTCATGCACCTCACACTACTTTCAACACTCAATATGCTAAATGTCATTATTGTGGCCTCATTGGTCATATATCTTCTGCATGTAGAATCAGAAAGTTAGTAGATTTAAATATTTATGCATGGATACCGAAAACTAACCAGTTAGGACCCTACAAGAAATGTCTGCAAATTGTTTTGTAGGTGGAACACCCTTCATATGCTAGGAGCAAATGGATCCTCGACAGCGGTTGCTCACGGCACATAACCGGTGACGCTTCATTATTTATAACACTGTCGAAGAGGAATAAAGAAGGATATGTCTCCTTTGGTAATAATTTGAGATGGTACATAATCGGTATCGATAACATTGGTAAGGCTCCCTATCCAGTGATTAAAGATGTTTGTCTTGTTACTGAGTTAAAACATAATCTGCTCAGCATAAGCCATTTAGCTGATCATGGTTATGGCATTAACTTCGTAAAAGATAAATGTACTATTATTGATAGTTCAACTGGCAGTACTATATTTGAAGGTATTAGGGAAGACAATATATATGTATTCTATTTGTTGGAAGATGCTAACAATACAGGTAGATGTTTGATGGCCAAAAGTATTGAGAGTCAACTATGGCATATGAGACTCGGTCATGCAAACATGGATACAATTTCAAGATTATCTATGAAGAAGTTGGTACGCGGCTTACCGGATATTTCTTTCAAGAAGGATACGATATGTAGTGAATGTGAAAAGAACAAAGCTACCAAATCCGCATTCAAATTCAAGAACGCTGTAAGTACCACTAGACCTTTACAATTGTTGCATATGGACTTATTTGGACCCAACAAAATTGCTAGTCTAGGTGGTAAGTTATATGCATTTGTCATTATAGATGATTTTTCTAGATATACATGGGTTTATTTTCTTGTACGCAAGAACGATGCATTATCATAATTCGTCACCTTTTGTAAGAAAGTACAGAATGAAAAAGGGTTCATGATTACTCGCATTCGTAGTGATCATGGCGGCGAATTTGAGAATACAGAATTCAAGCAATTTTGTGACACACACGGTTATCTGCATGAATTCTCTTACCCTAGGACTCTACAACAAAATGAAGTTGTGAAACGTAAGAATAGAACTCTATCTGAAATGGCTAGCATTATGTTGAACCAGTTTAGTTTACCTAGATATTTATGGGCTGAAGCTATAAATACAACATGTTATATTCTCAATAGGGTTCTAATTCGACCTATATCGAAGAAGACGCCCTATGAATTATGGTTTGATAGAACACCAAATGTTTCTTATTTCAAAATCTTTGGTTGTAAATGCTTTATTCTTAATACTAAAGATAATTTAAGTAAATTTGATGAAAAGGCCGATGAAGGTATAATTTTAGGTTATGCAGCAAAGAGCAAAGGATATAGAGTCTTCAACAAAAGAACCATGATCATTGAAGAATCTATCAACGTCAAGTTTGATGAGCTAAATCAACACTTAGACGATGATGACAATAAAGACATAATCGCACCAAGTACAGCTACTGCAAAACCTTCACACAAAGATGCAGAACCATCACATCAGGCATCAGATGAACCTCCAAGCAAAGAAGCCTGAACTAGCAATCTTGAGACTACACCAAAAGAGATAAGATTCTTGGCTAGTCATCCAAAGGACTTGGTAATTGGTGAGATTACCAAGGGTGTAAGTACTCGTTCCTCTAATAAAGATATAGCTTCTTGTGTTGCTTTTGTCTCGCAGTTTGAACCCAAAAATATTGATGAAGCATGTAGTAAAATTTTTTGGTTAGATGCTATGCAAGAGGAATTAAACCAATTCGAACGGAATCAAGTTTGGGAACTTGTTCCCAAGCCTATTGATCATCCGGTCATTGACACCCGATGGGTATTCCGAAATAAACTGAACGAGAATGGTTTAGTGACTCCTAATAAGGCTCGACTCGTAGCTCAAGGATACAATCAGGAAGAAGGTATCGACTACGATGAGACTTATGCCCCAGTTGCGAGATTAGAATCCATTCGCATGTTATGTGCATTTGCATATTTTCATAATTTTAAATTATTTAAAATAGATGTCAAAAGCGCATTTTTAAATAGTTTTATAAAAGAAGAGGTTTATGTAGCTCAACCACCCGGTTTTACTGATTTCAAATTTCCTGAATATTTTTCAAGTTGAAGAAAGCTTTATATAGTTTGAAACAAGCCCCTCGTGCTTGGTACGATCGTCTAAGCACTTTTCTACTTGATAACGGTTTTTCAAAGGAAAATGTTGACACTACTTTGTTTATAAAATCTTTGAATAATAATATTCTTTTTAATTCAAGTCTATGTAGATGATATTATCTTTGGATCTACTGATGAATCTCTTTGTCAAGAATTTTCTAAGTGTATGCAGAATGAGTTTGAGATGAGCATGATGGGAGAGCTGAAATTTTTTCTCGGACTGCAAATCAAACAAACCAACAATGGGACGTTCATAAATCAAGCAAAGTACACAAAGGATCTATTAAAGAAGTTCGACATGGAAGCAGAAAAATCCCTTAACACTCCAATGGCGACTTCAACCAAGCTTGATATTGATGAACAAGGTAAACCTGTCGACATACGTAAGTATCGAGGTATGATCGGTAGCTTACTGTATTTAACTGCTAGTCGACAGACATAATGTTTAGTGTTTGCTTATGTGCATATTTTCAAGCTAATCCTAAGGAATCACATTTGTGCGCAGTTAAGCGTAGATTCCGATACCTTAAAGGTACTTCTTCTGTCGGCTTATGGTATCCTAAAACTACGTCGTTTGACCTAACCGGTTATTCCGATGCTGATTTTGCCGGATGCAAAGTAGATAGAAAAAGCACTAGCGGTTCATGTCATTTCCTAGAAAAAGCTCTAGTCTCTTGGTTTAGTAAAAAGCAAAATTCTGTTGTATTATCAACAACCGAGGCTGAGTATATCGCCGCAGGACGTTGTTGTGCACAAATTTTGTGGATGAAACAAACCTTAGAAGACTATGGATTGTATTTTACACACATACCCATTTTCTGTGACTACACTAGTTCTATTAATTTGACTAAGAATCCAGTATGTCATTCTCGTACTAAACATATCGAGATTCGACATCACTTTCTTAGAGATCATCAACAAAATGGAGATATAGACCTTGTATACATAGACACACAGAATCAATTAGCTGACATACTCACAAAACCTTTAGCGAAAGATCGTTTCAATTATTTACGTCGAGAATTAGGCATTTTAATGTCAATAATATTAATTAATTTTGTTTTATTAATTAATTTATTCGATACTCAAAAACTGTTTTCGAGACAAGCCCAAAAAGTGTCTGTCTGTCACCACGACTACGGTCGAAGCGAAGCGGTACTTAAGAGTTCCCCGGTGAACCTCCGTTAGTTGGGACAGTATTCCTACAGCTAATCTAAAACAGATGCTGAGTAAAGAATATTAATTTATAAAATAAAATTAATTATATTATTTTGAGATTTAAAATTACTAAACTTTGAATTAAGCATTTGAAACGAATTAATGAAAAAGAATGTGGCCTCATTTGAATATATATATATATATATATATATATATATATATATATATATATATATGTATATATATATATATATATATATATGTATATATATATATATATATATATATATATATATATAGCCAGGCAACCCTTGGCGAATTCGGCCCGAGTTCAGTCCGAATTCGGCCAGAGTTCGGCTGGGTATATATATGTACCAGCACGAACCCGAGGCTTCCTTCTTCTTCATTCTTTCCCATATCCTCATAACAGCAGCAGCGCGCCTCCGGAACCCTAGCTTCTTCTCCATCCTTGTTCTTCCAATCCTTGTGGAGTTTTTCGTCCAAACTATGGATTCGTGCGGAGAACGTCATCCTCTACAACATATCCAATTCTTGGAAGGTATAATCCCTTCTCTCTACTACTTTTCAATACTTAGGATTTCTAGAAATTTTGGGTAAGAATGCCTAAGTTCAATCCCTTCAAGAGGAAGAAGACCAATGCTAGTGAAGAGGCATCGTCTTCAGATCCGCATACGGATTGCCTCTTTTTTTCGGTCCAATCGGACGATGGTGCGTCGGATGAGTTTTACTTTAAAACTTCCGATCAAGCTTTATTGTGGTACGCTGATTTTATCATGCGTACTATTTGTACCGGATCACCGATTAAGTGGACTGTCTTTCCGGATCACCGCCCTTTCTTTGAGGCATTAGGGTTACAATATTTTGTCACCTTATAATTCTTCATTGCCACTAATGCCATTAGATTATTCTATTGTAATTTCGTGTTAGACACTTTTACCGCAAGAACACGTGTCGGAGGAATTGATATCGAATTCACTGATGAAACATTAGCGAAAATCTTGGTATCCCAAACGAAGGTGTCCCACTCGATGACATCACTAATTTTGATTTCCCTGATGGCACGACACTCGTTGGTTTCAAGAATGAGCTTTGTGCGCCCGCACGCGCTCGTCCTGGAAAGTTCAAGGCTAATAACTTGAACTTGTTTAACTACGAATTACATCGCATCATCTATTCTACCTTACTTCTAAAATCTACTTTTAAAGATGATGTCACTGCACATGAGCTTTATACTCTTTATCATATTCTTAAGGGGATTCCTTTTTCTGCCCCTAAAACTATCATCCAGATGATGGGTAGATGTCGCGGGAGAGACCGCAACCTATCTTATGCGATGCTTATTCCTCGCATCTTTCAGAAATTTGATATTGACCTATCTACTTGTGCTGTCGACCCCGAGCCCAAGTTTCTTAAACTCTCTCGTCGCAGCATTGCCACTGTTCCTCCACCTACTGTACCTACTCCACAGCTACCACAGCACCTGTTCCTCCTCATTCTTACCCTATAACATTTGAGGGTATACATCAGCACTTATCAGATCTGCAGTCTTTTTATGTTGAGACCTCTAGGGAACACGAGTTCCGTGATGTGACTCGATTCCAGGCGACTGCCAACTCATTCGTCGATCTGAGGTTTGCGCAGACGGGTCATTCTGCTAGATCTCTACCTCGAGACCCTTCTGTTTCTGGCTACCGCATTGACGACGAGGCGGTCCACTCTCTGTTCTAGCCAGGGAACGCCTATGATTGGTATCATACTGCTCGTGCCCCTCCTCGAGACTTTGTTGGTAAGTTTTACGCTGGTGCCACTCCTCACACTTCTGGCGCTGGTACTTCTAGAGCTGGTCCTTCTGGATATGCTGGAGCTGCAGCTGATGACGTTGATGATGAGGATGATGATGATTTTTGAGATGTTAGATATTGAGACTATTACTTTTGTCTTATGTTTACTTGGAAATGCTCCGACATTCCAAGATTTTATCATTACTCTTATTTTTATTATCAGCACTTTTTCTTTATTATGTGACTATTCATAGACATGGTTTTGATTATGCCTCAGTTTTGGCATCTTAGTCTATTTTTCAGTACTTTATTTGTTTCAGTACTATTCTCACACTTTATTAAATACTGCCTGTGACAAATACATGCCTGTGTTGTTCTATAGTCTATCTGTTTCTCTTACTATATTTACCGTTTATACCATGTTTGTCATGATTATTTATTTCTATTGTGTTTCTTCACTGTATGTTACTTATGCATTGATTGCGGGGGAGCTTTCTCTTTTGCAATTATTTTGCTAAGTGACAACGGGGGAGAAATAAGGATCTAACATTTTCGTGAATACAGGTTATGAACAATTTCTTTTGATTACTATTTTGAATTGATTCCAGCTTAGATGTTATATCAGCAAGGTTTATCAATTATCAAAATGAGGGAGATTGTTGGCCCATTGGTCATGGTCAAACCTGATTTTAATAATTGATCAAACTCTGTCTCGATATAATTACAAGTCAACTCAGATGTTTACCTATGACGTTTTGGACACTGCTCAACAATGGATCTCTACTTTGTTCAAGACTGAAGCTGTTTGCCATTCAGAATGTACTTCCTGTTATGCTATGCAATTTTTTATTTTATTGAGTCTAGGAATATATTGTACACCGAGTCGTACTGGCAAATAGGCTATCCTAAAACGTTTTTCAAAACCATCCTATTCTTTTACAAATGACCTATGTTTTGAAAAATATTTTTGTTACAAAAAGCTTCTGAAGGATTTTTCAAAAAGCCAAAATTTATTTTCTCCAAAAATGAACTGGCAGAACCCCATGAGAACTCGACCAGAGTTTGGCCATTTGGAACGTTAGTGAATGTTGGATTTTTGAACTTGGTCATCCTTCAGTTGCGGTTTGTTACAAAGAGTTCTGTCCGAATTCTGTCCGAATTTTTCAGAGTTCTGTCTTTGGAAAAACTATAAATAGAGAAGGATTTCGATCATTTCAAATCACCAATTCACTTTCAATCTTTTCTCTTCCTGAGCTTACATTCTTCCAAAGAGTTCTAAAAAGCTTTCATTTTCAAATCCCAAGCCAGTTACAATCCTCTAGTCGATTTGCCAGTGCGGTATGGTCTAGAAGTTTCAGAGCGATTGTAATCAGAGGATTGATAGAAGATTCAACTCTTCACAATTGAAGTTGGTCGAGTTCTTCGTACCAAAGCTCGCGTATGTAGAAGTTGCAAGGACTTCGTATGAAAACTTGCAGGATTTTCCAATAGTGGATTCAACTGGAAGCTAGAGTTCTTCCGACTAGACTAGTCCTCACAAGAGGGAAACCAGTATAAATCTTGGTGTTTGCGTTTGCCTTCTGATCACTTTTAATTTCTGTCATTTACTTTTGTGATTAGTATTATATCTGTGATCTAACTACTAACAAGTTTTTAATTAGCAATATTCCGCTGCCTACTCTATTCACCCCCCCTCTAGAGTATTCTGCTTTACGATTTCGTTCCTACAACGAGTTTGCGTACTCGACTTCGGCGGTTCGTGGGAGGATCACTTGCATCTTGTGGAGTTTGCCTTTAACAACAGTTATCAGGCTAGCATCGAGATGACACCGTTCGAGGCACTGTATGGGCGGAGATGTCGCACACCTTACACAGGATCATCAGAAGCACTGTATGGATAGCAGCAGACGGCCTCTGGAGTTCGCGGTTGGGGATAGAGTGTTCCTGAAGATCTCGTCGACCAGAGGCATCATTCGTTTCGACAGAGACAGAAGCTCAGTCCGAGGTAAATCGGACCCTTCGATGTGATAACACGAATTGGCGAGGTGGCATATCGACTAGCGCTTCCAGCCAGCTTGGAGGAAGTACACGACGTCTTTCACGTGTCCCAGCTTCGATGCTATATTCCAGATCTGAGCCATGTAGTGGACTACTCAGAGCTAGAGGTGGGTCCGAGCTTGACCTACGAGGAGCAGCCAGTAGAGATCCTTGATAGGAGGGAGAAGCAATTACGGAACCAGACTATTCCACTTATCCTAGTCATGTGGAGACACCACTCTCCAGGAGAGCCATATGGGAGCGCGAGGACGAGATGCGGGAGCGTTATCTCAGTTTGTTTGCTTGATTTTATCTTTTGTTTTTGAAAAGTTTAAATTCAATAAATAGTTTGTGTTCGAACAATCGTAGCTATTTTGTTTTGTATAATAAATTTTGTTGTCTTTCGAATTTCGAGGATGAAATTTTTTTAGGGAGGGGATATTTGTAACCCCACTTCTCAATATATATTTTTAAAATAAATTTATACCTATCCTTAATTAATTGTTTCACAATATTTCTTTTATAATATATTTGAGAAACAAGTTGGGTATTTTATTTCTCTTTTGTTTGTTTAGAAATGGGCATGGGCTTCTCAGCCCATTAATTCTTCTTATAAACAAAAGGGTTTGTTTCGGATCAGATTTCAAAATTTCAAAACCATAACCGTTCTTCAGTACTCACCACTATTGAGAGGTTACTGTAATTGGCACCAATTTGAATTCCACAGAGAATTTTCGAGCCTACAACCTATTTAAACCCTGTGATTCTTCCAATTGAGAGCTCAATCTCCATCTCTTCCTTCTTCAACCTTGAAGAACCTTAATCCACATTCTGACGTGATGGCGAGGATGCTGATCAAGGAGGCGATCGATGCATCGACAGTTTAGGCCAAAATACGACAGACTCTCTCCACCGTTGTCAGGGCAAGCTGATGGGCATTCTCTATGCCCTGCTGAAAATGAGCGGACTGCTGCTGCTGGGCCTCCACCATCCTCTGAAAGAAGGTGAACAACTGTGCTGCGTCAACCGATCCCGAAGGCGGCTGCTGCTGGAAGAAATCAGGAATGACGGGGGAAGATCTCTGTACAGGCGGACGTGCACCCTAAAATACGACATAAACTCCAACATGAGAAGGTACCACGGGAGCTGCCTGATCGGGCTGAGCCGGACGAGAGGTGGCAGACCTCTCAGTAGTATCCCTCTGGCCGGAGCGATGGGATCGTGTCTGCACCATCATGGAGACAGATCAAGCAAGAAGGCAATTACTGAGAATGAATCGATAACGTCAAAGGAGGACAGTTTATTTCAAGGGAAGATAATAAAGTAGCAAGAATTTTAGATGACGGAATCAGATAAGAGTTTTCCTAGGTGTGATTGAGTACCTTCAAAACTATATCCTATATCCTACTGTAGGCTGTAGAGATACACTAGTTCAAATACCACTACATAACTCGACCTGCATGGGCTACCACTAAAAATGTGTCACGACGCGCACCCAGTGTAGGGGCACGAGAAGTGTGTACGTCCAGCCTATGCCGCAGTGTCGGCGGGAGAACGCTGTCCTAGGTCACATACATCTAACAATTATAAGGTACCTGTATAGTATATATACTCTAAACGGAGGACAATATAGAAATGTACAGCTTAATCACAACTAAGGTAGAAGTACAATAAGATAGATAGATAATGAAAATCATCCAATCAAATACAACAGGAGAAGAAGTCTAAGTATCTAAGATAACATCTCCACAAAAAATCCAGAATAATAACAAGATCCCAAATATAAACATAAATGTATCCAAATGAGACAAGACATCAAACTAAGATAGAAGTCTAAGCTAACTAGCCTAAACTATAAAGGTGACATTCTCTAATGCTGATGGATCCTGCTGAAGGTCCAAGTCGCAGGTGTCATTTATGGCAGCTCCATAATAGGTGGGGCAAAGGTCCTCGTCATCCTATGTAATATTTTCAACAGTTCCAGTCATGACAGGAACGAGCACAAAATCTCAACAATTCATATCAAGACAGGAATATAAAGCATGCAATAGAGTAAAATACATGAAATGCAGAAAGAAAGTACATGTAGTAAAAGAGATAGAACTGTAAGGTAAATAGCTACTATAAGTAGAGAACTATCAGTGACTAGTGATGTAGAGTATGAGATAGACATGTGAACGGCTTGAATTTGCACATGATTACACTAAAGAGTTTGTACAATGATTACACTACTTTGGAATTATTCACATGACTGCTTCTACTCCCCCGTACCCCAATCAATACACAAGGATCCAGACAAGTTATGTTATTGTACAATATTTCACATGAGGGCCCATAAATGGGTGCACATGAAGGTATACATGAGGGCTCTGTGAACATGAGAGTACATGAATCACAAGAGTATACATGAATAGTAAAAGCACATGAGTACATGATAAAAGTGAAACGCACATGACATGATGTACCCGATGCTCCCGAGGGAGATAACATCTTAATGTAAAGTTCTATATAGTACTAATCCGTGTTAACAATGTGACAGCATCAAGTAAAGTAATCTAGAGCAAGAATATAAATCCTAACAAGTATGAAATGATCAGAGAATATACTCACCTGATATCCTGAGTATCTGGTAAGTGTAGATGTCCAGACAGAGTAGATGAGTCCTATTTAGAGCAACACATGTCACAACATGTCCAGAATAGTAATACTGAAGATTACAATGCATTCTATATGAATTCTAGGTCATTCTAGACTAAAGTCAACTCTTGGTCAACTCTAGTCAACTACACTAGTCAATTTAGGTCAACTAAGCCATACTAGGTCCAAGCCTAGTCCAACAAGTCTCACTAAGCCTAACCAAGCCTAGGCTTAGCACTCAAACACATTACCAAGACAAAATAAACCACACAAGTCTATATGCTATACATAAATACATGTATACATACATGTATACATACCTACATTACATGTATTCTTACATTATGTAGCTCCCCTTTCCGAATTTTTTTTGAAATATTTATTTATTTATTTATTTGATTTAAATGGGGATTTTAGATTTTTATAAATATTTATTTAGTTAATTATTACGGTAGATGATTTTAGCCATGAGTGAGTTTTGAAGTACCAGACGACCAAGAATCATGGCACGGATAGTGTAGTGACGTGCTTTGCCTAGTGTTTAGTCATGGTAGGGGAAGGCTAAGCCATAGTGATATCCTAACTAGGAAAACCAGACTAAGTTGCGACGTAACACGTATAGATTAATTAATCATATATTAATTTAGATTATGATTTTAGGGGATCCGGTTGAACCAAATTGGCCAGGCTGGACCCAAACCAAGTCCAAGCCCAGGTAGTCATGTAGTGCATCCCAAGACGACCGTGTAGACATGCATTGGGTGGTAGTATTTCAATCCAGTAACCTAGTAGAGGATTTTCACAAATGGTAGTTAAATATATACATTATGAGTTCTTGATATTAAATAATATTTTTAGTAAATAATTTTCTTTAACAAATATTTTGGACTCTATGGGATTTATCTGGGATACATATATACTTGTGTATATATGTATATATATATAGAAACATATTTTAATATATGAAAATTAAGCTTTTATTTATATATATAAAATATCATTGTAATTTTGTTTATATGAATTGTTGGTATATAAAGGTTAAGGATTAGATTTCAAATATTGGTTTTACTTAATATTTATTACTAGTATTTGAATTTATAATATATTATAAATGTGTGTACGTGTCTGTATATATAAATATATAAATGTATATATATGAATAATAATATATACATGAATATTGTAAATGAGTATTTATATATATATATATATATATATATATATATATATATATATATATATATAAATATGTATGTATGTATAAATACATATTTATGTATACTAATAAGAAAAAGAATAAGAAAAGGAAAAAAAAAAGAAAAAGAAAAACAAAAAAGGAAATGGGCCCGACCCGGCCAACAGTGGCCAACCCAGGGTCAGCAGCCTAACTAAATCCCCACAGTTCTCCTGAGCCCCAACCAGAGAATAGCTAAAACCCGACCCCCCTATGGTGTATAACAGTAAACGAGAAACCGAGACAGAGGAAGTTCCATCGATGATGCAAACCCTAATCGAATCCGCGCGCCGCCCCAACCCCCGACCTGGGCGGTCGCTCGTCGCCGGCCAGAGCGCCGCCGGCCCGCCGGACCAGCGCGCGCGCCGGGACAGCGCGCAGTAACAACAGCAGCAGTTGCAGCAACGAGGCTGACTTCGCGGCCGGATTGCGATCTACTCGCTCCATAATTTTTTGATTCGTTTCCTCGGGTACGTCCCCAGCCTATACAAGAGTATTTCCTTTCAATTAGATCGAATTGATATGCGTTATATTGGCCGAGAAATCGACACGAAGTTGACCAAAAACCCGTTCGAAAACAGAGCGTAGGACAGTCCAATCACCCGTGTTCGATGATCGATTTCGATCGATCCAGTAACCTTTTAGAATTTCCATTTGAACAAACTTTTAGATCATATATTGGAGATCAGAAATCATTTTGTAGATTCGGATTTCATTAAGTATGCATAGAGAAATCAGTTTTGGAAATAAAAAAAAAACCATGAAAAATAGTTTTCAAAAACATGAAAATTCATCCACACGACGTACGTCCCGCCATTCCGGGCAACATGGTCACGAACTATAAGCATCGAAAGCTGCGTAACGCCTTCGTGGTCGTGTGGGCTTTGACGAAATTCAAATTGGTCGCGTGTGCGCGACGAATTTGATGCGTATCCGTCGAAATTCACCCTATCGTGTACTTTATAAATTCTCCAATTACTTTGTGCACGCTCGTCAGATCGAGACGAAACTTACGCCAACAGGACCGTATCATTTTTTTGGTCCTGTATGCCAAGTTTGGTCCGATTCTGAGACAGTTGATAAAATTATCGTTTCGCGGGCCCCATGGTCCCACACAACGGGTGATTTTGTACACGGTCCGCCGGAATCCAACTTTGGACATACGTTGGATTTGTATCGAAAAACCGGATCTATAGACATGTAGTTTGACAACTTTAGAGACCGTTGACTCTGGCACGCTTTTCGGTGCAAAACGGGTCCAACGACGGACATCATTTTTGCCCGAAATTACCGTTTTACCCCTGTGTCCAGAATTGGACTTAAGAACAGGCAACCGTAGCTAATTTGACTATTCTGAGAATGTTGGTAACGTTTATTTCAGCTTTTGGAGACAGTTGTGATGACTTGGACTTTCTGACTTGTTGATTGGCGATACATTGTTGGTTCTCCGTGCAACCCCCAAACAAGTATACCTTGCCGAACATATATAGTACTTACATGATTTCTCCCCCTTTTATTGTATTCCTTTTCATATTATCACATGATTACATATTGTGATTGATTCGTCCTTGATTGCTTTACTTGTTCTAGATTACGTGCACGTATAGGATGTTTGACATTGCTAGAATATTGGTCTCTTTGTGTTACCCTTTTCTCGTGATTGAGTTGTCAGTTTCTATATCTATCCTTGACCATTCTCAGCTAGGAGTATCTTGCATTGTACTACAGTTGAGACATACTATAGATTGGGAGTATCTTACATTGTACTACGACCTATAGCCGATTATTCTACCTTGATATCACTTGATTGACTTGACTTGAGACATGCCATGGATTGGGAGTATCTTACATTGTACTACGACCTATATCATATATTGATTGATTGATTGACTTGACTTGCGACACTATAAATTGGGAGTATCTTGCATTGTACTACGATTTATAGGAGTCTACTTGACTTTGTATCCTTTAGGAGAGGAGATCGATACTAGAATTGGCTAATCTTGACTGGGATTATCTTGCATTATATTACAGTCAAAATCTACTATAGATTGGAAGTATCTTGCATTGTACTACAAGCTATAGAGGTTAATCGATTGATTGGTAGCCAAGTCTAGTATTACATTCCCTCACGACTCGTCGTCCTTAGATGTTTCTTCTTGCAGTGTTTCTATCCTTCTTACCTGTTATTTACTGTCATATTAGTAGGCATGTTTTATGTATCTTGCTAGTCCTCTGAGGACCTGATGATCTCTTCAGGTAGCTGATTGCACGGAGTTAGTTAGCTGAGCATATGGTAGTTGACTTCATCTGCATGATTCAGGATTTTGTTAGTGATATTGATTTATTCTCTTTCTCGTGCTTTTATGATATATTTTGCTTATCAGCTTTACTTTATAGACTCATATCATTCTTGGAGTCTAATCGAACAATATGCTAATGGGCTGCAGACTACGACCCATACTTGTTCATTCTTGCTTTATATGATTCTTGTGGATTGAGATATAGTTTAGATTAGACATGATACCCATGACCTTGACAGCTTATACGTACTTGAGCCGGGCTGGAGTCCGCTCGATACGTAGCTGGCTTGCTCACGAGCTCGCGTCCGAAAATTGGGTACGGGTCGTGACACATTACATCTACATATTACATACATTATATTATTCATGCATTACATAATATACATGCATTCATGCCTACATACAATACCTTGCTGTTTGCCATGAAATATAAAAGAGCAGAACAATTTTATGGGAGGACTGGACTTTTACTTCACGTTACAAACTCGCTTGTATAAAGAGAGCCTAGGGACGAAAACCTAGGTACAACAATCTAAGTACAATTGTTTATTTTTGATTCTGGGGGTGACGATAGAGGCTCGGAAAAGCGACGACAGCTCTGCCTTACTCCTTGGACGATCGGATGTAGCCTTGGCTCCTGTGACGAGATGCTTGGCATTGACGAAGAAATGCTCTTCTTGCTCCCCTCGTATTGCTCTTCTGGCTTCTCTCTCTCTGGATTGATCTCTGTGTATTTTTCTCTCTGATTATTGGGGGAGCGTCCTTTTGCAAGAGAATGGTACCTTGCTATTTATAATAGTGGGGGACATCATTAGGGTTTGCGATGATTGCCCATTCTCAAAGTGGCGACGGCCTGGTAAATGATCAATCTGGGCCATTAATCTTGAGCGTGAAGGATCTGGGCCATTAATGGGGATTATGCCAAATCATGTCAGTAATTAATGTTGATTGCAATAAATCTCCATCATGATGATTTGCTGATGTCCGCAAATCTAAATAAATCAATTTAATTCATTCCCTTGCCACGTGTCCCAAATTATCGGGATCTGACCCAAAATTTGATTATCTCTAGGACACGTGTCCTGTCATCATTGTTGAGCTGCATGAGGAGCGTTCGTGTTTGGGCCGCATGAAGGTCGTCATGATCGAGCCGCATGAAAGATTTCATGACCGAGCCGCATGAATAGTCTCTATACTCGAACCGCATGAAGGTTGTCATGATCGAGCCGCATGAATATGTTTATGACCAAGCCGCATGGGGGTCTTCATGGCCGAGCTGTATGAGAGTCTTCATAGCCGAGCCGCATGGATTTCTTCATGGCCGAGCCGCATGGGAGACCTTCATGATTGAACCGCATAGGCTTCTCTGTACTGGCCGTGTGAACTCGTCTAATCTGGCCGCATAAACTTGTCTCGAATGCTGTGAAGATTTGCTCCAGTTCCCTAGGAAGATAGTGCTCTTATGTCAGTCATTATGACTACTTTTCGTCAGGGCTGTCAACTGTCAGCTATCAGCCGTCAGAGCATTAATTGTCGGCCGTCAGAGCATTAATTGTGTTTGAATGACGCTGGGTACAACCGTTCTAAAAAACACGTGGCTTCCCTCTTCTGGCCGCATGGAGTCTACTCTGTGTTTAAGCCGCATGGGACTCTTGAGCCGCATGTGGCCCCTTGGCCGCATGGATCATTTTTTCTCTTCTTTTTCATGCTTCTACAAGACCCCCTTCAAAGTTTTCAATTGGCAAAATTAAAATACTTTGAATAAGAAGCTTGATTATGCCAGAGCCGTATGGATGTATTCTGTCCTAGCTGTATGGATTTGACCAGCTGCATGATTACCTCAACCGCATGACTCTCTGAGCCGCATGGGCTTTTTTGGCCGTATGAGCTTCTTGCCAGGTCTTCCTGCCACATGTGCAAATCTTTTGTAAATCTTCTGCATTTAATGCTCTTGATTTGCTGTCAGATTTTTAAGAGCCGCTTTTTGGGCCAGGATCCCAAGAGTCAGGCTATTATTAAGCCATTTTGCCTCGATGACCGAAGAGTCGGTCATCATATTGCATGCGGATTGAGGCGTTCCTTTCTTGTCTATAAATAGGAACACTTTCGTTCTGGGGAATCTCCTTTGCTCTCTTCGATCTTTCGCTGTTCTAACTCCTTTCTCTTCCAAGCATCTATGGCCCCCAAGAAGGCTGCTGCGTCGAAGGCTGCGAAGGACAGGGCGGTAGCTTCTGCAGCGGCTGTGGCGACGAACGTGGCCACTCCTCCGCCGGTTGCTGTTCACTCTGTTCATCCCGACGTTCATCCGCCTATTGCTGGTAAGGGCGTTACCTTAGAACCCTAACTGCCATGGCTCTGCTGTATAATTTATGCACAAGCCGCATGTACAAGGTTCGTCGATATGACCGCATAAGCACTTTGCCCAGGAGGCCGTATGGGCTTGTCATACTCGATCTGAACCGCATATATATTTTCAGTTTGGGCCGCATGAGCGTAGTTTACTTTTGAACCGCATAAGCTCATCTGCTTGTAGCCGCATGAGTCTATTTGTTTAGGGCCGCATGAGTCTGCATGGACTTTGAACCGCATAGTCTCACCTGAATCCGAGCCGCATCAACGCCTAGTTTTGTCTGCTGAGTCCATGTGAACCTTGAACTGCATGGGCCCTTCTGAACCCAAATTGCAGAAGCTTCATAAGCTCTTCTGAACTTGATTTGTATGGACTCGTCTGACTTGGAGTCGCATAAGGCTATGATGAACCAAACCGCATGGACACATCTGGTTCTGAGCCGCATAAGGCTGTGACGACCCGAGCCGCATAGACTCAAATGATCTTTCAAACGCTTCTTGGTTTGACTATCTTCTAATCTCGTTTCTTTCGCCTTTCTTCAGTGAATCTGCCAGTAAATCCTACGGGGGAACTCCTAGTGGGCTTGAATCAGTTTGCCTTGGGCGTGCATCTTGATGACTTAGTTAAGTACATGCTGAATCAATTTCCTGCTAATGAGCCTTCGGGGAGGTTGAACGCCATTGAGAATCAGACCCTCCATTATCTCCGTGCCATGATGAATTCTGGGAAGTTGGATGGATCATACCTGAAGCCCTCATTCCTCTTCGGAGACGCTTTAATCATAAAGAATCCCCGAGTATTAGAGATCTCTGTGAAGTGGGATTTTACTTTGGATGGGATGGCGATCCATATTCCTCTCATGGAGCGTCATTATCCTCTGTCGTGGTTCAATATGGTATTGTTGGACAGGAAGATGGTGTGCAACTTAACTCCTACCCAATCAGGGATGTTGATGGACGACATCCATTATAACCCGAACATTAGGTCAGCATACGCGGGTAAGGATTCCGTCCTCCTGTACATGATGGGACTGGCCCAGATACTTTTATGAACGTATATGGTCCCAACTTCACATTCACTCAAGCTGATACATTCCTGAATCGGCTCTCTTACAAAAAATCTTATCCCGTTGGCAGACTGGCATTGCTGAACTGGATAAACCCCACTTCTACGTAGGCCCACTTGACTACTCGGGTTCTGCAGACTTACGGGATATTCCTGCGAGAGGTGGGACTCTATCATGCCATCCAGGGCACCTGTCACGGGCTTCCTATCAATAAGCCATTGTTCTTGGCGCTCGTGGAGATATATAACCGGCGAACGGGGACGTTCTTTGCACCCGGAGGGGAGTTGGGGCTTGCTCTCCACGAGATGTATACTGTCTCCAAGCTTCCGTGGGGGAACGAGCCTTTCGAGGTGTACACCCCGTCGAACGAGGAGCTCGAGGACCTGAACCGACGACTCCCAGGTTTTGTTGCGGTGTACCAGGAGTTGCTATGCCATCATAGTGCTTGTCACCAGATGGCTATAAAAAAAGAGGATAGCTCAGAAGGGAACGCTCCCCACACCACATCCTGGGTCAATTATCTTTTTAAAGTTGGCCCTTCTGGCGAGGTTATTCCTCGAACCCCTCAAACCCAGGGAGAGATAAAAGACCTGATGTTGAGCGTCAAGAAGTCGCGGTCTAATAGCGACATATTCGGGAGTCAAGCTGACTCTCTTAGCTATTTTTACTACGGTACCAGGCAGATGTCTGAGAAAGCGCTCCTGGCTGGATTTTTGATGATATGGTTACGGAACTGCATAGTCTCGGGGGGGGGGGGGGGGGGGGGGGGTTCTATTGAGAGGATCAGCCGCCACTTCATTCTCCCTGCCGTTAAGCTGGTATTTGGAGTTAGACTGGCTCTTCTCCCAGCTATGGTGTGTAGCATACACCATGGTCTTCGAACATTCTCGTCCAAGGTTATTGCCCGCAAGAAGACCCTGGACTTTGAGCGCATAGAGCTACATTTCCACTATTTGATGGGGTGGTTGTTGATGCACTACAAGTCTTTGATGGGATCTGGAACAACGGAAGATGCTACAGACGAAGACGCTTTCCTTTTTTAATGCCATCACCAACCTTGGGAATACAGTACTATGCCAGTTTGTCGGAGGGCGCTGGCGAGGGTGGATGGGTGTGACTTTTTCGTGTCTGTTCCTCATTTTTTCGATGAGGAAGTGAGGGATGTACACCTTGATGGTACCGGACCTCCTCATTTTCTGTCTCCGAAGATGCTCATCTGGTTGCGCAACATTCGCCCCGCACATCTGGTTTATCGTAACCGCGATAATGTGTACTTGGAGCCCTACCTGCTTAGTAGGTTTTCCCGCCAATTTGGCTATAGCCAGTTATTCCTTGACTGTCCCAGCCCTTGCTTGGGCTTTGAAGGTAGCGTTCTTGATGGTGTCAGGGCGTAGAATTATTATGACGCTTATCATACTCGGACCAGCTTCTCGGTCCCTGATACTAAGGTGCCGAGGGAAATTTTGTACGTGGCTGCCTTGTATCATGTTATGGTGAACAAGCCCCCTGTCAATTTTGATCCGAGTACCAGTTTCATCGTGGGTACCGGTTTAGAGGAAAAGCCCAATGGGCTAAGGCTAGAAAGCAACTAGCGCTCCAGACTCCCCTCCCTGAATCAGAATCTTCCGAGGCGGCTGAGGAGGACGATGATCATGATAGCGAAGACTCTCTTTCTTTTGGGGGTGAAGAAGTAGCGAATCAACCGCTTGCCACACCAGACGAACTGGCGGAGGGTACGCCGCTTGCTACCCAAGAGGAAGTAGTGAGGGAAGGACAGCCTCCCGCTGTGCCTGGTCCCTCACGCAAACGAGTCAGATGTGAGTCTTCTGACGGTAGAACGACCTTTTCTGTGAAAAGAGCCGCCGTTAGGTCTCGTGGGTTGCTTATTACCGAGAGGGGTGAGGATGCTGACGGTGCTCCGGAGGTAAGACTATGTTGGAGCTATCTCTTTGTTGTGGCTTTCTTTTTCTTGGAGATATGACCTAATCATTTTTCTTTGTAGGCATCTGACGAACCAGGCTCTCATGAACCGTCTGCTGCCCCTGGAGTTGATCCGGCCCTTGCTGCTTTGATTAGCAGCATGTGTGCCGCGGTCTTTTCTGTGGGGGCTCTCTCAGTGGCGGTTGGGGACTCCCAAGTTGCTGAGGCTTCGGTCCAGGGTGACGAAGGTTTCCTCGGGCCTGTCTCTGAGATTGCTGAATTGCAGCAAAGCGACGCCGATCTCGTCGCATCCCCTCCCGAGGGTGCTGGGGCGGAGGAGTCTATTATATTCGACTCGGAGGTCGCTGGTGGAGAGGTTGTAGTGGCCGTAGAAGAACCTTAGCCTCCACACTCTTCCGCTGGTAAGATAAACCAAATATTGACTAGTGAGGGGGCTTATTTGCTCTATCAACATATCCTCCAAGTCAAATCGATTCATGGTTGTCTTGGCCCTGCAGGTCCTGACCCTTTACTTCCCACAGCGGATGTTCTTGGGTAAGGCTCGGCTTGCTGCGATCTGGGGGAAAGGGGCGTTTCTTCTCCTTCACCGACTCATGTCAAGAGGCCTCCCGCCAGCTCCGGGCAGATGGGAGTGGAGCTTGTTCCGGGAGCGATGGACTCCGCCTCATCCTCTGCTGCTTACACGGCTTCGGAGATTGACTTCTCGGCCCTGCCGAGCATTCAATTTCTGCGGGCTGCTGAAGAGGAGTTGGCCGCTGTTCAGGCGTCCTTCCGTACGGAGTTTGTTTCTCTCATGGCAGAAGCGGCGAATTCTGTCACGTCTTTTTCAGTGTTGCCAGCTACACTCCCGTTGACGCTGGCTTCTTCGGAGGCTCTGGACGAGGTGTCGCAGGATGTGTTCGACAGCTTCTATCGCCATTTAAAGAGGGGCATAGATGCTGCCGTAGAACGGGGGATCCCTTTTTCTCTGTCCCTGCGGTGCACTCGGGGTCAGATTGAAACTTTGAAGACTCTTCCTGGCGGGGTGGGGTTGGCTGCGCTCCTGGAGCCCAAGTTGGCAGAGGCTGATCCGCTCGTGACCCGATTGCTGGTGTTATGGCAAGATGACTTGCCTGCTACGATTGAGCGGGAGCGGGGCTTCCTTATTGCCGCTCGAAATAGGATAAAGCTCGCTTGAGACACTGCCGGGCCAGTTGTGAAGGGGGACCTTGACAAGCTTTCCGCTTCGTATGACAGGCTGGGTCGTCGAAGTCAAGCTTGTAGGGCTCGAAAAGAGGCTGCTTCTCGCGGAATAGCTGACACGAAGGAGCGGATTCTCGCACTTCAGAGGGAATTGGCCTTCCTAGAGTCGGAGCTGAAGGCTGTTCATGCGGAACAGGAGACAATCGTTCGGGAGGCCGAGAAGGTTTCCCGATCTTCTATTAACCTGGAGCGGGCTTTCAAGAAATTCGAGGACAACTGGCAAGCTCATGCTCATCTGGAGGACGCGGCGGTGCTGACCCAAGAGGCGGAGTGTCGAGCTAAATAGAGGTTTGAGCGGTCGGTTGCCTTGCTGACGGACCGTATCACGGCATTATGTGCCCCGGAGCAGTGATCAGTTTTCTATTTTCTTTTGCTCTCTTTTCCCTTTTTTTTCTTTTTGTTTTCATTTTGTAAGGGATGTGATCCCAAATGATGTAGCACTTCGAATTTTGAATAAATGAGCATGTTTCAACTCATCTTCTCTTTCTTGTACTCGTAGGGTTTGTGGAATTGGACCTGCTGGAGGATTATTTGTGGACCTGTTACCCTGGGCGTACCTTGGTTTTAGGTACGAGTAACAAGTTTTTTGGAGAGGAATACCTAGAACAACTTTGCGATAAGGCAGCTATAGAAGTTTTTGGTATTTGAGAGAATGCCAAGGAGCAACTGGGCTCCCAGGCATGATAGGGAAGGGATGGGCGTGTACTGGAGACCCAGTACAGCACTGTGGTCGACTGAGGACATTTGTGGTCAACAGAGGACATTTGTGGTCAACAGAGGACATTTGTGGTCAACAGCAGACATTTGTGGACCTATTATCCTTGTCGTACTCCGGTTGTGGGTACAGATAATAGGTTGAAAGGGAACCGACATACTTACTCAGAGGTAATGAGGACATGGCAAGTATGAAGGTTTCTTCTACGGAGCCTTCCCACGCAGAGGTAATGAGGATATGGCAGGAGTGGGCTCAATGAAGAGGGGGTACATAAAATGGCTCAGAGGTAATGAGGACATGGAAGTTTTATGTAGGGGGTAATTTGTTTTTGGCGGAAGTGAAACGACTCAGAGGTAGCATCGACATGGTCGTTTTGGAAGTTTGTGGACCCGTTACCCTTTTTGTGCACTGGAAGTGCGGGTAGTGGATCGTGAAGGAGGATCTCTTATAGGAAGAAAGTTAAGAGGTATGATCATAAATGACTTACTATCTGAAAGAGTGACCGGGATGTGAGTTCAGAGGCACCAGCGGGTACATGACTCGATATTATGAAAGTGTGAGTTCAGTGGCACCAGCGGGCACATGACTCGATAATCTGGGATGTTGTGGATGTGAGTTCAGCGGCACGAGATGGTACATGACTCGGGAATGATTAGAAAATGTGGGAATGAGTTCAGAGATACCAGCAGGTACATGACTCGATGTATAGAATCAGAATGTAAGTTCAGTGGTACGGGGAGGTACATAACTCAACACTCTGAGATGTCTCGAGAATTTTGTTTCAGACATAATACTTCTTCAGGAACTTGCCATTGATGGGCAACATGAGCAAGTCTCCATTTTGCTTTGCGAGGCGGTAGGCGCCGTTGGAGAATACAGCTTCGATAATGAACGGGCCTTCCCATTTTGGTTGGAATTTGCCGACGGTTTTATGCGTCATAACCATCGGCCTCCGAACCGCCAGAACGAGATCACCTACTTGGAATGTTCTGACCTTGACCTTCTTGTTGAAAGCTCCGGAGATTCGGGCTTGATACAGCTCAATTCGTTGCTGAGCTAACAGGCGCTTCTCATCTAGGGCCTCCAATTCCTGTAGTCCGCGATGGTGGTTTTCGTCTGTCGTCAACTGATGTGTGAGGGCGACGCGGAGTGAGGGGATCTGAGTCTCTAATTGGAGGACTGCCTCACTCTCGTACACCAGGGAAAATGGTGTATTCCCGGTGGTTGTTCGAACTGTGGTACGATACGCCCATAAGCATTCGCCGAGCTTCTCGTTCCAGTCGAACTTGTTAGAGGACACGAATTTCTTGAGTAGCTTGATTATGGTTTTGTTGAATGCTTCTGCTAACCCGTTGGCTGCTGGGTTGTAGGGTGTCGAAGCAATATTTTGAATTCGGTGCTTGTCGCAGAACCGATAAAATGCGTGGCTTGCGAACTGTGGCCCATTGTCGTGAATGATCCTTCGGGGCAGTCCAAAGCGGTAAATGACATGATGCTTAAGGAAGCTGATCATGTTTAAAGTTTTCACCTCTTCCAATGGGATAGCTTCCGCCCATTTGGAGAAGTAATCGGTGATTGCGAGTATGAATCGGTGTCCTCTGGACGAAGGCGGGGTAATTGGGCCGACGATGTCCATACCCCATGCTTCGAATGACCAGGAGGCCACAGTCGGATGTAGGAATTCAGATGGCTGGTGGATGAAGTCGGCGTGGATTTGGAAGGCTTTGCACTTTCATGCATAATCTATCGCATCTGCAACCATCGTGGGCCAGTAATAGCCCATTCGGCGAAGGCGATCTTGCAGTTTTGGGCCAGGTTGATGGGCTCCACAGACACCATCGTGGGCCTCGCGTACGGCTTCCTTGGCTTCTGTATTTGATAGACACCGAAGCAGCAACCTATCATAGGATCGGCGATACAGCATTTTCGTCTCCGTATCATAGAAAAATATGAGAGAACGCCTTCTGATAGAAGTAGCTTCCTTCAGATTCTCTGGCAGGATGTCGTATACTACGAAGTCGATGAACGACTGTCTCCAGTCTGGTGCTTCGTCGACTGAAAGGGCGGAGTAGCTTTCAATGCATCGAACGTTATCCTTAGGACAGACCAGTTCACGGCCTATTATGTCGACCTGATGACGAGCGTAATTTGGCACAGCTAGGGAAGCGGCCAAACCAGCTAGGGCATCAGCCTCAATGTTGTGGAGTCTGGGAACATGTTCTATGAAGAATCCTTCCAGAGACGAGATAATGTCGATTGCTATTCGATGATACAAAATCATGTCTTCGTAGCGGACCTCGTACGACCCCCGAATATGATTGACGATTAACTGTGAGTCGTCGTATGCTTCAAAATACTCTACCCCCAGCTTCTTTGTGAGTCAGAGGCCAATGAACAAGGCATTGTACTCGGCCACATTATTTGAGCAGGGCTCTGTGAGTGAGTAGGCCCGATTGATCACCAAGCCGGAGGGAGAAATCAGCACCACTCCAACTCCAGCGATGATGTTGCCTTTGGGTCCAGTTCTCGAAGCGCCGTCGAAGAACATTCGCCAGATGGCATCGTGGGAGACTGCATTTGAACTGGTGACCTCGTCCGGTATCTCTTCATATACCCTGGTCGTCCCCGAACCTGGATGTGCTGCTAGAAAGTCTGCCAGAGCCTGGCCTTTAACAGCCTTTTGTGGGACAAAGATCATGTGGTATGGTGATAGTAATATCGCCCAGGTAGCAAGGCGAGAGCTGAGTGCCCCAGGTTTGGTCATGAGGACCCTGAGGGGGTTGATCCGCGATATCACGTGGATGGTTTGTCCCGTGACGTAGTGTCGCATCTTCTGGATGGCAAACACGAGAGCAAGGCATTCCTTTTCTATGGCCGTATATCGATATTCTGGCCCAATCATCTTCCGACTGAGGTAGTATATAGCTTGTTCGTGGCCCGCATCATTGTTCTGTGCCAATAGGGCACCAAGAGAATGTTCTATAGCTCGCACATAGAGAAGGAATGGCTTCCCAGCAACAGGAGCTACCAGGACTGGAGGATTCGACAAATATTCTTTGATGCTGTCGAAAGCGCGATGGCATTCCTCATCCCATACAAAAGAGACTCCCTTCTTCATGAGATGGGTGAATGGTTGACATCGTCCGGAGAGATTAGAGATGAATCTCCTGATGTAAGCTAGCCTGCCTTGGAGGCCTCGGAGTTCGCAGAGATTTCTCGGGGGACCCATCTCCATGATTGCCTTTGTTTTCTCGGGGTCGATGTGAATGCCCTGAGAAGTGATGACGAACCCCAAGAATTTCCCGCTGGAGACACCCAAGAATAATTTCGTAGGGTTCATTTTTAAGTTGTGTGCCCGCATTAGGTCGAACACTGTCCTGAGATCTTGCAGATGATCATCCTTCGAACGGCTTTTGACGGCGATGTCGTCGACGTAGCATTCCACTGTCTTGCACAAGTGGTCTCTAAAGATGACGCTCATAGCTCTCTGGTAAGTAGCGCCAGCATTCCTTAAACCGAAAGGCATAACGGTGTAGCAATATGTGCCAATCGGTGTTCGGAATGATGTGTACTTTTCGTCATCAGGGAATATCTTGATCTGGTTGTATCCTGAGAAGCCATCCATGAAGGACATACGTTCGAAGCCGCAGGTGTTGTCGATCATAATATCTGTGATAGGGAGAGGGAATTCATCTTTATGGCATGCCTCATTCAGATTCTGGAAGTCAATGCATATTCGGATCTTCCCGTTCTTCTTGAGAACTGGTACGATATTAGCTACCCCGTCTGGATGCTGCTCTTTGCGAATGAAGCTGCTGGCTATCAATTTGTTGACCTCGGCTTCGATGGCATTCATGATATCGGGACGAAACCGTCTTTGCTGTTACTTGACAGGTTTTACATTCGGACGAATATTGAGTTTGTGGGGTACGATCTCGGGGTCCAATCCTGGCATATCTTAGTAGCTCCAGGCGAACACATCGATATACTCTTTGACGAGTTGGAGCAGCGACTCTCGCTCTTCATCTGTCAGACTCTGGCTGATGAAGATCGGTCTCGGGGAGACTTCATCACCAAGATAAACTTGTATGACCTCATCCTCAGTGAGAGGTTCTCTTTGCTCGAAACGCTTTTCCCATTGTTCATCTAGCTGTTGGGCCCACGGCTCTAGCTCGAGAATTTCTGGAATGCCTTCATCTTCTTTATAAGCGTCGGCGAATGCCATGTTGATTAACAGGACTTGTCTGAATACGTCTCCGATGCTAGTATCTGAGTCAGAAGTTGGTGACCCGGTCGAATGTGAATGCCACTCACATTCTTCATCTGAACTTTCAGGGGTCGTTGTGGGCGTCACATACCCTAATCCACATCGAGTCTTGCTATAATAGTCCCGTAGTTTGCCAGCCGGGACCGGGGGCTTCAAAGGTAGTCGTCGTCCAGTACCGTAGTTCAAACCCGGTGTCGTTTCTAGGTCATACCCCTGTTTCTGCATGAGATATTTAGATTGGGGGCTATAAAGATACAGAGGTAGTCTCCCGGCATCCGATCCAAGGTCGACTTCTTCTATGGTGAAGGAATACGGATCGTCCTTCCGGCCGAAGATGATTGGATGGTCCGCTCCCTCGATTATTCGGTAAGCGTCTTCTGCTAGAGTAAGCTGGATTGTGGTGTAGACATTTGTCACCTGTGTGTGTAGGTGAGTGCCTATACCGTGTTCCATAGCGTACATTGTACAAAGCTTATTAAGCTCGAGGTAGTTCAAAGATAGCCCTTTATTGATGAAGTAAGGTATCTTTTCTAGGGAAATTATATCATCTGCGAAGGGAACATCAGTGTGGGCAGCCACATACTTGGCTAGCTCCGGTTCCTCTTCGGCTACCCCCTGTGTGAATGAAGACTGAGAGGACGACCTGGGGAGCTTGATCGTCAGTGGTTCAGTTGATGGAGCTGAGCGTGGAGTTGTTGGCAGACTAGCGACCCCCAGTTTGGTATTCGATATGGGGCGAGGAGTGGCTGGTTTGCTAGAATTGTCAGACCTTGCATCGGGGTGACGACCCTTCTTGGAAAGGCGTATCGTCAGTGGTTTGTCGGAGGGATTGAGCTTCTCCGTTTGGGGCTGGCCGACTCTCGGCAGTCTGATTGTTAGTGGCCCCGTTGTGGATCTTGGCATTTGGCCAGACCTTGGCAGCCGGATTATCATCTGCTCTTCTTGTGTCGAGAGGCTGATTACATCCTTACGCAGAGTGGCGGTAAGGGGTGCAGACCTGTCCGATTTACGAGCTTGGAGGTGGATCGTCAGATGCTCTTCTGATCCTGTGGCTGTCTCGGTACTAGCTTGTACATCTCCTTCACCAAGATGTTTCTTCGATTTTTCGTACAGGCAGGAGTCTGAGTAGTAAGATTTGACCCCTTTAAAGGGATCGATATCAGCAAATTCTATCCTCACGAAGCCGTATTTGTTGACATATTTGAAGCACTGGTGCAGCGTGGAAGGCACGATCATATAATCGTGTATCCATGGGCGCCCCAAGAGGATGTTGTAAGAAGTGTCTGCATCGATGACGTAGCAGGTGACCTCGGATTGGAGGTCGCCAATTTGACACTTCAGACGAATCTTCTCAATAGGATAGCTCCTGCCCGAATTGAAACCGCTGATGGCGGTGTTTGTCGGTGTCAGGCGATGCATTGGGATGTGGAGATGATGTAGCAGACCCTTCGAAATGATGCTTATAGAAGAGCCAGGATCAATGTGCATCCGATCCACCTTTACGTCGTCGATGTATCCAGTGTAGTATAGTGGGCGATCGTGTAGATTTGTTTTGATGAGCATGTCCTGCGGAGTGAAGACGATGTTGGGCATTGCTCCCGTGCAGGCGCTGTCTTGGAGATCGGCAGACGAGTTTTCTCTCGTGAGGTTAACTTGAGCCAGGTATGTGTCGGCATTTTGGAGTGCATCGCTCAAAGCCGCACGAACATCCTTGGAGAGTCTCAGGAGCTCGTATAATGACAACTTGGCCGATGTGTTGGCTAATTGTGCCAAGATGTCGAAGTTGTAGGGCCTCTCCAGCCCTTGGGGTGCCTCTTTTCGGAAGGATTTGTCGAAGCAAGTCTCCCTCGGCCTAGGCTTGTCGGTCGTCGAAGGCTGAGCCGGTCCCGGAGCATCAGTTGTAATGGGTTGATGATCTTCAGCTGGATTGTCAACCATAGGTTGGGATTGCGTCCCAGACCGTGTTACGACGGCTGTAGCTTCTTCGATGTCTGCCGAGATTGTGCGGCAGGATCTGATTTTTCTATTCTTTTTCTTGTAGATAGAAGATGATATGGGCCGAGTCACTTACGATACCAAGTCTGGATGGATCCACATGACCTCCCCTCGTGATGTGGTGAGGGGCACCAAACCAGCAGCCTGATCTCGGGGAGGTGGAAGATTAATAATCTCCATTGTCGCCAGAGGGATGGGGACCACCCCGTCTTGAGTTTCCGTCGAAGGGAAGCTGCCAAATTGTACCGACACCATATTGGCTGCCACCGTTACCTCTTCGAAATTGATGGCCAGAGAGTTCGAATCGATGAGGTTTTGGATGTACCGTTTCAGCTGGTAGCAGTCGTGTGTAGCATGATGGACGTAGCGATGATAATGGCAGTACTTTGGGTTCTCCATCTCTGCCGGCCGCGGTTCCCGTCTTGGTGGAGGAAGCTGAATTCTGTCCCCTTGTATGAGCATGTCCAAGATGGACTTGACGTGACCGTCTTCGAAGGAGTAAGTGATTTGCGGCAATTGTTTGTCTGCCGGCTTTGGCTCAGGTTTCTGTGCCGTGTGGGTCACCATAGCCTGCTTTCCCCTCTTTTCTCGATTGTTGGAGGGGCTACCCCTATTATCGTTGTTGGGACGCTTGCCCTTGTTCTCTCCGTCCGAGATGTGCAATCCCAGTTGGCGAGCCTTCTTCAAACGTTCTTCGGCGCTTGTGGCGCTGATGATGAACGTCTTCCAGTCCTTGAATTGACTTTCGCCCATCCATAGACTGATTGTTGGAAGGAGTCTCTTTTGGCAAATTTCAATTAAGGAGGAATCTGGATTTCCAGAGGGCAGCTTCATGGCGGTTTGGCAGAACCGCTCGATGTAGTTCCTTGTTAGCTCTTTCTCCCCTTGGACGACGTCCATGAGGGTGGACATGGTGATGTCTTGCCCTACTTCGTAGAATCTCTCCAAGAACATGCGCTTGAAGCCGGTGGAGGAGTGGATGCAGTTGTCCGGCAGGTTGCGATACCAGTCGAATGCGACTCCTTCCAATGCCCGAATGAATAATCGTGTGAGAATGGCATCGTCATGGGGCAGATGGTCGGTGGTGACCTCGAAGTAAGTGATGTACCGACTTGCCGAGGTCTTGCCATCATAAGGATTGATATTGAACGGCTTATATCTTGGTGGGAATGGAACATCCCTCCATGCAGCAGGGTATGGTTGCCGTATTCTGAGGTCTTGAGGGTTCTCTCGAGCGTGGAACATGGCTCGGAGCTCCTGGACCTCTCTTCTTGCTTTGCGTGCTTCGTCCACGGCGGTCGGGGCCGTTGTTTTCGGAGGATTATTGTCCGGGTTTGGTGCCGCCGAATTCGAGTCTGCATTGACCGCGGGGCCCGCGCTTGTTTGGCCAGGCGTCCCTCCTTGCAGAGTTGAAAGGGCCTCTTTAATCTCGTCTACAGACTTGACCAAAGCAAGCAATATGGCTTCGAGACTGTCGATGTGCTGGCGATCACTGGAACCACCTTAGTTGCTGTCTGTCATGAATACCGTCTTCACATGAGGAGAGATAGACGGAGCGGTGGAGGAAGTGCCCTTTGAATCGTATCCCTGTAGCGAGAAATCATCGGGGTATGTGGGTATATTCCCTTCTGACTCAGATTCGGAAGGAACAGTACTACCAGTTTCCGAGTTCGCCTCGTCATGGGAGTTGTGGACGTCCTCGGGGACGTCAAGATTTGCTACATCCGATGGGAGAGTTGTCCCCCCGGCTCGTCTTCTTGGAACATCGGATTGCTGTGGAGGCTTGGAGGGGTGCTACCCCCAGCCCCAGCAACCCCCTGCGTTATGGACGACGAATCTCCCACTGTAGCATAATTTGTCTTAGAGCGAGTACCTTGGAAAACTCCGGTGGTGGGCACCCGCTTAGACGACAGTCTTTTAGTCGCAGTGGTTGGGATCTTTGGACTGGGAACATTCGTCTTCTTTCCCCTTCCACCAGCGGGGACTTTTCGAGCAGAGTTGCAGAAGACGACGGGTAGTGCCTCATCTTCTGAAAATGGTTGTTACAGTCTTTGAAAGACAGACTGCCGGTCTTCTTGCATTGTCGTGCTATTACAACAGCAGTTGACGATGACTTGGGTGCAGTGACGTCCGTTGGAGGACTCTTTGCTCCCCGATGCATCTTTTCTTTCCTTGTGTTTGTGGAGGATGGCCTCACGCAAGTCACTTGCTTTGCTGGCTCGGAAATTCCGGGCATGCGAGTGTGTAGGCCTCCCGCCTGTTCCCTGATTCGAAGGTAGCTCGTATACTTGCCTTCGCTCGTTACTGGGAGATGCATGATGACTATCCCGCCCATTGGACGCAGGGGGCAGGGTACGAGTAGCCTTATACAACTTTCCATTAGAGGCCCGCGTGATAATCAGCGGGACGCTCCGATAGTCAGAGGTTGGGGCAGCTGACTGGGCTTGGTGAGCCCGCGCTGCCCTAGACTTCTTCCTTTTAGCACTTACGGCTGCGTAATAGGAAGAGTCCAAGTTGGATACCACAGAGTCTGGCTTATCATCCAGAGAACCATCAGGGTCAGGACCGCATGAGAGACGGTCAAAGACTGATCGAGAGAAGCGTAGAACAGACACTATGCGGCTAGGATCGGAAACCGTACAGGCTGTCTGCATGCGGCTGTCTTTAGCTGTCGGATGAGTTGTTCTTGTGCGACTAGGAGTCACGACCGTGCAGGCTGGCCACATACGGTTGGCAATTATGGCCGCATGGGTTTTCTGCAAGCGATTGACTTCGGTAGCCGCATAAGTTTCATCCATGCGATTGGCAACTGTAGCCGCATAAGCTATGCGGCTGACAGATGTGGCCGCATGAGTTTTCTTTATGCGACTGGCGGATGTAGCCGCATAAGCTTTCTCCATGCGGCCAGTACCCTTATGCGGCTCGGATCGCATAGAGTTCCTAGTCCAGCATCATAATATTTTCTTCTGCCGGACTTGGGGACAACAGAGTCGTCTATGGTCTGAAATGGGGCTGCAGGAGAGTCTTCTCCGCCGTCTTGAGCGACAGAGGGTATCTCTGCAAGAGCCTCAGTAGAAACGAAGGATCGGGGTCTCCACTCCTTATGGGCCTTCTTTGTGCGGGCTCGCTTCTGGACCGAGCCAGCGCTCTTGTCGGACAGTATTTCTTCGAACGCCTGTTGGTCGAACCGGGCGACCATCTTCTGTTGCGTGGAGCCAAGCTTGGCTGCATTCGACTGCATCACCAACTCCTCAGCCGTAGAGAAGTTTGTCCCCAGCAGAGTCGCCATCGTGTTTGCCATAAAATATAAAAGAGCAGAACAGTTTTATGGGAGGATAGGACTTTTACTTCACGTTACGAACTCGCTTGTACAAAGAGAGCCTAGGAACAAAAACCTAGGTACAGCAATCTAAGTACAATTGTTTATTTTTGATTCTGAGGGGTAACGATAGAGGCTCGGAAAAGCGACGACAGCTCTGCCTTAATCCTTGGACGATCGGATGTAGCCTTGGCTCCTGTGACGAGATGCTTGGCGTTGACGAAGAAATGCTCTTCTTGCTCCCCTCGTATTGCTCTTCTGGCTTCTCTCTCTGGATTAATCTCTGTGTATTTTTCTCTCTGATTATTGGGGGAGCGTCCTTTTGCAAGGGAATGACACCTTGCTATTTATAATAATGGGGGACATCATTAGGGTTTGCGATGATTGCCCATTCTCAAAGTGGCGGCGACCTGATAAATGATCAATCTGGGCCATTAATCTTGAGCGTGAAGGATCTGGGCCATTAATGAGGATTATGCCAAATCATGTCAGTAATTAATGTTGATTGCAATAAATCCCCATCGTGATGATTTGCTGATGTCCGCAAATCTAAATGAATCAATTTAATTCATTCCCTTGCCACGTGTCCCAAATTATCGGGATCTGACCCAAAATTTGATTATCTATAGGACACGTGTCCTGTCATCGTTGTTGAGCCGCATGAGGAGGGTTCGTGTTTGGGCCGCATGAAGGTCGTCATGGCCGAGCCGCATGAAAGATTTCATGACCGAGCCGCATGAATAGTCTCTATACTCGAACCGCATGAAGGTTGTCATGACCGAGCCGCATGAATATGTTCATGACCGAGCCGCATGGGGGTCTTCATGGCCGAGCTGTATGAGAGTCTTCATGGCCGAGCCGCATGGATTTCTTCAAGGCCGAGCCGCATGGGGGACCTTCATGATTGAACCGTGTAGGCTTCTCTGTACTGGCCGTGTGAACTCGTCTAATCTGGCCGCATAAACTTGCCTCGAATGCTGTGAAGATTTTCTCCAGTTCCCTAGGAAGATAGTGCTCTTATGTCAGTCATTATGACTACTTTTCGTCAAGGCTGTCAACTGTCAGCTGTCAGCCGTCAGCCGTCAGAGCATTAATTGTCGGCTGTCAGAGCATTAATTGTGTTTGAATGACGCTGGGTACAGCCGTTCTAAAAAATACGTGGCTTCCCTTTTCTAGCCGCATGGAGTCCACTCTGTGTTTGAGCCGCATGGGACTCTTGGCCGCATGTGGCCCCTTGGCCGCATGGATCATTTTTTTCTTCTTTTTCATGCTTCTACACTTGCATCACACTAAAAGTACACCTCCTTACATGCCTACATGCATATTCATCAATGCATTATATTACTATATACATACATGTATCCAAGCATACATATCTTGCATACCTTGTATTATATATACATAACATATATGCATACATACATTCATATATTTACATTCATGCATCCATATACTACAATGCATACATATATACATTACAATGCATACATATATACATTACAATATATTTACATATATACATTACAAATATGGATAGATTACATCCATAGATACAATACATACATATAAGAAAGGGAAAAATGAAAGGGGGGAGGGGACTATATGAGTGTGTGTGTATCTCAGTCAAATGTGTGTGTTAAGGGTGTGACAATGAGTGATAGGGTGTGTGTGTGTAATATGAACTAAAAAACTGTGACAGTGAGATGAAAATGTGAATGAGTGAACAAATGAGTGAGTGAAAGTGTGACACTGGACTAAAAGTAGCAGTGAGGAAAAAGTGTGACATGTGAGTGAATTAATGATAGCAGTGAGTATAAATTAAAGTGACAGTAAGGGGTTTATGTTCTCAGGTTCATGGCATATAAAGGGTTTAATTCTCAGGTTCATGGCATAGGTTAGCAGTGATTACATCCTCAGGTGCATACATGAATATCTCATTAAAGTTCAACTCAGTTTACATCCCAGTTAACATATGTATATTGACAACCATATATCATTCCCATGTATCAATTACTCAGTCATAGTTAAGGTAAACTCAGGTTTTTACTGTTACAACTAATCTCAGTTAACAATTTATTTCAATCATCAATGTAAATTCTATATCAAATCCCAAAAATTATTTCTCAGTTAACAAACCCAATCCACCACAACATCTTCATAGTACCGGGGGATCAAAACAATCATTAATATTCTTCAAATCTCAGGAAATAGGACTCAATCCCAATAAATCAAAAACCTGAAACTGCAGTACATGTTCATGAATATTCAAATGAAAACCCAAAAATTAAAAAACAAACTTGAAATAATTTAGTGAAACACATGCATGGAGTTAGAGACATACCTGACGTGTCCTCGTAGCCCTAAACATGTCCAAAAATCAGGACATACAGTGTCAAAATTCGAAATGCATTATGTATCAGAACATGCAGTGAAGGCTGCCTCGTGCGGCATGTCAAGCTCGACTGGGCTCGACACACAGCACGAAAAGGGTCGTGCTCGTGCATAGTGGTCGAGGGGGACTAGGGTTAGAGGGTCGACACCCTGAAATACGACCATGACGTGTCCACGTGTCGTACGAGACGCGTATCAGACGCGACTGAACCGTGTGCACAGTGTCTGTGCGAACCCGTGCAACCTCGATTTTGTGTCCGACATGACACAAGATGCCATAAAACTCGAGGGAGGCTTGTCATTGGTCGCCTCCACCTCTGTGTCAAGTGGCATGTGTCCACGTGGCATGTCATGTCCGCAAACAGGGTCGGGTAGCAGGGTTGGGTAGCAGGATTTAGAGGTGATTTGAAGGGATTACCTATTGAGAGTCAATCTCAATAAAAAAACCCCAAATTGTGAAGTCCACTTCCTCAAGCAATGTCCAAATGAACCCCCCCTCCTTGCAAGCTAGCCTTCTTCAACCTCTATTCCAGATTTAGAACCAATTGCAAAAGATTGGGATCAATTTGGTAGAGAAATGGTGATAAATGATGAAAGGGGGAAGAAATTAGGGTTTCCTAAAAGGAGATTTCTAAAAGAGGCAAGGGTCAAGAAGAGAGACTTTATAGGGGGAAATTAGGTCTTAAATGGCCGTGGTGGCTGGCCAAATGAAGAGCTAGGGTTAGGGTTTCTTATGGTGGGCTTTGGGCCAAGATTGTTAGCTAGCTAGCTCAAATCCTTAGCCATAAGTCCAAATGCAAAACTCTCCCAATCCTCTCATGAAACCTAGACACACTCAAGTCAACTAAGACCAACTTAAGTTAGATTAGGGTTCCACACTATTCTACCATGCTAACTAAGTCCCCAAAATCAAAGTCAAACTCTAGGCTAGTCTCTAAAGTCACAACTAGCAAAAGTCAAAATCACAACACCAATGCAATAAATAATTCACAAACATCAAAATGACCAAAATATCCTTGGACAAAAATGTAGAAATAAATTACCCTAATTACATGGTTAGGTTCCCTTGGTTATGGTTAGTCTCTAGGTTAAGTAGTATCTAGGGTTTTACTAGCAAAACATCAAAATCACAAATTATCCATCAAAATAGTTTTAAATGAATTAAAAATTACCAAAAATTATAACATGATTTAAATCTCATTATTAAAAGACTAAAATTACAAAAGTTCAAAATTATCCTCATTTAGAAAAGTGGGTGTTACATCGTGCAACATCATGCCTTAGTAAGGACGATCAGTCTTACGGGACAAGGGCATGATAGCGGCAGCGGCAGCGGTGGTGTGGCGGCAGCAGCGGTGCGGCGGCAGCAGTAGTGCAGTGGCGACGGCAACAGCGGTACGACGGTGGCAGCAGCGGCAGTGACGGCAGCAGCAGCCGGCGGGGGGTACGGGGGTATAGGACAAGGGTCGTGGGGAAGAAGATAAGGATATTTTTGTAAAAAAAATTGGTCAATGCAGTTGATTGTTAGCGAAGGACAGTTTCTGTCAAAAGTGGGAGGTGTATTGTATTATGGTAATTAGGTAGGGTGTACCTTGAATTTGGGTAAAACAAGTGGGGTGTAACTCAAAATTTTCATTATATATTTTAGATTGTCAAAATTTTGATAGTCCTATAAATACTAGTGTATAGATACATACAGAGAATTTTCTATTGTCCTGAGTTGTCCTTTCGTGACTATCGGCAGAATTCATTAGCTCTAAACCCTTAAATCGGTTCGAAACTTCAAAAGGTTTGGGTATTTGGGCATTAACAAGGATGGATAACAAGGATTGGGTATTTGGGTCGAAAGCTCATCCTAAACCTATTTTATGTTACTACACTATGATATTTGGGCATTAACAAGAATTAGATATTTTGGTCGAAAGTTCATCCTAAATATATTTTATGTTAGTACACTATGATATTTGGGCATTAACAAGGATTGAGAAGAAAATTTATAAAAATAAAACAAAAATAGAAACATAAAATTAGAGATAGAGAAGATGGAGGAAGAAGATGGGAAAGAAGATATGTACCTTATTTGTGAAGAAGATTTGGGTGCCATCTCAAGGTTGATTGATCGTTGGAATTGAAAGAGCTAGAGAAGGAAGAAGTATAGGGTTTTTAAGTGAATGAACGAGGGAAATGATCTTAAAGAGAGAGAGAGAGAGAGATAGAGAGAGAGAGAATAGAAGTTAGAATGTTTGGGTTTAGGGGTTTGGGATGTCACGCCCCAGTCCCGTAGGACCGATCGTCCTTGCTAAGACGTGATGCCGCATAAGCCTAGTTTGCGCTCACGTAAGGCGGGTTCCATAACGGCCGATTACAGGCTAAGCAGACGGGGTCGTCGCACATAAGTCCTGAAGCAGAAACATTGAATAAGCCAGCGAAACAGTTAGAACCAAAACACAAGTCAACAAAAGAGGCACTTTATTAATATTGAGCAAGGATTACAAAAGCGGCACGAGACCATGATTACAATCACTCAGTCTCACTCTTCTCTCAGGATACAAGCCACTCTGCTCTCTCTCATTTTTCAATACTGTTTGCTATTGATTATCAAAGAACAGAACAATTTTATGGGATGACTGAACTTTAATTCACAATTACAAACTCGCTTGTACAAAGAGAGCATAGGAACAAAACCTAGAAAAAGCAATCTAATTACAATTGTTTAATTTGGATTCTGGGGGATGACGGTAGAGGCTCGAAAAAGTATTATTAACTCTGCCTTACTCCTTGGACGATCGAACGCAACCTCGGCTCCGGCGAAGAAATGCTCTCTATATCTCTCTGCTGCTCTGTGTGTGTACAAGGGAATAGCACCTTGCTATTTATAGAAATTTGTGATGAGTGGGGGTGTACAGCCACGTGGCCACATCCTTGTAACTTCGCCTTGAGAAGTGGGCAATTGGGGATTGGTAAAGATTAATCTTGATCTGTTTGTTGTAATAAATCTAGGCTGTTATGTTGGTTGAAATAAATCTGAACTGCTATGATCTGTTGGTTGTAATAAATCTGAGTTGTTAAGACTTAGTCAACTTATGCACGTGTCCCAACTGTCACTAGGTTGTGAGCCGCATGAAGAACTGTTCCCTGTCTGAGCCGCATGAGGGTGGCCTCACAACCGAGCCGTATGAGGGTGGCCTCAGGACCGAGCCGCATGAGGGTGGTCTCATAATCGAGCCGCATAAGGGTGGCCTCATAACCGAGCCGCATGAGGGTGGCCTCATAACCGAGCCGCATGAGGGTGGCCTCATAACCGAGCCGCATGAGGTAGCCTCACATCCGAGCCGCATGAGGATGGCCTCATAACTGAGCCGCATGAGGGTGGCCTTATAACCGAGCCGCATGAGGGTGGCCTCACATCCGAGCCGCATGAAGTTCACTCAGGCGATCCGTATAAAGAACTTTATTAGGATTTGTGAACTGTGTCAGCTAAAAGATTTTCTCCTTTTTCTATGTTGTACCTCTCCTTTATGTCAGAGCCATCATGTCAGATCCATGTCAGAGCTGTTACTTTGTGTCAGAGCATTAATGGCCTGCTGCACAGAGTAATGATGGCCAGCTGTATTAGGCCTATTTCGAACTACATAAGGCCACGTGGCCATTCCTGAGCCGCATAAAATTGTCTGAGCCGCATGAAGCTCTGATGGATTTTTGAGCCGCATGAGACCCTCCAGTTTTGAACCGCATGGAGTTTCTGGGCCGTATAGGATTTTACTATTCATTTCCATGCTTCTACAAGATCCCTTCAAAGTTTTCAATTTGCAAAATTGAAATACTTTGAATAAGAAGCATGGGTAGGTCAGCATAAGCTCTTCATGCCGCATAGACTTTTCTGGCCGCATAGACTTCTCTGGCTGCATAGTCTGGTCTTTGTGCCACGTAGGCGTCTCATTAATTACTCCTGATTTGTTTTCGATTTAAAGCCGCCTTTTGGGTAGGATCCCAAGAGTCGGCATTAAATATTTAGATTTGCCTTAATGATTCTGAGCATTATTTTTTGCATGAAATATGATAGAACCCCAAGGGTCGACTTTATCTTCTAGGCAGCACGCAACCCGAAGCGTCTATCGGTTCACACGCCCTTGCCAGCCTATAAATATGAGTGAATTTTTGAGGAGAGAGATTCTTTACTCTCCTTACTCTCTTCAAACTTTTGCGCCCTAGCCGCCGTCTCTTCTTCTCCTTCGATCACCAATGGCTCCTAAGGCATCCTCCAGTACGGCGACAAAGGGCAAAGGAGTTGCCTCCTCGTCAGCGATCCCAGTTCACCCCGACGTTCATCCTGCCATTAACGATAAGAATGTTGGGAGACAACTGTATGGACTTAAACCCTAACCGTAACGGTTACGTTGCATGTTTTATGCGCGAGCCTTTCTCTTTGGCATATTCTTCATCTTCATTGAACTGTTTAAGTTCGGTGTGATGAATCCGCATGAACGTCTTATGTCCGAGCTGCATGAGGGTGGCCTCATGTCCGAGCCGCATGAGAGTCGTCATGTTGCCGCATAAGCACTTTATGAACTGGGTCGCATGAAGACCCACCAAACAGAGCCGCATAAGCTCTTCATAAACTGTGCCGCATAAGGCCCACCTAATCAGAGCCGCATGAACTCCTTTAAACTGTACCGCATAAGGCCTACCTAATCAGAGCCGCATGAACTCCTTTAAACTGTGTCGCATAAGGCCCACCTAATCAGAGCCGCATGAACTCCTTTAAATTGTGCCGTATAAGGTCCACTTAATCAGAGCCGCATAAAGTCCTTTAAACTGTGCCGCATAAGGCCCACCTAATCAGAGCCGCATGAACTCAGAATATACTAAGTGGTTTTCTCTGGCCATCTTCTAACTTGTTTCTTGTCTTTTTTTTAGTGAAGTTGCCAGTTAATCCTGCGGGAGAACTCTTTGTAGGTCGCGCCCAATCTGCTGTGGGTATGAGGTTCGACCACATAGTTGAGTATGTGTCAAACCAACTCCCCAAAGATGAATCTGAGGAAAGGCCGAGAGATATCAAAAACCAGTCCTTCTTCTTTCTTGCTGGCATGATGAACTCAGGGAAATTGGGGGGCCAACACCTGAAACCTGCGTTCCTCTTCGGAGATGCCCTGACTGTAAAGAACTCTAGCATCTTGGACATATCCAAAAGTAGGAGTTTTTCTTCTAACGGCATGGCGATCCACATTCCTCAGATGGAACGTCACTTCCCACTGTCGTGGTTCAACATGTTGCCAATGGACAGGAAGATGGTGGATTCCTTGACTCCGAGCCGGAACGGAATGTTTGTGGGTGACATTCACTATAACAGAAACTTGGGGTCGGTAGTCGCTACCAGGACACCGATCAGCTGCTATGTGATGGGGTTGGCGCCAGCTACTTTCTTGAATGTGCAGGGTCCTAACTTCAGGTTCTCTCAAGCTGACACTTTCATGAACCAGCTTGCTCAGAAGGGATCTTACCCCATTGGTCGGTTGGCGCTGCTGAATTGGATAAACCCCATCCCTTCGTGGACCAACTTGACTATGTGGATTTTGCGGTCCTACGAGAATCTCCTGCGCGAGATCGGATTGTATCATGCCATTCGGGACACCTGTTATGGTTTGCCCTTAAACAAAAAGCTTTTCATGGCTCTTCTAGAAATGTATAACCGCCGAACGGGGACCTTCTTTACACCAGGAGGGGAGATGGGACTCGCTCTTCACGAGATGCGTGAAGTCTCCAGGCTGTCCTGGGGCAATAAAGTCTTTGAAGTGTATACCCCCACGAACGAAGAGTTCGAGGAGTTGGAGCAGAGGTTCCCGGGCTTTGTTGCTGTCTACCGGGAATTGCTGTATCATCACAGCACGTGCCAGCAGATATCGAAAAAAAAAGAATGACAGCTCGGAAGGGAACCTTCCGCATACAAAGGCCTGGCTCACTTACCTCTTTAAGCTCGACGCCTCAGATCGGGTTTCTTTCCGAAGTCCTCGAACTCGAGAGGAGGTGCAGGACCAGGTGTCAACCGCCAAGAGGATAAGAACCACCGGCGACAGATTCGGGAGTCAATCTGACTCTTTTGCTTATTTTTATCAAGACACTCAATAGTTGTCCGAGAAGGCTCTTCTGGTAGGCTTTCTGATGGTATGGCTACGGAACTGCGTAGTTCCTGGAGGGACTGGCTCTATTGAGAGGATCAGCCGTAATTTTATCCTTCCTGTGGTGAAGCTAGTCTTCGGGGTCAGACTAGCTCTCCTTTCTGCCATGGTGTGCAACATACAACGTGGCCTCCGTACTTTCTCGTCCAAGGTCATTGCCCGTGATACGATGAAAGACTTTGAGCGAATCGAGCTGCCCTATCATTATCAGATGGGGTGGCTGTTGATGCACTGCCGGTCTTTGATGAGGCCTGGTCTAGAAGATGGCGTCACTGCGGATGATGCTTTTATCTTCCAGTATCGTCGTATGCCTTGGGAGTGCAGTACGTTGCCAGCCTGTCGGATGGCGCTGGCGAGAGTGGATAGATACACCTTTTTCGTGTCTCTCCCTCCTTTTACAGATGAAGAAGTGAATGGGGTACACCTTGATGGTATTGGGCCCTCCATCTCCTGTCTGATAAGATGCTCCTCTGGTTGCAGAACATCCTATAGAAGCATGGAAAATGACAAGAAAAGGCTCATGTGGCTCAGACAGAAGGAGCCTTATGCGGCTAAGAAATCCATTAGAAAACGCATGCGGCTCAAAGTCCTTTAGAGCCTCTTGCGGCTCGGATAGCTCCATGCGGCTCAGAAAAGAGCCACGTGGCCCTAAGTAGTTCTCCTCTACAGCTGGCCACAAAGCAATTGCTGCATTAAATGCCCTGACGGCAGCTATGACAATAACAGCCCTGACAAGTGACAGCTCTGACATAAAGTCAAAATAATGACTCTGACATGATGGCATGTTCCTAGGGAAACGAAGAAAATCTTTGTTACAGTTGGCACGATCCACCGACCCCGAAGCTCCCTATGGGACTGCCACGTTCATGTGGCTGCCATGCTCATGCGGCTGCCATCTTCATGCGGCTGCCACTCCTATGCGGCTGCCACTCCTATGCGGCTGCCACCTTTATGCGGCTGCCATCTTCATGCAGCCGCCTCCCTCATGCGTCTGCCATCTTCATGCGGTGGCCCACCCTCATGCGGCCACCACCTTCATGCGGCTGCTACCTTCATACGACTAGGATTGTGAAGGGGGCCACCTGTATGCGGCTCACTTAGAGGCCGCACTCATGCGGCTCTGTCAGACGAGACACATGGCGTTCCTCATGACAGTTGAGACACGTGGCTGTCTTATCTCCTCGGAATTATGGCTGCTCACAAATCATAACAACCAGATTTAGTGCAATCACCATAATTACACGGATCAAATCAGATTTATTGTAATTAAGCAAATTGAACACGTGGCGGGAGATCCGAGCTTGTCATGACAAATTATGAAGATTCATTGCAATCAACATTAATTGCCCATACGGATTTGGCGCAATCAAGAATTAACTGCCCAGATATAATGCAATCAAGATTAATGGTCCAGATGATTGGCCGCCGACTTTTCAAGGGGGAATCATGGCAAACCCTAATGATCACACCCCCACTTTTATAAATAGCAAGGTGCCATCCCCTTGCAAACCCTGGAGAACTGGAGCCCCAGGGAGAACTGGAGAATTGGGGAGAAAAAGTGAAGGAGAATTTTAGAGAGAAGGAGACTCTCTCCACCCGGCTGGACACACAGAGAGACAAAGGCACGCACAGAGGATTCTTCCTACGCATCCCGAGGGCATTTCTTCATCAGAGCCAAGGCTACGTCTGATCGTCCAAGGAGTAAGGCAGAGCTGCCGTCGCTTTCCCGAGCCTCTACCGTCACCCCTTAGAATCAAAAATAAATAATCGTACTTAGATTGCTGTACCTAGGTTTTCGTCCCTAGGCTTTCTTTGTACGAGCGAGTTTGTATTGTGAGTCTAAGTTCAGTCCTCCTATATAATTGTTCTGTACTTTTACAATCAATGGCAAACACGATGGCGAATCTGCTGGGGACAAGCTTCTCCACAGCTGAGGAGTTGGTGACGCAATCGGACGCAGCCAAACTTGGCTCCACCCAACAAATACTGGTTGCCCGGTTCGACCAGCAGGCGTTTGAAGAAATGCTCTCCGACGGGAGTGCTGGTCCGGTCCAGCGACGAGCCCGCACGAAGAAGGCCCGCAGGAAGTGGAAGCCCAAATCATTCGCTCCTCCCCAAGCTCCCGAAGGAGTACTCTCTGTTGCCCAAGACGGCGAAAATGACCCTCTTACGGCCCCACTTCAGACCATAGAGGACTCTGCTGTCTCCATGTCCGGCAGAAGAAAACACTACGATGCTGGACTTGCAGGGGCAAAGAGAAACTCTGTGCGGTCAAAGAAGAAGCCTCATAGGGACGCCAGCCGCATGAAGACTCATGCGGCTACCGAAGCCAACCGCATGCAGAAGGCTCATGTTGCCAAAACTCTCAGCCGCATGAAGGAAGCTCATACAGCCACGACTGCCAGCCGCATGCAGACTCCTTATGCGACCACCGCTCATAGCCGCATACAGAAGGGTCATGCGGCCACACATGCTAGCCGTATATAGATAGCCTGCACGGCCACCAATCCCAGCTGCATACCATCTGCTCCATGCGGCTCACGGTTAGTCTTTGATCGCCTCTCATGCGGTTCTGACTCGAGATGCTCCCAAAGAAATGTGCCAGACTCTATGCACCCTCGGGTGTTAGGGCGAAGAAGTCTAAGACAGCACGGTCTCGACGATCTCAGTCAGTTGTCCCAACCTCTGACCATCCGAGCGCACCGCTCACTGTTATACGGGCCTCCGATGGAAAGTAGTACCGAACCACTCGAGTCCAGCCCCCGACAGCAAACAGACAGAGTGGTTCCCAAAAGTCTTCCAGCAATCAAGGAGCAAACATGATGCCAATACACTCGGATGCTCGGGTTTCCCGGGCCCATAAATCGGGTGTAAAAGTTTGCTCGAGACGCACCTGACCTGAGTGACGTGATCCTTCACAAGCGCAAAGAAAGAGAAGAAGCCTCGGTGTGCAGAGAGTCCTTCCCTGGACATCACTGCACTCAAGTCATTGTCAACTGCTGCTGTAGCAAGGCGGCCACACAAGAGGATCGGTAATCCGTCTTCGAACGACTACAACACCCAAGCTCAGAAGACGAGGCACTTCTCGTCGCCTCCTCCAATTCTGCTCAGAGGATCCCTGGTTGCGGGAGAGGAAAGAAAACAAACGTCTCCAGCCCTAAAATCTTGACCAAGAACCTCTCTTCTAAGCGATTGTCCACAACTGCCACATGAGGAGTTTTCTAAGGTACCCGCTCAAAGACGAAATCTACCACGCTTGGAGAATCGTCGTCCACATCTCTGGGAGGCACTGGAGCTGGGGGTAGCACTCCTCCAAACATCCGTGACAACCCGGTATTCCAAGAAGATAATCCAGTAGAAACGGTTTCCCCAACAGACGCAGCAGGTTCCAACGTCCCCGAGGACGTCCGCGACTCTCAAGATGAGGCAAGATCTAAAGCTGGGGGTATCACTCCTTCTGAGTCCGAACCAGAGGAGAACATTCCCACATACCCTGATGACTTCTCTGTACAAGGGTATGACTCAGAGGGCGCGTCCTCCACCGTCCCTCCCATCTCTCCTCATGTGAGGACGGTATTCATGACAGACAGCAACCAAGATGGTTCCAGTGATCGCCAACACATCGACACTCTGGAGTCCATACTGCACACCTTAGTCAAGTTTGTGGACGAGATCAAAGCGGCCCTTCCAACTCTGCAAGGGAGGACGCTTGGCCAAACAAGCTTAGGTCCTGCGGTCAATGCGGACTCAAACTCCGCTGCACCAAACCCGGGCGACAATCCTCCGACAACATCGGCTCCCACTGCAGCAGATGAGGCCTTCAAGGGAGGCTGCCTACATCAGGAGGTTCATCTCTAACCTCTCTGGGCGATGTCAGCCATTCACCTACCTCATGAAAAAAGGCATCTCCTTCGTATGGGATGAGGAATGCCAGCGTGCATTCGACAACATCAAAGAATATCTGACGAACCCTCCAGTCCTGGTGCCCTGGTTGCTGGAAAACCATTCATGCTCTATGTACGAGCTATGGAGCATTCTTTCGGTGCTCTACTAGCACAAAACAATGATGCAGGCCATGAGCAAGCTATATATTACCTCAACCGAATGATGATGGGGCCAGAACACCGATACACTACCGTAGAAAAGGAGTATCTTGCTCTAGTGTTCGCCATTCAGAAGATACGACACTACGTCACGGGATAAACCATCCATGTCATATCAAGAGTCAACCCCCTCAGGGTCCTCATGGCTAAGCCGGGTGAACTCAGCTCTCGTCTCGCTGCCTGGGCGATATTACTGTCCTCCTACCACATGATCTTCGTCCCACAGAAAGCGGTTAAAGGTCAAGCTTTGACAGACTTTTTAGCGACTCATCCAGTTCGGAGTCAACCAGAATAGACGAAGAGATTCCAGATGAGGTTGCCAATTCAAATGTGGCCTCTCATGATGTCGTATGGTGAATGTTCTTCGACGGTGCTTCCAGAACGGGACCCAAGGGCAACATCGTCGCTGGAGTGGGAGTAGTGCTGATCTCTTCCACCGGGCTGGTGATCAATCGGGCCTACTCCATCACGGAGTCCTGCTCAAATAATGTGGCCGAGTACAACGCTCTGGTCATTGGCCTCCGACTTGCAAAGGAGCTGGGGGTAGAGTATCTTGAAGCATACGGTGATTCGCAGTTAATCGTCAATCAAATTCGGGGTTCATACGAGGTTCGCCATGAAGACATGATCTCCTATCACCAAAAAACGATTAACATCATCTCGTCCTTGGAAGGGTTCTTCATAGAACACGTTCCCAGGCTCCAGAACATTAAAGCCGATGCCCTAGCAGGTCTCGCCGCTTCCTTAGCACTTTCGAATCATGTTCATCATCTGGTTGACATCATAGGCCGTGAGTTGGTCTGTTCCAGGAATAATATTAAATGTATTGAGAGTTACTCCGCGCTGACAATCAACGAAACACCAGACTGGAGACAACCATTCATTGACTTTGTAGTCTACGACATCCTGCCAGAGAATTCGAAGGAAGCCACTTCTATCAGAAGACGTTCCCTCAGATTCTTCTACGATACAGAAACGAAAATGCTATATCGGCGATCATACGATGGACTACTGCTTAGGTGTCTGTCAAATACAGAAGCCAAAGAAGCTGTACGTGAAGCTCATGATGGCGTCTGTGGGGCCCATCAGCCTGGCCCAAAATTACAGGATTGCCTTCGACGAATGGGCTATTATTGGCCCATGATGGTTGCAGATGCAATAGACTATGCACGAAAATGCAAAGCCTGTCAAGTCCACGCAGATTTTATCCACCAGCCATCCGAGTTTCTACATCCGACGGTGGCATCCTGTCCATTCGAAGCATGGGAAATGGACATCATTGGTCCGATCACTCCACCTTCGTCCAGAGGACATCGCTTCATACTCGCAATCACAGATTACTTCTCCAAATGGGCAAAAGCTGTTCCGCTCACAGAAGTCAAGACTTCAAACGTGATCAGCTTCCTCAAGCATCACGTCATCTATCGCTTTAGACTTCCCCGAAGGATCATCCACGACAATGGTCCACAGTTTGCAAGCCACGCCTTCTATCGGTTCTGCGACAAACATCTGATCCAGAATATTGCTTTAACGCCTTACAATCCGGTAGCGAATGGGTTGGCAGAAGCGTTCAATAAAACTATAATCAAGCTGCTCAAGAAGTTTGTGTCTTTCAACAAATGCGACTGGAATAAAAAGCTTGACGAATGCTTATGGGCATACCGTACTACAGTACGGACGGCCACCGGGAATACACCATTCTTCTTGGTATACGGGAGTGAGGCAGTTCGCCCCTTGGAGACCCAAATCCCCTCATTCTGCGTCGCCCTCACCTATCGATTGACGACAGACGATAATCACCATCGCCGACTACAAGAGTTGGAGGACCTAGACGAGAAGCGTCTGTTAGCTCAACAACGAATTGAGCCGTATCAAGCCCGAATCTCTGGAGCTTTCAATAAGAAGGTCAAAATCAGAACGTTTCAAGTAGGCGATCTTGTTTTGGCAGTTCGGAGGCCGATGGTCATGACTCACAAGACCGCCGGCAAGTTTCAGCCAAAGTGGGAAGGCCCGTTCATCATCGAGACTGTATTCTCCAATGGAGCTTACCGCCTCGCAAAGCAAAACGGAGACTTGCTCATGTTGCCCATCAACGACAAGTTCCTAAAGAAGTATTATGTCTGAAATGACATACCGTAAATATCTCAGACTGTTGAGTTATGTACCCTCCGGTACCGCTGAACCCACAGTCTGCCTCCAAATATCTCAGATTGTTGAGTTATGTACCCTCTGGTACTGCTGAACTCACATTCGGCCTCCAAAAATCTTAGATTATCGGGTCATGTACCCCTTGGTACCACTGAACTCACCTACATTTATCCTCAAAATATCCCAGATTGTAGAGTTATGTACCCTATGGTACCACTGAACTTACATTCTGCTTCTAAATATTCCAGATTGTAGAGTTATGTACCCTCTGGTACCGTTGAACTCACATTCTGCCTCCGAATCTTCCAGATTGTCGAGTTATGTACCCGTAGGTACCGCTGAACTCCCATCCTGGTCAATCTATATCGCATCTTTTGGGTAGTAAGTCACGTATGATCTTACCTCTGAATTTTCTTTCTAAAAGGAGCTCCTTCCTCATGATCCACTACCCGCACTTCCAGTGCACAAAAAGGGTAACAGATCCACAAGTTTCCTAAGACAACCATGTCGATGCTACCTCTGAGTTGTTTTACTTCCATCAAAACAAACCGCCCCCTCATATAGAACTTCCATGCCCTTATTACCTCTGAGTTGTTCTTTGTACCCCTTCATGGAGCCCACTCCTGCCATGTCCTCATTACCTCTGAGTGGGAAAGCTCTATCGAAGAAACCCTCATATTTACCAGGTCCTCATTACCTCTGAGTAAGTATGTTGGTTTATCTCTCGACTTATTATCTGTACCCACAACTGGAGTACGCCAAGGATAATAGGTCCACAAATGTCTTCCGACGACCACAAATGTCCTCTGTTGACCGCAAATGTCCTCTGTTGACCACAAATGTCCGCAGTCGACCACAAATGCTGTACTAAGTTTTCTAGTACATGCCACTCCTTCCTTATCATGTCTTGGGAGCCCAGCTGTTCCCTGACATTCTTTCAATACCAAGAACTTCCACAACCCCCTCATCGCAAAGTTGTTCTAGGTATCCCTCTCAAACTTGTTATCCGTACCTAAAACCAAGGTACGCCAAGGATAATAGGTCCACAAAAAGTCTTCCACTGAGGCAGCTACTACAAGCAAACAATAGAGCGAATGTATTCTGATCAGTTACATTCACACGACTACATCTCATAAGCAAGCCAGAAAAGTTCTCTATCATTTCATTCAGACAAGAAGGAAGAAGATTACATTGATGTCCAAAAGAAGTAAAACACATACTGCAGCTAAAGACAGACAGAAATATTAAGACAAAAGACAGACATTTATGAGAGCCTACGAATCCTAATTGCGAGGGCGCATATACCAATCCCTCAACCATTTTTCATATGAAGGATCTACTTAAGCAAGATCCTCGTCCGGAGCAGGAAGGTCAGAACTCCCAATACTACCACCTTCAGGCTGGGGCTCCTCCTTTACAGTAACTTCAATAGGCGCCAGCTCTCCTTTCTGTTCCTCCATTTTTGGTATTACCTCCTCCTTAACGAGCGATGACTCTTGTTTGAAAGGAGGCAGCAGCTCTTCCTTCACAATGATCTCAGTCTTCGGCAGGGATGCTGCAAGAATCAAAGATAAAAAAAACAAAGTTAAAAGATGACCAGAGCTTCATGCGGCTCAATCCAGACGAGCTTATGCGGCTCGGTTCAGCATAGCCTTATGCGGCCCAATCCAGACGAGCTTATGCGGTCCTGTTTAAGGGGGGCTTCATGCGGTTCGATTCAGAGAGACTTATGCGGCTCTGTGCGACAGGTCATTATACGAAATGCCTGTACGGCTACTAGATAAACCCTCATGCGGCTCGGACATGGGGTATACCCCCATATGGCTTGGACATGGGATATACATACGGCCCATACAATTTGAATAGTTCGATGAAGACGAGGGACGCATTAAAGGCTTGTGCATAAAGCATGTAACAGAGCCATCTTTGTTAGGGTTTCGAAGTATACGATATTCCCAAAACCCTTACCAGCAATGATGGGGTGAACTTCAGGCACCGTGGCTGATGAAGAAGCCACTCCCTTACCCTTCGCCGCATCCTTGGAAGACTTAGGGGCCATTGTCGAGTGATGATCGGAGAAGACGAAGACAACAATCTAGGGCAAAGAGAGTTGAAGATAGGAGAAAGTAAAGAAGCCTCTCTGTCCAAAAATGCTCCTATTTATAGGCAGAAGGAGGGGGGATCATGAACCGACGGACGCTTTGATCCGCGTGCTGCATAAAGACAGAATCAACTCTTCGGGCAACGAGTCAAATCTAAATATTTAAAAAAGCTGACCCTTGGGATCCTGTCCCAAAAGACGGCTTTAAATCAAAGCAAATCAAGGGCAATAAATGAAGCACATATGTGGCAGAGAGACGTGGCAGGGAGCCTATACGGCCAGACAGTTCATGCGGCTAGGAAGTCCATGTGGCTGAGAAGTCCATGCGGCTAAGAAGTCCATGCGATCGGAACACCCTATGCGGCCAGAAGAGTTTACATAACCATGCTTCTTATTCAAAGTATTTCAATTTTGCAAATGGAAAACTTTGAAGGGGGTCTTGTAGAAGCATGGAAAATAACAAAAAAAGGCTTATGCGGCTCAGACAGAAGGAGCCTTATGCGGCTCAGAAATCCATTAGAAAACGCATGCGGCTCAAAGTCATTTAGAGCCTCATACGGCTCGGATAGCTCCATGCGGCTCAGAAAAGAGCCACGTGGCCCTAAGTAGTTCTCCTCTACAGCTGACCACAAAGCAATTGCCGTATTAAATGCCCTGACGGCAGCTCTGATAATAACACCCATGACAAGTGACAGCTCTGACATAAAGTCGAAATAATGACTCTGACATGATGGCGTGTTCCTAGGGAAATGAAAAAAATCTTTGTTACAGCTGGCATGATCCACCGACCCCGAAGCTCTATGCGGCTGCCACGTTCATGCGGCTGCCATGCTCATGCGGCTGGCTCTCTCATGCGGCTGCCATCTTCATGCGGCTGCCACTCCTATGCGGCTGCCACCTTCATGCGGCTGCCATCTTCATGCGGCCGCCTCCCTCATGTGGCTACCATATTCATACGGTTGCCTACCCTCATCCGGCCACCACCTTCATGTGGTTGCTACCTTCATACGACTAGGATTGTGAAGGGCCACCTGTATGCGGCTCACTTAGAGGCCGCACTCATGCTGCTCTGTCAGACGAGACACGTGGCGATCCTCATGACAGTTGAGACACGTGGCTGTCTTATTCCCTCGGAATTATGGCTGCTCGCAAATTATAACAACTAGATTTAGTGCAATCACCATAATTACACGGATTAAATCAGATTTGTTATAATTAAGCAAATTGAACACATGGCGGGAGATCCGAGCTTGTCATGACAAATTATGAAGATTCATTGCAATCAGCATTGATTGCCCATACGGATTTGCCGCAATCAAGAATTAACTGCCCAGATGTAATGCAATCAAGATTAATGGTCTAGATGATTGGCCGTCGACTTTTTAAGGGGAAATTATTGCAAACCCTAATGATCACACCCCCACTTCTATAAATAACAAGGTGCCATTCCCTTGCAAACCCTGGAGAACTGGTGTCCCGGGAAGAACTGGAGAATTGGGGAGAAAAAGAGAAGGAGAATTCCAGAGAGAAGGAGACTCTCTCCACCCGACTGGACACACAGTGAGACAAAGGCACGTACAGAGGATTCTTTCCATACATCCCGAGACCATTTCTTCATCAGAGCCAAGGCTACGTCCGATCGTCCAGGGAGTAAGGCAGAGCTGCCGTCGCTTTCCCGAGCCTCTACCGTCACCCTCCAGAATAAAAAATAAACAATCGTACTTAGATTGCTGTACCTAGGTTTTTGTCCCTAGGCTTTCTTTGTACGAGCGAGTTTATATTGTGAGTCTAAGTTCAGTCCTCCTATATAATTGTTCTGTACTTTTACAATCAATGGCAAACACATCCGTCCTGCACACCTGGTATATCGCAACTGTAACTCTATCTTCCTGGAGCCTTACTTGCCCAGTCGGTTCGCCCGATAGTTTAGGTATAGTCTGCTGTTTTTGGACAATCCTAGCCCCTGCCTGGGTTTTGAAGGTAGTGTCCTTGATGGTATCAGGGCTTGGCATTACTATAACACTGTTCACACCCATACCAGCTTCTCTGTGCCTGACGTTAGGGAGTCATGGCAGATTTTGTACATGGTGGCTCTATACCATGTTATGGTGAACAAGCCCCCTCATGATTTTGACCCAAGTACCAGTTTTATTGTTGGTACTGGCTTGGAGGAGAAGCCGAAAGGGTCCAAGACGAGGAAAAGGAAGGAGAATACAGTTGAGGTGTCAGACCCGGAGTCCACCAATGCGGACGAGGAGGATGACGCTGACGACTTATCTCTTCCTCCTGGTGATGATATGGTGGCAGATGAGGCCCCTGTTGCGTCTAGTCCTTCCCGAAAGCGAAGCAGGCATGGGTCCGCCGTTGGTGGCATGACTTACTCTCGGAAACGGGCTGCGTTTAAGCCCCACGGGCCAATCATTAGGGAGAGAAACGAGGATGCTGATGCCGTTTCGGAGGTGAATCGAATTACAACCATCTTTTTTAGCTTTTCTTTTCTGTACTATGATCTGATCATTCTTCTTTTTATTATAGGCGTCAGGAGAAGGGGACTCTCGAGAGTCGGATACTATCTTTGAAGTCGACCCGACTGTAGCCACTTTAATTAGTGATATGAGTACTAAGATTATCCCCGCCAGGGTTCTCCCGATGACGGTTGATGTTTCTCCCGTTGTTGATATCCCAACCCAGGGCGATGTGGGCTTTACTGAGCCAATCCCCGAGGTTGCTGAATTCCAGCTGGGTGATATTGACCCCATTGTGTCTACCTCTGGGGCGACAGGGGCAGAGGAACTACCTACATTCGGCTCGGACATCGCTGGTGAGGAGGATACAATGGCTGTGAGCAATCCTCAGCTTCTGCAACCCTCCCCTGGTAAGCTAAGTCAAGTCTTGACTAGTGAGGAGGTTTGTTTGCTCTATCTTCACATCCTTCGGGTTAAGCTGATCGATGGTTGCTCCGGACATATATGTCCTGCTCCTTCACCGTTGACAACGGACATCGTCAAAGGAGAAGTCACCGGAGGGGATCTGGTGGACAAAAATATGCCTTCTCCTTCTTCAGCTTATATCGAGGGGCCTCCTGCCAGTTCGAGTATGGAAGAACAGGCAGTAGAATGGCCGAGACGGGGAGAGATGGTCCCTGCAGCCTCGCTGATTCATGTGGCTCCAGAGGTCGACCTTTCTGCCCTGTCCAGTCTCCAGATACTTCGGGCGGTGGAGGAGGAGATGGCTGCTGTTCAAGCATCCTATCGCTCGGAGCTTGTTTTCCTGGTAGCAGGGGCGTCAAGTTCCGGTGCATCTTCTTCAATTCTGCCAACTACTCTTTCTCTGACGCCGTCTTCTTCGGAAGTTCTCGATGAATCATCGAAGGATGTGTTTGACAGTTTCTACCGCCACCTGAAGCGATAGATTAAGGCTGCCGTAGAGAGGGAAACATCCTTTGTATTGGCCCGTCAATGTGCGTGTGGCCAGATTGAACTTCTCAGAACCCTCCCAGGTGGGGCTGGGATGGTTGATCTTTTGGAGCCCAAATTACTAGAAGCTGATCAGTTGGTTGCTCTGTATCGAGTACTGCGGCAAGTTGATCTATCTTCAACAATAGATCAGGAGCGTGCCTTCCTTTGAACTGCCATAAAAAAGGTAAGGACTGTACAAGAGACGTCCAAGCCTGCTCTGATGAAGGACCTCCGAGATTTGTCGCTGAGGTATGATCAATTAAGCCGCAGCGGAGAGGAATGCATTGCTCGGGAAGAAGCTGCCTCTCGTGGGGTAGCCAAGACCAAGGAGAGGATCCTACAACTTCAGAGAAAACCGGTTTCTTTGGAGTCTGAGCTGCAGGCCTCTCATGACGACAGGGAGCTAATTTTTCGGGAGACCGACAAGGTCACCCGAACCTCAGATGCCTTGGAGCAAGCCCTGAAGAAACTTGAAGATGGTTGGCAGGCCCATCCGTATCTGGAGGATGCAGAGAAGCTGACGCAAGAGGCTGAGCATCGGGCCACCCTGAGAATTGAGCGGTCGATGTCCAAACTGAAAGACCGGCTCTGAGAATTATGTGTCGCCGAACCATGATCGGCTTTTTCTTTTCTTTTTTTATGTTTCGTCATCTATTTGACAGGGACGTGGTCCCAAAAAATGTAGTAGTTCTGATTTAAATAAATGACTTCATTTGCATCATCTTTCATCTATTGTGCTTGTACTGCATCTTTGGTATTGTGTGTTTGCCCCACTGGGGGACTTTCTGTGGACCTATTACCCTTGGCATACCTTGATTTTAGGTACGGATAATAAGTTTGATAGGGATACCTAGAACAACTCTGCGGTAAGGTAGATATGGAAGTTCTTGGCATCGGGCGAAAGAATGCCATGGAGCAGCTGGGTTCCAGAGGCATGAGATTGTGAGAAAAGAGGTGCGTATACTAGAGAACCTAGTACATCATTTGTGGTCAACTGTGGACATTTGTGGTCAACTGTGGACATTTGTGGTCAACTGTAGACATTTGTGGACCTATTATCCTTGGCGTACCCTGGTTTTTGGTACGGATAATAAGTCGAGAGAAAACCGACATATTTACTCAAAGGTAATGAGGATGTGGTAAGTATGGGGGCTTTACAATGGAGTCTTCCTACTCAGAGGTAATGAGGATGTGGCAGGAGTGGACTCCACGAGGGTACATAGAACAACTCAGAGGTAATATGGACGTAGAAGTTCTACGTAAGGGGTGGTTTGTTTTTTATGGAAGTGAAACAACTCAGAGGTGACATCGACGTGGCTGTTTCGAGAATTTTGTGGACCTGTTACCCTTTTTTTATGCACTGAAAGCGCGGGTAATAGATTATGAGAAAAAAAATGCTCTTTTAGGAAGGAAGTTCAGAGGTATGATCATACGTGACTTACTACCTAGAAGATATGATATAGATTCATTTGGAGTGACCAGAGTGTAAGTTCAGCGGTATCTAAGGGTACATAACTCAACAATCTGGTTGATTCGGTGGATGTTATTTAGACATAGTATTTCTTCAGGAACTTGCTGTTGATGGGCATCATAAGCAAGTCTCCGTTTTGCTTTACGAGACGGTATGCACCATTGGAGAATATAGCCTCGATGATAAATGGTGTCACGCCCCAGAACCAGAATACTGGAGAGTGGGGGCAGACATAGCCAGCTACGTATATTGAAGTACAACCCACCTCGCTATACGGTCACGGCTGTCTAGGATACATGGGGGTTTATCTACAAGCCAGCAGTCTCTTAAGGTCATGAACAGCCTATTATCTCAATCACAAGCAAGTAAGTAAAAGTTACAAGATGTATGATCATTAAATATACAATAATAAGGCGTCCTAAATATTACATATTCAGCTGATCATGAAGCTAGTCGTTACACAATGTTAGGACTAGCAAGAGTTTAGTCATACATGATCAACCCTAGGATCTGTCAATCATGTTACAGCCCGTAGGCAGACAGTAAGTAAGTGCAATCGAGCTAAACAGGTGCTCGTCGGCTAAACGCCTCAAAAGAATATTTTTACAATAGAGCAGAAGAGCCAAAGATAACCCAATCGTTGCCAGGGTTCCGTCTAGTGGCCACCATCTGGCTGGAAGGTCGGTAGATCCTCTGGAGCTGCTCCGAAATCTGGCCACACAAAACCAGCTGGGTCAGACCCCAGAAAGAGTAAGTGCCACAAAGGAGGCTTCACTTAAGAGCTAAAACCAACAATCAGCACAAGATATAAATAAAAGTAAGAACTGGAAATAAAGAAAATACACCAGGATGATATACGACGAGATAACCATGGAACTATTCAGATAACCAGGTTACAACCCGTAAACCAAACAAGGACCGGGGTTGTAATCCTTCGTCTGAACAGAACTTGGAATTCTCACCATTTATCGGTAAAATAAATACAAGCATTCTGGTCATTCAATAATCTGGAACAGGATCAGGGCAAGACTAGACTGGTTAGACTCCGTCCAATCACTTCACGGCCAAGCAAGAATTACGGCTTGATACTTTAACTAACTACGGTTGTCACAAGCCTAATTACTAACAAGATGCAGTAAGATTATTCCACAGCCACAAGCCCTGCAGACCATCCAGGTTACCCGGGTTAAAAGATTAGAGTTGAATTCAGGTGGGAACATCGTCCAGGAAACGAATGTACCCTTAGGTAGCTTGAAGGGTGCAACACATGACAGTGTGCTGGAAATGTGCCCTACTCGACGGCAGGCTACAGATCCCAAGGCGTGCCCAGGTAACGGGATTGCCTGTAGCTGGGAAATCTCGTCATGACTAATGTATTAATCTAGTTATTAGCCTTAGTCCATTTTAGTAGGTACTCCTGACCGTGGTACTCAGGAGTCCCTGTCCTAGACATGATGCAAGACAAGACTGGTTTATTTATACAAACACAATCGCCCACGGTGTCCAGATTAATTATACAGGTCATATCATGTCAGGTAGCCGTCGCAACAGCTATTCGAGATAATCATGTCAGGTTATCATGCCAAGTGTACTTGTCAGGAGTGTGCCACGACGGGCCACTATCTGGTCATGTCAGGTTATTATGTCAGGAGTGCACCACTACGGGTCACTATCACGTCATGCTCAGTTATCAATTACAAATATATCAAATAAATTCATGATTATCAAGTTCAGGACAAAAGGCGTAAGGATATAAAATGGACGTTAAATATCTAATAAAATATCAATATACAAGGCTATAGAAGATCCAGGGTAATCAGGCTACGCTCAGGTCAGGCTACGCTCAAGTCAGGCTACGCTTAGGTCAGGCTACGCTCAGGCCAGGTTACGCTCAAGTCAGGCTACGCTCAAGCCAGGCTACGCTCAAGTCAGGCTACGCTCAGGTCAGGCTACGCTCAAGCCAGGCTACGCAAGACATACGCTTCCAAAAGGCAGCGTATGCACTCCATACGACTCCTCTTCAAGGTAGCGTATGAGGTCCATACGACTCCTTGCCAAGGCAGCGTATGAGGTCCATACGACTCCTCTTCAAGGCAGCATATGAGGTCCATACGACTCCTTGCCAAGACAGCGTATGCAAGACATACGCCTCCAAAAGGCAGCGTATGGGTCAGACTGTGCTGCACTAAAGAGCGCGCACAGCTCAGTGGCGCAAGCTAAAAAGCTCGCGCACTGCTCACTGTCTTCTCCAAATTAGCAAGAACTCCATGGTTTGAACCCAAGGCTTCAAAAATCCATAACTTGGTCAAAATACGTCCAAATCCAACTTTTCAAAGGTCAAAATTGGGTAGAATAAAATTCTCTACAACATGGAACCATCAAAACTTGAAAACAAAGAAGTTCGATAGATCAAAACTACAAAAATTCAAAAATAACTAATTTTTAGATCTACAAAATTTAAAGCCTCAAAATGGAAAATGACAAGTTCTAATGTGTCTTAGAAACATGAGGAGAAGCTAATGGAACAATAAAAATAAGCTCTCTTGTGGAAGCAAGTTGCACTTGCCTAGACCTCTCTCTTCCTCTCTTTGGTAGGTAAGGAAGTAATGGTGGAGAAGATGATAAATGAAGAGAGAGAAAGGAGAAGGGTTAATAAATGGTAGTGGTGGTGGTAGGTAGGGGGTTCACCCCTTGGTTCATGATGAACCAAGAGCATCCCAAACCGAACCAAGCCAACCCAAACCAAGAATAAACCAAGCCTAGGAAGGAAATTAAACAAGGAAATCATGCAATACAGGAATAAATACGTACACGTATTCCAGAAATACGTAATACGAACCACAGGTATTACAACTCTACCCACCTTAAAAGAATTCCGTCCTCAGAATTTAATCAAGAGGCTAGAGGAGCAATGACAAGCTACATTAATCATATGCAAGCTATAACTAGGCAGACAATCACTCATTCTAGCAAGGAATCGAAGGCATGAGGCATAAGAAAGACATTATACCTCACGAGTCAAACAAGTCGGGATATCGCGATCGGATATCATCCTCACGCTCCCACGTTGACTCTCCCAAAGAGTGATGACCCCAAGTAACTCGGACTAACTTGATAGTCTTGTTCTTGAGGATATTCTCTCTCCGGTCCAATATAGACACGGGCCTCTCCTCATAAGAAAGGTTGGTACCAACAACCAATTCCGAATGATCCAGGATGTAGCTCGGGTTCGGGATATACCGTCGTAATTGGGATACATGGAACACGTCATGCACCTCGCTTAGCGACGGTGGAAGAGCGAGACGATAGGATACATCTCCTACTCGCTCCAGAATGTCAAACGGTCCTATATACCTAGGACTAAGCTTGCCCCGTACGTCAAAACGAATGACGCCACGGTTAGGCGAAATCCTCAGGAATACATGATCGCCGATCAAAAACTCGAGAGGGCGCCGATGAGAATCGGCCCAATGGTGCTGGCGATCTTGGGCAACTCGAAGATGATCTCTGACTCGCCTGACCACTTCAACTGTCTGGGCAATCATTTCTGGACCGAGCATCTGTCTCTCTCCAACATCATCCCAGGCTAGCGGGGATCTGCACTTCCTACCATACAGTGTCTCGAACGGTACCATCTGGATACTGGCCTGGAAACTGTTGTTGTACGAGAATTCCACCAGGTGCAAGTGATCTTCCCATGAACCACCGAAGTCAAGTGTGCAAGACCGCAACATGTCTTCAAGAGTCTGGATCGTGCGCTCCGACTGGCCATCTGTCTATGGGTGATATGCTGAACTGAACTGGAGATGAGTTCCCAAACTCTTTTGCAAGCTACGCCAAAAGTGCGACGTAAATCTTGAATCTCGGTCCGAGGTGATACTGACTGGCACACCGTGCAATCTGACAATCTGCCTGAGGTACATCTCTGCTAACTGAGCCGTCGACTGACCAACTCTGAATGGAAGAAAGTGAGCCACTTTCGTGAGCCTGTCAACTATAACCCAGATAGCATCTCTACCAGCTGGGGATCTAGGTAGTCCAGTCACAAAATCCATAGTCACATGCTTCCACTTCTATTCTGGAATCGGTAAGGGCTAAAGAAGTCCAGCCGGTCTCTGATGTTCGGCTATAACTTGTTGGCAAACCAAACACCGAGAGACAAACCGAGCTATCTTCCGCTTCATGCCATTCCAACAGAAATGCTGGCGGATATCACGGTACATCTTCGTACTGCCGGGATGGATGGAATACTGCGAACTGTGCTCTTCTGACATGATCTCCTGCCGGACATCTCCGCTGGGTACACAAAGACGCTTACCATGTCGAAGTGTACCATCCTCAGGTAACGGGATTGCCTGTAGCTGGGAAATCTCGTCATGACTAATATAATAATCTAGTTATTAGCCTTAGTCCATTTTAGTAGGTACTCCTGACCGTGGTACTCAAGAGTCCCTGTCCTAGACATGATGCAAGACAGGACTGGTTTATTTATACAAACACAATCGCCCACGGTGTCCAGATTAATTATACAGGTCATGTCATATCAGGTAGCCGTCGCAACAGCTATTCGAGATAATCATGTCAGGTTATCATGCCAAGTGTACTTGTCAGGAGTGCGCCACGACGGGCCACTATCTTGTCATGTCAGGTTATTATGTCAGGAGTGCACCACTACGGGTCACTATCACGTCATGCTCAGTTATCAATTACAAAAATATCAAGTAAATTTGCGATTATCAAGTTCAGGACAAAAGGCGTAAGGATATAAAATGGACGTTAAATATCTAATAAAATATTAATATACAAGGCTATAGAAGATCCAGGGTAATCAGGCTACGCTCAGGTCAGGCTACGCTCAAGTCAGGCTACGCTCAGGTCAGGCTACGCTCAGGCCAGGCTACGCTCAAGTCAGGCTACGCTCAAGCCAGGCTACGCTCAAGCCAGGCTACGCTCAGGTCAGGCTACGCTCAAGCCAGGCTACGCAAGACATACGCTTCAAAAGACAGCGTATGTACTCCATACGACTTCTCTTCAAGGCAGCGTATGAGGTCCATACGACTCCTTGCCAAGGCAACGTATGAGGTCCATACGACTCCTCTTCAAGGCAGCGTATGAGGTCCATACGACTCCTCTTCAAGGCAGCATATGAGGTTCATACGACTCCTTGCAAAGGCAGCGTATGCAAGACATACGTCTCCAAAAGGCAGCGTATGGGTCAGACTGCGCTGCGCTAAAGAGCACGCGCAGCTCAGTTGTGCAAGCTAAAAAGCTCGCGCACTGCTCACTGTCTTCTCCAAATCAGCAAGAATTCCATGGTTTGAACCCAAGGCTTCAAAAATCCATAACTTGGTCAAAATAAGTCCAAATCCAACTTTTCAAAGGTCAAAATTGGGTAGAATAAAATTCTCTACAACATGGAACCATCAAAACTTGAAAACAGAGAAGTTTGATAGATCAAAACTACCAAAATCTGAAAATAACTAATTTTTAGATCTACAAAATTTAAAGCCTCAAAATGAAAAATGACAAGTTCTAATGTGTCTTAGAAACATGAGGAGAAGCTAATGGAACAATAAAAATAAACTCTCTTGTGGAAGCAAGTTGCACTTGCCTAGACCTCTCTCTCCCTCTCTTTGGTAGGTAAGGAAGTAATGGTGGAGAAGATGATAAATGAAAAGAGAGAAAGGAGAAGGGTTAATAAATGGTAGTGGTGGTGGTAGGTAGGAGGTTCACCCCTTGGTTCATGATGAACCAAGAGCATCCCAAACCGAACCAAGCCAACCCAAACCAAGAATAAACCAAGCCCAGGGAGAAAATTAAACAAGGAAATCATACAATACAAGAATAAATACGTACACGTATTCCAGAAATACGTAATATGAACCACAGGCATTATAAATGGCCCCTCCCACTTTGGCTGGAACTTGGCGACGGTTTTGTGAGTCATAACCATCGACCTCCGAACTGCCAAGACAAGATCGCCCACTTGGAATGTTCTTAGTTTAACCTTCTTGTTGAAGGCTCCAGAGATGCGGGCTTGATAAAGCTCGATTCGCTGTTGAGCTAGCAGGCGCTTTTTATCTAAGGCCTCCAACTCTTGCAGCCGACGACGGTAATTATCATCCATCGTCAATCGATAAGTGAGGGCGACGCACAGCAAGGGGATTTGAGTCTCTAATGGGAGGACTGCCTCACTTCCATACACCAGAGAGAATGATGTGTTCCCAGTGGCCATCCGGACTGTAGTACGGTACGCCCATAAGCATTCGCTAAGCTTTTCATTCCAGTCGTGTTTGTTTAAGGACATGAACTTCTTGAGAAGCTTGATTGTAGTTCTGTTGAACGCTTCAGCCAGACCGTAAGCCGCCGGGTTGTACGGTGTTGAAGCAACATTCTGGATTTGATGTTTGTCACAAAATCGATAGAAGGCATGGCTTGCAAACTGCGGACCATTGTCGTGGATGATCCTTCGAGGCCGTCCAAAGCGATAGATGACGTGATACTTGAGGAAGTTAATCACATTTGATGTCTTCACTTCTGCAAGCAGAACAACTTCCGCCTATTTGAAGAAGTAATCCGTAATTGACAGTATAAAACGGTGTCCTTGGGATGAAGGTGGGGTGATTAGACCAATGATGTCCATTCCCCATGTCTCAAATGGCCAGATGCCACCGTCGGATGTAGGAATTTGGATGGTTGATGTATGAAATCAGCGTGGACTTGATAGGCTTTGTACTTTCTTACATAGTCTATCGTATCTGCCACCATCGTAGGCCAGTAATAACCCATTCGACGAAGGTGGTCTTGTAATTTTGGGCCAGGTTGATGGGTCCCACAAACGCCATCGTGAGCTTCGCGTACGGCTTCTTTGGCTTCTATATCCGACAAGCACTAGAGCAACAACCCATCATAAGATCGTCGATATAGCATTTTGTCTCAGTATCTTAGAAGAATCTGAGAGAACGTCTTCTGATAGAGGTGGCTTCTTATGGATTTTTCGGCAAGATGCCATAGACTGCGAAGTCGATAAATGAGAGCCTTCAGTCCTGCATCTCGTCGACCGTCAGGGCAGAATAACTCTCCGTAAATTGGACATTGTTCTTAGGATAGACCAATTCGTGGCCTATTACGTCAACCAAATGATGAGTATAATTTGGGACTGCTAGAGATGCAGCCAGTCCTGCTAAGGCGTCAGCTTCAATATTTCAGAGTCTTGGAATATGTTCTATAAAGAACCCTTTCAAGGACGTGATGATGGCGATTGCTATCTGATGATAGGGATCATGTCTTTATGGCGAACTTCATATGAACCCCGGATCTGGTTGATAATTAACTGTGAATCGTCGTATGCTTCCAGGTACTCTACCTCCTGTTCCTTCACAAGTCGAAGGCTGATGACCAAGGCGTTGTACTCGGCTATATTGTTTGAGCAGGGTTCTGTATGGGAATATGCCGGTTGATCACCAAGCCAGAGGGAGAAATTAGTACCACTCCGACCCCAACGACGATGTTGCCTTTGGGTCCGGTTCTTGAAGCACCATCAAAAAACATTTGCCAGACGATATTATGAGAAGCCATATTTGAATTGGCGACCTCGTCTAGGATTTCTTCGTATATTCTAGTTGACTCCGACCCTGGATGAGCTGCTAAAAAGTCTGCCAGAGCTTGACCTTTAACAGCCTTTTACTGGACGAAGATTATGTGGTAAGAAGACAGTAATATCGCCCAGGTAGCAAGACGAGAGCTGAGTGCCACTGGCTTGGTCTTAAGAACCCTGAGGGGTTAACTCAAGATATAAAATGGATGGTTTGTCCTGTAACATAATGTCGCGTCTTCTGGATAACGAACACCAAAGCAAGATATTCCTTTTCCACGGCGGTATATCTATGCTCAGGTCCTATCATCATTCGGCTGAGATAATAGATGGCCTGTTCATGTCCTGCATCATTGTTCTGTGCTAGTAGAGCACCGAGGGAATGCTCTATCGCTCGCACGTAAAGCAAGAACGACTTTCCAGTAACCGGGGCCACCAGGACTGGACGATTTGACAGATGTTCTTTAATGTTGTCGAAGGCATGTTGGCACCCTTCATCCCATATGAAGGATACGTCCTTCTTCATGAGGTGGGTAAATGGTTGACATTGCCCGGAGAGGTTAGAGATAAACCTCCTGATATAAGCTAGCCTCCCTTGAAGGCCTCTGAGTTCTCGAAGATTTCTCGGGGGACCCATTTCCATGATTGCCTTCGTCTTTTCAGGATCTATATAGATTCCCTGGGACGTAATGACAAAACCCAAGAATTTCCTGCTAGATACGCCCAAGAAGAATTTGGTAGGATTCATTTTCAAGTTGTGCGCTCGTATCAGGTCGAAGACTGTCCTCAGATCGTGCAGATGATCTTCCTTAGAGCGGCTTTTGACAGCAATGTCATCGACATAACACTCCACAGTCTTACGCAGGTGATCTCTGAAGATGACACTCATAGCCCGTTGATATGTGGCACCGATATTCTTTAAACCAAAGGGCATGCCTGTGTAATAGTACACGCCAATCGGCGTTCGAAATGATGTATGCTTTTCATCATCAGAAAACATCTTGATTTGGTTGTATCCTGAGAAGCCATCCATGAACGACATGCGCTCAAAGCCATATGTGTTGTCAGTCATTATGTCCATAATAGGAAGAGGGAACTTATCCTCAGGACATGCTTCGTTCAGATTTCGGAAGTCGAGGCAAATTCGAATCTTTCCATTCTTCTTGAGGACTGGTACTATATTGGTAACCCAGTCTAGATATTGTTCCTCCTGGATAAAGCCGCTGGCTATCAGTTTGTTGACCTCAGCTTCGATGGAATTTATGATATCTGGGCGGAACCGTCGCTGCTGTTACTTGACAGGTTTTGCGTCCGGATGAATATTGAGTTTATGGAGTGCAACCTCGGGGTTTAGCCCTGACATGTCTTTAAAGCTCCAGGTGAACACATCAATCTATTCTCTGACGAGTTGCAAAAGTGCCTCCCGCTCTTCGTCTTTCAGGCTTTTGCTGACGAAGATTGGCTTTGGAGAGGATTCATCGCCGAGGTCAACTTACATGACCTCATCTTTGGTAGGAGGTTCTCTTTGTTCGAAATGCTTCTCCCATTGTACATCTAGTTATTGAACCTAAGGCTCTAACTCGAGAAGCTCGGGTACGTCTTCGTCTTCTTCATAGGCGTCAGCAAATGCCATATTGACAGACAAAACTTGCCTGAATACGTCCCCGATGCTGACATCCTCAGAAGTGGATGATCCGGTCGAATGTGAATGCCAGTCACATTCCTTATCTGAGCTTTTATGAGTTGTTGCAAGTGTAACATAGCCCAGACCACGTCTGGTCTTGTTGTAGTAATCTCGTGGTTTTCCAGCCGGGACTGGCAACTGCAAAGGTAATCGTTGGCCAGTGCCGTAGTTCAAGCCTGGCGTAGCCTCTATATCATACCCCTGTTTTTGCATGAGGTACTTGGATCGGGAGCTATACAGGTAAAGGGGCAGTCTTCCGGTGTCGAGTTCGAGATCAACTTCTTCTATCCTGAAAGGCTGTGGATCATTCTTCCGGTCGAAGATGATTGGATGGTCCTCTCCCTCAACTATGAAGCATGCGTCTTCCACTGGAGTGAGTTGGTTCGTGGTATAGACGTTTGTCACTTGTGTGTGTAGGTTGGTGCCTATAGCGTGTCCCATAGCGTACATCATACAAAGCTTATTAAGCTCAAGGTAGTTCAAAGATAGCCCTTTATTGATGAAATAAGGTATCTTTTCAGGTGGAATTATATCGTCAGCAGAAGGAACATCAGTGTGAGCAGCTACATACTTGGCTAGCTCTAACTCCTCTTCGGCCACCCCTTGTATTAATGAAGACTGGAAAGATGACCTGGACAACTTGATCATCAGGGGCTCCACTGGTGGTGCTGAACGTGGAGTTGTTGGCACACTAGCGACCACCGGCTTAGTGATTGGTGTTGAACGGGGAGATGTTGGTTCACTCGCAGTCCTCGGCTTAGCGCTCGGTTGTCGACTTATCTTGGGAAGACAAATCGTCAGTGGCTTAACAGAAGGATTGGACTCTTCTGTTTGTTGTGGACCGGTTCTAGGCAGCCTGATTGTCAGCGGCTCCATAGTGGGTCTCGGCCCTTGGCCAGACCTTGGCAGTAGGATTATCATCTGCTCCTTTTGTGCAGTGAGCACCGGGAGACTCGTTGTTTCTCTATGCAGAGTGGCTGTGAGAGGTACCGTCTAGCCTGGTTTGTGGGGTTGGAGATAGATTCTCAAGGGTTCCTCCGGCCCCGTAATGGCCTCCGTCTGCTCTTGAACATCCTCCTTGATCAAGTGCCTCTTTGACTTCTCATACAAGCAGGAATCTGAATAGTAGGATTCGACCCCTTTAAAGGGATCGATGTCGGCAAATTCTGTCTTCACGAAGCCGTGCTTGTCGACATACTTGAAGCACTGGGGCAATATAGAAGGCACGATCATATAATCGTGTATCCACGGATGCCCAAATGAATATTGTAGGAGGTGTCTGCGTCGATGACATAGCAGGTTACTTTCGAATAAAGGTCGCCAATTTGGCTCTTCAGGCGAATCTTCCCGATGGGATAGCTTCTTCCTGAATTGAAATCGCTAATTACGGTGCTGGTAGGAGTTAGTCGATGCATAGGGATGCACAGATGGTGAAGCATGCTCTTCAGAATAATGCTTATCGAAGAACCAGGATTAATGTGCATCCGATCCACCTTGAAGTCGCCGACGTATCCAGTATAATACAGAGGGCGATCGTGCAGGTTGGTTTTGATAAGCATATCCTGTGGATTGAAGACAATGTTGGTCATTGTACATGTACAAGCGATGTCTTGGAGATCCGCCGGCGAGCTCTTCCCTGTAAGGTTGACCTGAGCCAGATATGCGTCGACATTCTGAAGTGCTTCGCTCAGTGCGACGTAAACATCTTTGGAGAGTGTCAGGAGCTCATATAATGACAATTTGGCCAGTGTGTTGGCCAATTGTGCCAGAATATCAAAATTATAGGGCTTCTCCAGCTCGTGAGGCGTGTCTTTTCGGAGCGGCTTGTCAAAGCGGATCTCTTTTGGCTTGGGCTTATCGACCGGCGGTGGCTGAGAAGGTCCTGGGGTATCAACAGTGGCCGGCTGACATTCTTCAGCCGAGTTACCCGGTGCGGATTGAGTTTGCGTACCAGACTGGGTAAGGACATCTGTCGCTTCTTCGACGTCAGTTGAGATCGTGCGACAGGACTTGACTTTTTTGCCCTTCTTCTTGACAGTAGAGGGTGATGCTGGCTGGGTCACTTCAGATACTATGTCCAGGTGGACCCACATGACCTCCCCTCGTGATGTGGTAAGGGATACCAGTCCAGTAGCCTGGTCTCGGGGAGGTGGATGATTAGCGACCTCCATTTTTGCCCGGAGGACGGGTACTACGCCGTTTTGCGTCCTCGTCGGCGAGAAGCGGCCGAATTGGACTGACACCATGTTGGCAGCAACCGGCACCTCCTCGAAATTAATGGCCAGGGCCTTAGAGTCGATGAGGTTCTTGATGTACCGCTTCAATTGGAAGCAGTCTTGTGTAGCATGGTGGACGTAGCGATGGTAGTGACAGTACTTGGGGCTCTCCATCTCTGTAGGTCGAGGTTCACACCTTTGTGGAGGGGGCTAAATTCTGTCTCCTTGTAAGAGCATGTCAAAGATGGGTTTGACATGACTATCCTCGAAGGAGTAAGTCATCTACGACCACTACTTTTCTGCCTGCTTCGGTTCAGGCTTCGGGGCTGTATCGACCACCATAGCCTGTTTGCCCTTGTTATAGGAATTACTACCGTTTTTGTTGTTGGCATTAGGGTGTTTGCCCTTGTCCTCTCCCTCCGAGATGTGCAATCCCAGTTGGCGAGCTTTCTTCAACTTATCTTCCGCGCTAGTGGCGCTGATGATGAAAGTCTTCCAGTCCTTAAACTGACTTTCGCCCATCCAGAGGTTGATTGTGGGGAGCAGCATCTTTTAGAAAATTTCAATTAAGGAGGAGTCCGGGTTACCGGAGAGAAACTTCATCGCGGTTTGGCAAAACCGCTCAATGTAGTTTCTTGTCAGCTCATTCTCTCCTTGGACAACGTCCATGAGGGTTGACATGGTCACATCTTGCCCCACCTCATAGAACCTCTCCAAGAACATCCGTTTGAAGCCAGCAAAAGAATGGATGCAGTTGTCCGGCAAGTTACGGTACCAGTCGAATGCAACTCCCTCCAATGCCCCAATGAATAACATGTAAGGATGGCGTCGTCATACGGTAGATGATCTGTTGTGACCTCAAAGTAGGTCACGTATCGGCTTGCAGAGGTCTTCCCATCATAAGGGTTGATATTGAAAGGTTTTATCGAGGAGGGAAGGGGACATCTCTCCATACAGCGGGATATGACTGTCGTATCCTGAGGTTCTGAGAGTTTTCTCGGGTGTGAAACATTGTCCGAAGCTCCTGGACCTCTCTTTTTGCCTCTCTAGCCTCGTCTACAGCAGTAGGAGCCGACATTCTGGGTAGATTATCGCCCGGAGTTGGCGCGGTTGTGTTTGAGTCCGCATTGACGGCGGGACCCAAGCTTGTTTGGCCAGGCATCCTTTCTTGGAGAGTCGGCAGAGCCGCCTTGATCTCATCTACTGACTTGACTAGGGTATGAAATATGGCCTCAAGAGTGTCGAGGCGCTGTCGATTGCTGGGACCGTCCTGGTCATTCTCAGTCATAAATACTGTTCTCACACGGGGAACATTGGATGGAACTGTGGAGGATGTGCTCTCCGAATCATACCCCGAATGGAGAAGTCATCGGGATATGTAGGAATGTTCTCCTCCGGTTCGGACTTGGAGGAAGTGCTACCCCCTGCATAGGAAGTTGCTTCATCTTGGCACCCATGGACATTTTCAGGGATGTCTGGTTCTGTTGCATTTGTTGGGGGAACTGTCTCTCCAGGTTGATCTTCTTGGAACATCGGATTGTTGTGGATGTTCCGGGGAGTGCTACCCCCAGCTTCGGCTACCTCCAGGGATGTAGATGATGAATCTTCAGGTGTTGAAGATTTTGTCTTAGAGCAGGTGCCTTGATAAACTCCTCCTGTGGTGGATGTGGACAACCGCTTGGATGGGAGTTTTTTAGCCGTGCTCGTGGAGATCGTCGGGCTGGAAACATTTACTTTCTTCCCTCCCTTGCTGGTAGGGACCTTCTGGGTAGAATTGCAGGAGGCAAAAGGAAGCACCTCGTCTTCCGAGCTTTGTTCTAGGATCGGTCCTGGCCGCTGCAGTCGTTAGAAGGCGGACTACCGACCCTCTTGTATTGCTGCCTTGTTGTAGCAGCAGTTGACAATGACTTGAGTACAGTGATGTTCATGAAATGACTCTCTGCACACCAAGCGTTCTCCTCTTTTCTTGCGTTTGTGAAGGATCACATCACGCAAGTCAACTCTTACACTCGTTTTGTGGGCCCGGGAGTCCCGAGCACATGAGTGCGTTGGTATCATGTTTGCTTTCTGACGTGGGGCTAGCAATAGTACTTGCCCCTGATCATTGTTGGGAGATTCTTGACCACCCTGTACATTGGCCGGCGGGGGCTGGACACGGGTAGTTTTGTACAACTTTCCATCAGAGGCCCGCGTAATAGTTAGCGGTACTCCCTGATGGTAAGAAGTTGTGACAGCTGACTGAGCTCGTCGAGCCCGCATTGTCCTAGACTTCTTCGCTCTAGCACCCGAGGGTGCATAGTAGAAAGAGTCCAAATTGTGCCGCACAGAGTCTGGAATGCCCTCATGAGGGCTTCTGAGGTCAGGACCGCATGAGAGCCGGTCAAAGACCGAACCTGTGCCGCATAGGATGGATGGCCTGCGGCTGGGATTGGATGCCGCATAAGCCATCTCCCTGCGGCTGGGCTTCTTGGCCGCATAAACATCCTACATACGGCTGGAAATTGTGGAAGCCGCATGAGCCTTTCGAATGCGGCTAGAATTTGTGGTTGCATAAGGCTTCTGTATGTGGCTGGAGCTTGTGGCCGCATGAGCCTTCTCCATGCGGCTGCGATTGGTGGCCGCATGAGCCTTCATGCAGTTGTCACGACCCGCACCCTAGAGTTAGGGCACGAGAAGTGGGTACGTCCAGCCTACGCCGCAGTGTCGGTGGTAGAACGCTGTCCTAGGTCTCATGCATCTAACAGTATAAGGCTAAACAGTTTATACTCCCCGAATGGGGGTGACATAGCAGATACAGACTCAATCACATCTAAGGTAGAGCATGATAAGGATAGATAAAACATGAAATCCAAAAGAGGTACAACGGAGAGAAATCTAAGTGTCTAAGATACACAAATCCAAAAATACATCTCAAATCTCCAAACTCAGATACAGTAATCCATAAAGTAAATACAACTCCAGACAATTGAAAATAGCTAACTAAACAACCTCTAATGTGTCTCCTCTAGGCTAGCAGGTAATCTCCAAGCTATCTATAAAATTTATCAACGGGTCCAGTCAGGACAGGAGCGAGTACAGTACATCTCAACAATATCATAACAGGTTAGAAAATATAAACATGCTAGAGAGTAAGATACAGGATCTGAAGAAATAACATCATGAAAAAGAGAGAGACTGTAAGTAAATAGCTACAATATATAGAGAACTATCAGTGACTAGTGATTCAGAGCACAAGATGATTATGTAAACGACACGATATTGTACACGAGTAATCTACAGAGGTTGTACACGAGTAATCTACTGGATTGATTACATAACCACTTCTACTCCCCCGCCCCAATCAATACACAAGGATCAAGCTAAGTTATGTTATTGCACACGAAGTATAGTCGCACACGAGATCATGTGAATACATGAATATACATGATTTCACACGATTTGTACACGAATGTCACGAATACAAGGAGTACACGATGCTCACGATAAAGTACACGAACACGAATACCCGATGTATCCGCTAAGGGGATAATATCGCACAACAAGATCCATATAGTACTAATCCGTGTTTCCAACGTGTCAGCATCATGTAAAGTAATCTAAAGCAGGAAATATAATCCTAAACAAGATATAAAATGATCAGAGAATGTACTCGCCTGATATCTGAATGTCCAAGGTAAAGATACTGTCCGAGAAGAGGTGTCTGGCTCCTAATTAGAACAGCACAAGTCACAACATGTCCAGAAGGGTAATATAAAGCACTACAATGCATTCTACATGAATCTAGGTCAAACTAGGTCAAAGTCAACCCTTGGTCAACTCTGGTCAACTGTACTAGTCAATCTAGGTCAAACTAGGTCATGTCCTAACCCAGCAAGTCTTACTAGGCCTAACCAAGACTATCCTAGCAAGCACACATCAATACAAGGCTATACAAGCCAACATACACCCAACTCTATATAGCATGCAATTATTCAATACTCAAATAGGCAAGAATTCACATTGGATATACACTAGGTAATCTATTACTTTAAGCTATATATGTCTACACATATATACACATGTATATATTGGTATTCAACATTAGGTCTATAATCATGGCATTTCAAATGGTTATATAAACTTATATATTACAACACAATATGCTAACATATATATAATATACATACATAGCTAAGTTAACTATATTCATAAATACTTATTTAAGAGGCTATGTGTGTGTATGTGAACATGGCAAAGGGGCAAGTAAGGGTTAAATGGGCATACATAGTGTATATATATCAAAGAGTGTCAAAGTGTAAGTGAATAAAGTGTCAAGTGTGATAGTGTCAACTTAGTGTAAGGAGGTACATGAGGTAATATAGGATTTGTGTTAACATAGAACATTACATCTCATTAACTTGTATATTGCATACATTACATCTATTATTACATTACATTCATGCTTGCATTCATTCATCATTCATTTATTCTCTTGCACTACTATATGCACCATACATTACATACTATGGAACCTACATATTCATTACAAGCCATACTTATACATGCTTACATTAGATATGATACTTACACCTCATACATCATTTATTTAACCATTTACTCATGCTTGCATTCTCTATTTAGTTACATAATGTATATACATTAATATGGGTTAAAATCAAATAGAACATTATATTACACACAAGGGTGCAAAAAATGCATATGCCGAATAGTAACTTCTACTAATAATCAATACTGTACCATCTCAGTATGAATTAAAATCTAGGATTAAAGTATGTTATAGATCTATGTGTTAGCTTTCCGAAATTTTAAACGGATCGCGTTTTCGTTTCCGGAAACTCCCGGAATCGCGAAAACACCGAGAACGCGTTTGTCTTTCGTACAGCTGACACTCAAATAATTTTCTAGAAAGTTACATAAAGAATTAGGCCTACTAATACATGTTTTTGAAAAGCTAACTTCAATATGCTTCTTTTAAAAAAACGGAAGATTAAACCGAGCTTTGAGCTAGAAGTTATGATATTTCTAAATTAGGGCTAAAATTAAAAACGTGGATAAAAATCATGACGGATTTGGGTAGTTTGAGACAAAAGAACACAAGTATATAACATAATATATCAACAACTCACTCTCTACACTAATATATATATATGAGACACTATAGAACACATCTCCAATACAAAAATATGAGATTAAACATGTAATAATTTATTCATACATAACAACAACACATAGTGTGTCCAAATTTGGGATTTTCCCACATGGACACAACCACAACACAAAGGACACTCCTATGACCTCCAAATGGACACGAAATGGACACAAATGGAGATACAACCATGGGGGTCATTCCTATGGGTTCAAAATAGACCTATATGTATGAGAAAATGAAAAGGAGAAGGGATTTATACCTTCCGGTAGATCGAATTGAAGAAAAGCCTTCCTGGAGCGACACCGACACGTAGAGATTCCAAAAGGACACGAACGAGCTCCGAATCCTCCCAAACTTGGGTAGCTTCCTCCTTGGCTAGAATGGAGAAGGAAAAAAGAAGATTTGGTGGCGAAATGGAAGGATTTGGTGGAGAAATTGCTAGGGATGAGAATAATGAAATGAACTTGAGCCTATCCTCTCCCAAAGTGGCTGGCCATATGGGGCTATTTGTCCTATTATGGTAAGGTCCAAAATGCCCCCACTAACCTATTCTTTGAGTATTAGGAAAGGGCTAATTGGTTGGGGCTAAATTAGTCATTCTAAAGTCTCTAATCATACTAACCTTATCCATAATAATTAGTCTAACCTCTAACTAAAATATTTCTATCATGTGGACTAAAATTAATATCATGTGGGCCATGCCTAACTAGTGTGTGGGTCTTACTAGAGTCAAACTACCCCCGGGTCCCCGTTTCAAGTCGGATTGAGTTGAAATTCGAACCCGACTCAAATAACCCCAAAACAATATCATAAATAATAAAATAATATCAAAATAATCAAAGAGATAAAATGCAAAAATATCCTTAGGCCAAAAATGATATTAAAATATCATAATCACATGGTTAGGCTCTAGGTCAAACAGTCTCTAGGGTTTCACTAGCAAAACGTCAAAACCACAAGTCATTGATTTAAATAATTTTAAAATGATTTAAAATCACCAAAAATCATATCATGAATTAAATATCATTATTAAAATAATTATAAATATGAAATTTCAAAATTACCCTTATTTCAAAATTACCCTCATTTCATGCCTCAGCGCGTCCAAACGAGCTCACGCCAACGAGCTTCTACCTGTGCCTGTACATGGAAACTGTGTGGGTGTCAGTACTCAACCGTACTAGTGGAGTGAGCTTGTCATCCACCCATACAAAACCAACACGTTAATTTACTTTGTGCTGATCAATTTTATAATATAGACGTCTGGCCTATTTTGTGTCTCTAGGCCATCACCGTGCTTCGTACCGACAACTTACTTATCATTGTGTCTTTAGACCATTCTCGTGTTTACAACATCAATCTAAGGACTCGTGCTTGCCTTTCGTGCCATACTTCGAGACACAATGACATGGTCGTGCCATAAACTTGGTCTGTGCTTCAACATCGAGGTAGTGCCTGACAACTTATCATTTCTAAACCAAACTTGCCTTACGACCCTTCTTAACTTAACTCGAAACGATTCAAATCCGACTTATGCAACTCTATGCCAACGACTCAATGCTTGATGCCACACCGCATCCCGTGCCGAAGCACGTGTCTTTGCTATAACCAAATCTTAGGCTTCATACTGTTGTTGCAACTATACATACCATTTCTTGATCCAGTTTGTGACGTATTTAAACTTTCTTTGATTCGACCGACACCGTTTATATGGATAGCCGCTCAGCACGTCAACTTATCTATATGAAAGGTCATTGGCATTAACTAGCCATCGTGGACATAGCTAGGATAAGATGGGTCAGTCAATGCAGGTAGCTAGCCCCAATGATAGCCCACCGAATTCCTGGTTACCTATCCAGCATCAGCTATACCGTGTTTCCTCCATGGCTGGATCGATTCCTGTGGCCCCAGGTTATCGTTCGAAGAAACATCGCCCTTGTGCACAAGCTGTCCATGACCACACACCTACGAGACTTCATCTAGACTCACGTAAATGCATAATCTAACTTATGGTACAACTTGACCCATACTTTAGCAAAATATGCATGGACCATATCATGCAAGACGTGCATCGGAACCGTGAGACTCCCAAACGAGGGACCGTCGCGAAATAAACCATTGCTTGAACTTTCCATTCTTTAAAATCTAAGGAACAACTATTGCATAGCCTTCCCGCTTAACTTGAGCAAAACGTGTTCTTCAGGTGCCATAGACCGTGGCTAACTTTTTACTGAACCAACCGTGGCTCGTGCCTTAAACTAACTTGTGTTCTATGCGTCACTATCGCTCAAGTCATACTCTATATGACGAGCCTTGAGATCGTAGGACTATGTGGTTACGACAATCGCAGAAAATACGGGACAGTGCTTAGAATGACACTTATAGCCCGACATAACATTTTGTCACGACCCGCATCCAGTGTAGGGGCACGAGAAGTGGGCATGTCCAGCCTACGCCGCAGTGTCGGCGGTAGAACGTTGTCCTAGGTCACATACATCTAACACAGTATAAATTTACATGTACAAGATATACTCTCCAATCGAAGGACAATACAGAAGGTACAACTCAATCACAATTCTAAGATGGAAATAACACGATAAGATAGATATGAAGTCTCAAAAGAGAAATACAAACGGACGAAAATAAGTCTAAGTGTCTAAACGACACTAACATCTCAACGTCCATAATTAATACAACTCAGATGTCAAACACAAATAACATAATAAAATAAGATAACTGCCTAGCTATCTAGCCTAAGCAATAGGGGTGATGTCCTCAACTAGAGCTGGATCCTCCTGTGGGTCAAACTCATAAGTGTCGTTTAGATGGGCTCCATAGTAAGTAGGACAGAACTCCTCAGTGTCATCTGTAATATTTTTAACAAGTCCAGTCAGGACAGGAATAAATACACATCTCTCACGCAGTTTATATCATTGCAAGAAATATAAAACAAGCAATAGAATAAGATACATGAAACGTTGTAAGAAATGTACATGAAAGGTAAGAGAGATATCTGATAAACTAGAATATATATATATATATTTATATATATATATATGTATATATATATATATATATATATATATATATATATATATATATATATATATATATATATATATATATATATATATATATAGTAAGAACTGTAAGTGACTAAGTGATTTAGAGCACAAGATGGTTATGTAATCGACTTGGTGTTGTACACGACTAAGTTACAGAGTTTGCACACGAGTAAACTAATAGGAATAATCACATAACCACTTCTACTCCCCCGTCCCCAATCAATACACAAAGATCCATTTAAGTTATGTTACGTACACGATGATTAGTTTGCACAAGATGGTCATGTGAGCACACGAGAGTACATGAGAGCATACGATTTGTACACGAATATCACGAATACAAGGAGTACACGATGCTCATGATAAAGTACACGAACATAAAATTCCCGATGTATCCGCTGAGGGGATAACATTGCATGAAAAGATCCAAATAGTACTAATCCATGATAACAAGTGTCAGCATCAGGTAAAGTAGTCTAGATCAAGAATATAAGTCCTAGCAAGTATGAAACGATCAGAGAATGTGCTCGACCGATATCCTGAACGACTGATGAGAATAGATGTCCGTACAGGAGTAACTGAGTCCTATTTAGAGCAACACAGGTTACAATGTATCTAAGATGTAATAAATGAAGTTTATAATGTATTCTACATGATTCTAGGTCGTTCCAGGTCAAAGTCAACTCGTGGTCAACAATCTAGTCAAACTAGGTCAACTCTAGTCAAACTAGTCAACTAGTCTAGGGTTTAGTCAAACTCAAGTCTATATGTCATGTTAGGCCTGTAGGATCAAGTATAAGTCAAACTCACTAGTCTAGGATACCTTAGAAACCAAGGTATTACAATCCTAGGCAATATAGCCTATATAGGATACATATATAACAAGTACATTACCTATACAATTAGGCTATAGGTAAACCACATACAAAATGATATAACTATAGAAAATATATATAGACCTAAACACATACACATACACACACACACACACACATATATATAATATAATATAATATATAAAGGAAGGAGGGGGATAACATGAATGTGTGTGTGTGAAGGTGTGGTGTGAGTGTACTGTACTGTGGATAGGTAAAAGGGGGTTAACACTCATCTACAAAACTCCCAACTCAGAATCTATATATACAACAAAACCCTAAACTGAACTCTAACAAATATATTAACTCCAAAGTATCAACTCAATTACATTAACTCAATTATCAAACTGGAACCCAAAACCAAAAGTAACAACCCAACTCACAGTTAACTATATAAAATATATAGATATACAGTATCATTTCATATAATATAATATGTATACAGAAATAACTTAAAATCTAAATAAGAAAACTCAAAACACAGGTATCAGACTTGACAACTGAACGCAACACACAACCCCAAATCGAAAACCCAATCTCAAAACTCACACACATGTAAACTGGAAAATAGGAAGGGGTGAGTGTGTGCCAACATAGTGTCACCCTTGTGTCAAAAGTGTCCACCAATACGTGTCCAAACCAGTGTCAAAGTCCAAATGTCGAACTGGGTATTCAAACCAGTGCACAGGGGCCTCGTGCACAGGTGTCGGCCCCCCTAGGACACAATGTGTCCACCCATTGGTCTCGTGTTCGTGTCTAATGGTAGGGTAGGTCTAGGGCTACATGTAAATGTGTCTGTCTTGTGTCCAAGACGTGTCGTGTCCAAGAACAAACACCGTATCAGTGAGTCAAAATTGCGCGTGCACAGTTAGTACAAAACCCATGTGAGTGCGATTTCTCCCTCGATACGAATCCATTTTTTGTGAAACTTTGTGATCACTTTGATAGAGGTTACCCCCCACGTGTCCACCAAGTTTCATATATCCATGTGCCGTGTCCAACGAGTATGAGACTCGTGGTAGCAGGGCATGCACCACAGTGTCATGCGGGCATCCCCGTGTCCAAAAAATGACACAAAACGTATCTAAAATCACCTCAGTCACATAGATCTACAATCTATACATAATTAGCTACAAATCTATGAAATTAGTTTTGGAAAACATTTACAAACAATCCATTGAGGCATTTCATCAAACAATTCCTACAATACTCCGATACGCCTCCGATACTCGTATCAAATGGACACGAAATCCTACCAAACTTGTTCTACAGGTGTATGGTACCTAGATGCATGCATCTATGAAGAGAAATAAGAAAAACAAATGAGTTTAGAGCCATTACCTATTGAGAGTTGGAATCTCAATGCAAAAGCCTAGAAATGAGATCATTTACCAACTTGCTATGGTCCATGTAAACACCCTAAAATTTCCTACGATTTTTTTATTTTTATAATTATTTTATGTTGGAATTTGTACATCTAGAGAAAATCCGTATATACGAAGTATTTAAAATTCTTTTTACAAAAGTTTTAATTACAAATATTTTTATAGAAAATAACTATTGTGGATCAATATCGTAGCAGATAAATATTTTGTATGCCATAGATTCTTCAAACTTGATTTTATTTTACTACTATATAAAAACTATTTTTACTTGTTATACAAGTATTTATGATAAGTTAGAAAATAATACTTTTGTAAATAATATGTTCTATTCGCATGCGAGGTACATGAAGTTAAATTCATGTATATTTTGATTTTTAGAAACTAATTGTAATGTATTTTATTTGCTTGCAAAGAGATCTTTCAACTATTTAAGTATTTATTATCATGAATTTTGAAATTAATTTTTATTGTATTTTTACTATTTATAAAAAAAAGATAATTGAAAATTTGTTAGATTTAATTATTTAATTGTCATGATAATTTAAATTGGAAAATAATTTTTTCTAATTTTGATTTAAATAGTTTAAAATAAAGATAAAGAATATCTAGTTTTTTTTTTTATGGATTGGTTGAATTGGTTTCAAAAATGGTTAAATTAATTGTAAATTATCTAGCGGGGTTTAAACAATCATAATTATTATCTAACCAGGATTTTCACCCTATTTATATGTTAACTTGCCATTATTTGCTTCACACAAATTTTTCTCCAAATTTTCTCCACCTACAAATGTGTATGTGCATCGTGTCCGTGCACACCAAGCCATATTCATTCACTTCTTGTATTTTCATCCAAATTGATTAATGTTCTCATTAAAGAAATTCTATTTTCCCTTCCATCTATTTTGTTTTATCATAAATTCTTACTATCTTACCGATCAACCAAGTCCGTCTATCCTAGTAGTCCTTAAATTTTGAGAACAAATTTTTCTAAGGTGGGTAGATTTGTAACTCCACTTTCTGATTTTTTTTAAAATATTTCTATATATTTTAATTATTGTGTTTAAAAGTAATTTTCGTCGAAATTTTGTAAAAGATATTTTGTGATTATTTTTGTTATCAAAAACTAGTTTTAAATTAATGGTTTGAAATAATGTTACTAAAAAAATTATTCTCGAATTTTGTTATTTGAAATATAAAATATGTTGTTATTATTTTTGGTCTTCTAAAAATTGGTTCCAAAAAAAATTGGGCGATAAAAGGTTTTTGTCCATTTATCTTTAAATAAAGATTTGGATTTGTAAAAGTAAGTTTTTATAATATTTGATGACATCGAGTATTATTTTGATATATGATAATCAGTTATTTGATTATATTTAAATTTATTTAAATTATCTTGATGGTTATCAACTTTACTTTAAATTATGTTGATAATTTAAATATTGTTTAAAATATTTACGATGACTAATTGTGGCATTACGATTTGTCTAATCTAGATTTGAAATGTTAATTTATCTTTTATATGAACTAAATTATTTTGATAAATATTAAATATTATTTTAAAGTTATTATGTTGTGTTTGATTTGGATTTGGATTCATATGATTTGAATTATTTGATAATATAGAATAATACTTAAAATTATTATGGTGATCATTTAAAGGATTGCAACTAAATTGATTTGTTTCGAATAATTTATTTGATTTAAATTTTTGGAAAGATTTATCCATTAGAAATTCTTATCCTATTGGAATCATATCTAGCATTAATTAGATCGTTTCTTATTTAAACCAATCCTATTCATATCCAAATTAGCTGGTAATCTTAATCATCCTTATTGATTTAATTCTATCATAATTAGCTAATTGCTAGGTATTATATATATATATATATATATATATATATATATATATATATATTATATCAAATCTATGAATAAAATCATCTTTCAAATCATCCTTGTCAAAATTTCTCTCTTTTTTTCGTCATAACTATGCCCAAAATTCGTCATAAATTCAGCCTCAATTTTCAAAGGTTGTAGTGTAACGCCCCAGTCCCAAAATAATTAGGACCAAGTACGCAACATGCCAGCTGCACATATACGAAGAATACTCCAATATATGAAATCCTCGTATATGTACATAAGCTGTATATATATAATAAAATCACAGGCCAGAACATAAGTATCTAATCTCATCACAGCTCAACACAGAAGAAACGAGAGTCCAATAAATAGTGCATCAAAAGATAACCGGGTGGACATACCCACTCCAAACAGCTATGTAAAATAGTCACAAAGATCGGAGTCCAACCTCCGCAAAATAGGAAGTAAATGAAAGAACATTAGATGTCCACTACATAGTCTCAATAATCCTCGAAGATAAGAATTGTAACCCCTCTTCCCGAAATTTTGATAAATTTTTTTTATTTGGATTAAATAGTGATTTTTAGAATTTTATAAATAATCATTTAGTTAATTATAACGGTAGATGATTTTAGCAATGATGGAGTTTGGAGTGCATGGTGACTAGAAATCGTGGCACGGATAGTGCAATGTCGTGCTTTGACTAGAGTATTAGCCCTGGTAGGGAAGGCCGAGCCATAGCGATGTCCTAAACTAGAAAACCAGGCCAAGTTGCGACTTAACCATTATCGAAGATTTATTTATTTATTAATTATATTATTGAGTTTAGGGAAAACCGGTTATGCCATTTTAGTCCGGACTGGACCCGAACTGAGCCCAAGCCCATGTAGTCATGCGGCACGTCCAATGACATTCGTGTTGATGAAATTTGGTATGAGTGTGTTATATTCCGTTTTAATGATTTAATGACTATTTCCAAATATTCGTAATTTAATATTATAAATATCATTATTAATTAATATTCAATGATATTTGTATAAAATGGGTCCATTGTACGTTTTAGAATTTTTAGACTGCGCATGGTAGTATATACACCGTTATTGATTTATTGAATTTTGTTGTTATTATTATTACTACTATTATTATTATTATTATTATTATTATTATTATTATTTTATCGAGGTTATTATTATATAATAATAATAATATTATTATTGGTTATATTATATTTGGCGAATATTATTATATATAGTCATATATATACAGATAGGGTCTACCCTAGGAATAGATAGCATTGGGGTTTATTTTAGATTTTATAGAAAATATTGTATAAGATATATATATATATATATATATATATATATATATATATATATATATATATATATATATATATATATATATATATATATATAAAAAATATATATATATATATATATATATATATATATACATTAGGCTATATTGGAAATCAATGCTGAGCCACAACAGTGGACCGTAGCAAGCTGCTACAGTGGACCAACACCCATAGACAGCAAACCCCTATGCAACCCGAGAGCTAATCCAGCCCACGGGTCTCAGCTCAGCCGAGCGACCCGACTACTGATATATATAGCGAGATGTACGCGAACGAGAGAAGATCGAGAGCAAACCCAAAACCCTAAACTCGATCCTCACCTGCACGCGTCCCTACACCCTGGGCGGCCACCTAGACATGCGTCGCCGCCGCCATGACCGTCGGACGGCGAGGCTGTCGGCCAGCAACAACATGCGCATAAAACAGAGCACTGAACAGGCAGCGGCGGAGCCCTGTTCGCAGCCGGATTACCAACACCACGGTTTGCCGTTTGTCGAACCAATTGTGCAGGTAAACTCCTAACCTGACCCTCTCAAATATCTGTCTGTTAGTTGAATAGGAACGAGCATGATTCGACAGGATTTCGAATCCAAACATCGACGAAAAACCTGTTCAAAACAGACCAGTTTCATGTTTAAACCTCTGTTTTAGAAGCCAGTTGTAGGTCAGAGCATTACGCAACATCATAAACTAATTTCCAAAAATCCTAGACAACCTATAGGGCTTCGAATCCCTTCTTGTAGAATCGGATTTCGTCGACCGTGCATCGAGAAATCGGATTCCCAATTTGGCAAAAAACCTGTTTTTTAAAACACAAAATTTCACGATACGACGTGCGTTCCGCCAATCCGGGCAACGTGGTCGCGAACCGAAAGTATCGAAAGGTGCGTAATGGCTTCGTGGACGTGTGGGCTTTGACGGAATTCAAATTGGTCGCGTGTGCGCGAGGAATTTGATACGTATCCGTCAAAATTTACCGTATCGGCCTCTGTGGAAATTTCTCAATTACTTTGTGCACGCTCTTCAAATCGAGACGAAACTTATGCCATCAGGACCGTATCATTTTTCTGGTCCTGTATGTCAAGTTTGGTCCGATTCTGAGATAGTTGATCGGATCGTTGTTTTGCGGGCCCCACGGTCCGATTCAACATGTGATTTTGTGCACGGGCTGCCGGAATCCAACTCTGGACATACGGTTGGGTTCATATCGTCAAAACGAATCCTTAGACATATAGTTTGATGAATATAGAGACCATTAACCCTGGCACATTTTTCAGTACAAAGCGGGTCCAACGGCGGACACCGTTTTGACCCAAAATTACCGTTTTGCCCCTGTGTTCAGAATTGGACTTAAGGACAGGCAATTCTAGCTAATTTGACTATTTTAAGAACATTGGTAATGTCTATTTCAGCATCCGGAGACTGTTGTACAGGTTTTGACTATTGTGGCGCACTAAGTGGTTTGGATTATCGGTTTCACCAGCAAAGGACCACAGGCGAATACAGTTTATTGTTTGTTTTCAGTATTGATATTTACTATACATCAGTGTTTAGTTGATAGATATGTGATTTCATTTTTATGTTGATTTTGTTCCTTGTTGTGTCGGGAGGGTGAAGTACCAACGATGTGTGATCTGACCTTAGACAGTGTAGACAGTGTAGACAGTAATTTATTATTACAAAGTAGACAGTGTAGACAGTGATTTATTATTGCAACGTAGACAGTGTAAACATTGATTTCTTTATTGCATTATTCAATGTAGACAGTGTAACTTTATACAATATAGACAGTGTAACTTTATACAGTGTAGACAATATAACTTTAGACAGTGTAGACAGTATCGTGTAATTGTCCCGAGACCGATCATATATCAAAGGTATTTCAGTTAGTCGGTGAGTATTGTCTTTATTTATTGTTTTTGTTTGTTTAGTTTTATTTGTCTTCTGTGTTATTTTCTAAATCATATGTCTAAAGGCTAACCTCTGTCGTATAGTCATTTTCATATATTGGAACTGCATTCAGTAAATTGTACTCGTTCCATTCCTGACTGAAAACCAATATTTTTTAGGTTTGCCATGGATTCACTTAGCATGGGAGATACGGGGGTACTTACAGACGAAAACCTAGAGACTAGCTAGATAGTGGAGTTGTAGTCATTCAAATATTTGTACAAGTTTATATTTTTCTGCAAATGTAAAACTTGTGAATATTATAAATTAAATTAATTTTATGAATGAGCATTATTTGTGATTTTGATTTTCATGGTCGTGACAGCGTTCTACCACCGACACTATGGCGTAGGCTGGCTTGGACACGTCTCGTATCGTTTAAAAAAATGGGTGCGGGTCGTGACAAGTTTTTGTGGTGGCCCATGCAGGCCAGTTTTCGCAAACCTTGCGAACTCATGATAGTACTTAAGTTATTCGTACTATTGCGAGCCTGCGACTAGGAAATGCTCATTCACAAGTTAGGGTTGATTCAATTTTAGAGAATGACTAGGACTAGGAGTCCCTTATACAAGTTTACCGATGCGTAGTCTAGGCCATACAATTTAGAGGAGGAGTTATTAATTTTGATAGTTGTCAGATCCCCATAGGTACACTTTTACGTCTAGATATGACGATATAATCCAATGTGGATAGGTTATTCACTTGGTGAGACCGGACTTCCTAGAAATAATGATCTAACCTTGATAAATGGTGCAATTCCTTCTCTTTGCCTCTTTAGATATCATCCTCATATCTTTGTCCAAGTTGTCTATTTAGTTCCTATTTTGTCCTAAGAATTATTATTTTTATATAATTTCTGATTATGTTACCCATATACGAACCTCGAGTTAGTTTCGATTCAAGTTTTTCCTCAAAGGCTTGAATACACATGGAATAGTAAGAAGGGTTGTATTTCTTTGTCTTCAGTTATTTCCTTCCTGTCACTCCCCGATCCTGGAATACGTATTTTAATACGTAAACCGATAAACCGTATCTACCTTGTATTTATACTGTATTTATATGCTGTATTTCTTCATGTATTTTGCAAAAATATTCAAAAAAAAATATTATTTCGTAATTTATTATCTGCATTTGGGCCTACAGTTTTGGCTCATTTGGGGGAAACTATTCTTGGTTCACCTTGGTTCATCATGAACCCATGGGTTCAAGATTCTATATAATAACTCAACTCATTCTCTCTCCTTTCATTTATTTTCTCTCATTTACTTTCCTCCACCAACCAAGGCAAGTACCAACTTGCTCAAGAGATGGATCCATAAATATTGTTGATGTTTTCTTACAAAATTATTTGTCAAAATATGTTCTTCTCCTTATTCTATACTAGTTTAGAACTTGAAGTTTTCCATTTTGAAGCTTTAATCTTTGTAGATCTAGGTTTTAGCCATTTTCGGATTTTTTTGGTTTTGATCTAGCAAACTTTATTATTTTTAAGTTTGGATGGTTCCATGTTGTAGAGAATTTTGTTCTACCCCATTTTGACCTAAGGAAGTTCCGATTTGGGCTCCGGATGAAGGTTTTGTGTAGTTTGGAAACCATGGTTGCTTGGCTCCTCTTCTCGGTCAAGTGGAGAAGAAGAGCAGTACTTGACCGCATGAATCTTCATGCGGCGAGTCTCTGGCCGCATGGCCTATCCAGCCGCATGAGACTCGTTCGAGCTCGGCCGCATGGAAAGTCCTTCGCAGCCGCATAGCCTTGTTCAGACCCAGCCGCATGAGCCCCTGTCGCATGGACTTCATGCGGCTAGCCTTCGCAGCCGCATGAGTTCTTTTGCACCCAGCCGCATATGCGCCACTGTTTTGGGCCGCATAAAGCTCATCCATCATCCAGCCGCATAGGTATCGCCCATGCTCAGCCGCATAAGGCTTCGTCTGACTCTGAGCCGCATATGCTGTTGAACCCCGACCGCCTGGCGATTGCTCCCTTCGTAGCCGCATACGCTGACACCCCTTCGTCCGCATGAACCCGACCTTCCAGCCGCATGCGCCTTGGGGCTCTCTGAGCCGCATGAGCGTGTAGTCCCAGCCGCATGAACCAGTATTGACCCGGCCGCATGGACTCACTCCCCTTGGGCCGCATGGACTTTTGTGCCCTATATTGTTACCTTATTATTATTATTATTATTATTATATATATATATATTATATGCCCATTTTATATCCTTACGCCTTTTGTCCCGAGCATGATATGAACACTAATGTGACCCGGAGAACAAAGTGTTCCTACCTGATACATGTACATGAATGTCCCAGTTCTTGTTCATGCTCGACAAAAGACTCGTAACTCCATGTGGCGTATTTGCAATGATGCATTACACTAAGGAGGGTAGAACATGTTGACATACTGATTGACATGGATCCTCTTTAGGGTACTCGTACTAAAGTACGACCTTAGGAGGATAATCATGCAGGTCACAGCATGTGAGTCCAAGTTTTCACCTAGGGTTAAACTAGGCAACTAAATATACTAGATGCATGGAGAGGGCAAAATCCCGAGATTGTGTTACACCAGCCGCCTTGAGATGCTGTCTTGACGCGCCGGCTGGTCTCCACGGATACTGTGTCATCTGCAACGAGTGGATGACTGTATCCGATCAATTCCTGCTACATATTATATGTTTTAGCAAGGTGGCCTTGCGAGGGACCTGTGCTCAATCATACCTGTCTACGCGAACCCCTGGGTTGGCTAGCCTTGCTGGAAAGATACGATCTGAGGATTTTCTAATGACATGACGCGAGGATAACCTCGTTCCACTAGAAACGCGTAGACTTGATTGGCCGTAAAAACGACTTGCTTGTATCCTATTACCTTCCGTGAGTAACTGAGGGAAGCAGACTGTCATGGTACATGATCCAACCCATGTTCTTGTTTGATTGTTGGGTTGGTGATCGTACTATGATAGGCTGTGGACCGAAGTTATGAACGGAAGACTTATTCTGGTTGTGAAGTGCTACTTCTGTGAATGACCGAGGAACATGGTTTATCATGGTACATAATCCAACCCATGTTCTTGTTTGATTGTTGGGTTGGTTATTGTGCTGCGATAGGCTATCGACCGAAGTCACGATCAGGAGATTTTATTGTTTATACCCTTTAACTTATGCGAAAGTTATAGAGTACGACGCGTCCCGACTCCATGCGGCACCTTTTGTCCTTGTTTGGTTGTAAGGGTGCCATATGGGTTCGAGGATGTGGCGCCACCCTATAATGGTAGCATAAGTATTACTATTATCATTCATTCTATTAACTGGGTTTAGTCTTAACTCTTGTGCCCCTTTGGCGGTACTTGCTATTCGGGGCTGACCCCGTTGGTTTTGTTTGGCCAGATCCCGTAGCAGAGCCAGAGGACACGATCTTCCTCCCTGACATCCATGGTGCATACTAGGAGCATGGCAGTTCGGGGACTCGAGTGGGTTTCTTCTCCACCACTCCTGCTTATACTTTTGCGGCGTTTAGCCACCGGCACCTGTTAGCCGGATTACTTGATATTTTGTGTCAGTACATAATTGTAATTAAACAGACTGCAGCTGTGTATAATTTTGTACTCCTGACTCTCTGAGATAGCTAAATTATGAAGCTAGTCTCTCATGATCATTTTGATACAGCGTCGGGGACGCCTTACTGCTTTATCTTTAATGCTCATCTTTTGCTGATGTGATTTGATTGATTGAGACATAGAACTCTGTGGGACCATAGGAGACTTGATTGTAGCATGTACCCCCTAGTCTCTCGACAGCCACGATCGCCGTATGACGTTACGTACCTCATATGGTGTAGCTGGCCTAGTCCGTCTCCATATTTCGGTACTGGGGCGTGACAAGGTTTTAGTGGTGGCCCATGCAGGTCTGATTTTCAGACTTGTGGGGTATTGCAAATTATTAGGAGTCTCAATCAAAACTTGTTCCCCTTGAAATTCTGTTTCGAATTCTCTGTCCTTGCCTTGATCTCTAACCTGACTTGCATCCTCGAAATCTTCCTCGTCCGGACTTGATAATCTTATATTCTTCTCTATAGGGGTGCTTCATTCTCAGTAGCGGGTGAGGCCCATGAGGAAGAGCAGCAAGAGCATGGCTCGACTGGGCAGCAACAGGGGAGAGAACCTTCTCCAGTGCAGGTATGAGCAAAAATGGAGCCAGAGGCAGTGCAGCCGCAGGTTATTGAAACTCCAGCAGCACCAGCAGCAACGGCAGTACCAGACGCCGTAGCACTCCTGGAGATCATCCGGGGGGTTTCTTGTCACTAACCAACAGCAACAGACTCGGCAGCAGGAGCAGAACGTGTTGCTGAACCAAGGGATTCAGTTAGCTCTTGAGAGGAGTGCCGGGGTTGACTCGGGAGCATCAGGAAGGTTCCGTCGCTTGAACCCGAGGTATTTTGATGGCACGGAGGATGCCATCACTGCAGATGCATGGATTCAAGACATCGAAGCCATTCTTGTGGCAGCCAAGGTTCCAGATGATGAGAAGGTTGATCAGGTCAAAATGGTACTTCAGGATCTTGCCCGCGACTGGTGGGCATCAGAAGAAGTTGGTACAAGACGCCCTGTTCGTTAGACCACCTTCAGTGACAGATTCAAGGCCAAGTATTTTGGCGTAGTAGCTCGATATGAGCTCCAGCAGAAGTTCATCAGTCTCAAGCAAGCAGGCAAGACCGTAGATGGGTATGCAGCAGAGTTCTGCAGATTGTGCCGTTTTGCACCAGCAATGGTGGCAACGGAGCCAGAGAAAGCTATGAGGTTCCAGCAGGGACTTCATTTGGAATTATTGCAGCTTGTGGAAGGACACGACTACCAGACGTTTGACGCTGTCTTGACGGCAGCCCGGAGGCACGAGCTTACCCAGCAGAGGTTGGCATCGAGGACAGGAGGTCAGAAGAGATCTCATTCCCAGGTTGGAGGAGGAGCAATGCAGCAAACATCGGCACCAGCACCCGGTGTACGTATTCATGATGCTGGAGCACCGCGGAGGACGGCCGTGTCTACTAATACAGCGACAGTTCGGCATCAGCAGCCGAGGAACCAGCAACAGCGTCAGGGAGCACCCCAGGGCTGTACATTCTGTGGGAAGGCAGGGCACACGAGGGAGGTGTGCCGGTCAGCGAATGGCTTATGCTTGAGGTGTGGTAGTCCAGACCATCGTATTTCTACTTGTCCTATGATGCAGAGGCCAGGAGGGCCAGCTCAGCAGTTTCCAGCATTGCCAGCTCCGGCGGCAACCCCGAGTGGAGGGCCAGTATTAGCAGTAAGGCCCCTAGCCCAGCGTCTACCAACGCAGGCTCAGATGTTCCGCCAGGCACAGGAAGCCGAAGGCCCTCAGAGGCAGCAACAGCATGGTCGAGGAAGGCCACAACAAGGGGCTCCGCGGGGCCAGGCTCTCACATTGACCTTGGGAGAGGCTCTAGCGTCTAGTGACGTGGTGGCAGGTAAAATTTTCGTCACCTCATTTCCCGCTGTAGCATTATTTGATTCAGGCGCTACTCATTCATTCATCTCTGCACAATATGCTACACGGATTGGACTAGTGTTTGAGGCATTGCCGGAGAGGATGGATATACTCACCGGCAATGGGCTCGTAGAAGTGAGCAGAGTGCGCTTTTCATGTCCGGTAGTGGTGTGTGGGCATTTATTGCCCGCATCATTGATTGAATTCCCTATGGGGAATTTTGATGTTGTTCTTGGCATGGACTGGTTGAGAGACAGTCATGCGACCATTGATTGTAGAGGAGGTAGGGTCATATTCAGCATTCCTGGGATGGAGCAGTTCATCTTTACTCGAACCTTGAAGAATCAGGCCGGAGGCGTCATCTCAGCAGCAGTGTCAGAGCCAGGACATATTCCGAGAGTGGTCGAAGATTTTCTCGACGTCTTCCCTGATGAGCTCCCAGGGATACCCCCAGTCAGAGAGGTAGAATTTAGCATTGAGTTGAACCCTGGAACGAGGCCTATTGCAGACAGAGTTTACAGAATATCGCCGTCAGAACAGGATAAGTTGTATCAACATGAAGAAGAGTTGAAGTCTAAGGGATTCATCCGAGACAGTAAATCGCCCTGGGCCGCGCCAGTGATTCTAGTTCCCAAGAAGGATGGGTCGACAAGGATGTGCATCGACTACCGCAAGCTGAATGCAGTAACAGTAAAGAATAAGTACCCGCTACCAAGGATTGATGACCTGTTTGACCAGTTGAGCAAGGCCAGCATTTTTTCCAAGATCGATCTTCGGTCGGGATACTATCAAGTAAGAGTCTGGGAGCAAGACATACCGAAAACAGCATTCAGATCTAGATACGGGCATTATAAGTTTTTAGTAATGCCCTTTGGACTAACCAACGCACCCGCAGTATTCATGGATTTAATGAACCGCATCTTTTTGCCGTACTTGGATAAATTTGTGGTGGTGTTCATAGATGACATTCTTGTCTATTCCAGCAGTAAAGAGGAGCATAGGAAACATCTTAGGACTGTCTTGCAGACATTGAGGGAGCATCACCTTTATGCGAAGCTCGATAAATGTGAATTCTGGTTAGATCACATTTCGTCCCTGGGGTATATAATTTCTGGGGCAGGAGTGTCAGTGGATCCGAAGAAGATTGAGGCCGTAGAGCATTGGCCAGTCCCGAGAACGGTTGCAGAAGTACAAAGTTTCTTGGGATTAGCTGGTTACTACAGAAGGTTCGTGGTAGACTTTGCCAAGATCTCTGCGCCCTTAACGCGTTTGACGCACAAAGACGTGGAGTTTGTTTGGTCAGCTAGCTGTCAGGCATTATTTGAAGAATTGAAGAAGATGGTTAGAACTGCTGAAGGATTTTGATTTAGATCTTCAGTACCATCCAGGCAAGGCGAATATAGTTGCAGATGCACCGAGTAGAAGAAACAGTGCCTTTATCCTGACCTCGCAGAAGCATATTTTAGAAGACCTTCAGAGTATGGGAATCGAAGTAGTTTTGCCAGGGGATATAGGAAGAATGACCAGTATGCAGATTCAGTCAACCTTAGTAGAGAGGATAAGGGCAGCACAAGCAGAAGATCCACAGATTCAGGAGTTGCGGTCGGAGTGTGAATCAGGCCGTAGGAAGGAGTTAGTGATTCATGAAGATGGTACGCTCAGGTTTGGAAACAGACTCTGTGTACCGAGTGGAGACCTTCGGCAAGAGGTTATGTTCGAAGCTCATAGTTCTATTTACTCCATTCATCCAGGAGGAACGAAGATGTATCGAGATATCAGGCAGTTCTTTTGGTGGAATGGCATGAAAAGAGAGATAGCGAGATTTGTATCCAAGTGTCTGGTCTGTCAGCAGGTGAAAGCCGAGCAGCAGAGACCAGCAGGGTTGCTCCAGCCGCTTCCTATCCCAGAATGGAAATGGGAGCACATCACGATGGATTTTGTGACCGGTTTACCTAGATCCCCGGCTGGCAAGAATGCAGTCTGGGTAATAGTAGATCGACTCACGAAGGTCGCTCATTTCCTTCCCTTCCGAGTTGGACAGACTACTGAGCAGTTAGCAGAAATGTACATGAAGCAGATAGTAAGGCAGCACGGTGTTCCAGTTAGTATAGTATCAGATCGGGATACGCGGTTTACTTCCCATTTTTGGCGGAGCTTACACCAAAGTTTGGGAACCAAGTTGAGATTCAGTACTGCTTATCATCCACAAACTGACGGGCAATCAGAAAAAACTATTCAGACGTTAGAAGATATGCTACGAGCATGTACCTTGGATTTTGGCGGATCTTGGGAGGATCACCTTCATCTAGTGGAGTTCTCCTATAACAACAGCTATCAGGCTAGCATTCAGATGGCTCCGTTCGAAGCATTGTACGGAAGGAAGTGCAGGTCCCCTTTGGCATAGGACGACGTTGGAGAACGAAAGTTGTTGGGACCAGAGATTATCACACAGACTGTGGAGATAGTTAAGTTGGTCAGAGAACGCCTTCGAGTTGCGCAGGATCGACATCATCATTGGGCAGATCAGCATCGTAGGCCTCTAGAGTTCAGAGCAGGCGACCAAGTATTTCTGCGAATTTTACCTACTCGGGGTATCATCAGATTTGGAACCCGAGGAAAGCTTAGTCCAAGATACGTTGGTCCTTTTAAGATTCTCGCTCGGGTAGGCGATGTGGCTTATTGACTTGCCCTTCCGCCTTCGTTAACTGGCATACATGATGTGTTTCATGTGTCCCAGTTACGTGGGTATGTCCCGGATCCGAGTCATGTCCTCGATCATTCTGAGTTAGTCGTTGGTACCGACCTAACTTACGAGGAACAACTCGTATCTATTTTAGACCGGCGAGAGAAGGTACTCAAGAATCGGACGATCAGCCTTGTCCGTGTTTCTTGGAACCATCACTCTCCGGAAGAGTCAACCTGGGAGCGCGAGGACGAGATCAGATCTCGGTATCCGTATTTGTTTGACTGATAAGGTATCTTTTTGCACCTTATTGACACGATTCCATGCTTATTTGCACCTGCTTGTTTTGCACCTTGTGATGTATGATAATAACTGCTATGATAGTTAACTTGTATACGATTGTGCCTTGCTTGCCCTGGTTTCACTATCCTGTCTTGGCTGGAATTCTGAGGACGAAATTTTTCTAAGAAGGGTAGAGATGTCACTCCCCGATCCTGGAATACGTATTTTAATACGTAAACCGATAAACCGTATCTACCTTGTATTTATACTGTATTTATATGCTGTATTTCTTCATGTATTTCCTAAAAATATTCAAAAAAAATATTATTTCGTAATTTATTATCTGCATTTGGGCCTACAGTTTTGGCTCATTTGGGGGAAACTATTCTTGGTTTACCTTGGTTCATCATGAACCCATGGGTTCAAGATTCTATATAATAACTCAACTCATTCTCTCTCCTTTCATTTATTTTCTCTCATTTACTTTCCTCCACCAACCAAGGCAAGTACCAACTTGCTCAAGAGATGGATCCATAAATATTGTTGATGTTTTCTTACAAAATTATTTATCAAAATATGTTCTTCTCCTTATTCTATACTAGTTTAGAACTTGAAGTTTTCCATTTTGAAGCTTTAATCTTTGTAGATCTAGGTTTTAGCCATTTTCGGATTTTTTTGGTTTTGATCTAGCAAACTTTATTATTTTTAAGTTTGGATGGTTCCATGTTGTAGAGAATTTTGTTCTACCCCATTTTGACCTAAGGAAGTTCCAATTTGGGCTCCGGATGAAGGTTTTGTGTAGTTTGGAAACCATGGTTGCTTGGCTCCTCTTCTCGGTCAAGTGGAGAAGAAGAGCAGTACTTGACCGCATGAATCTTCATGCGGCGAGTTTCTGGCCGCATGGCCTATCCAGCCGCATGAGACTCGTTCGAGCTTGGCCGCATGGAAAGTCCTTCGCAGCCGCATAGCCTTGTTCAGACCCAGCCGCATGAGCCCCTGTCGCATGGACTTAATGCGGCTAGCCTTCGCAGCCGTATGAGTTCTTTTGCACCCAGCCGCATATGCGCCACTGTTTTGGGCCGCATAAATCTCATCCATCATCCAGCCGCATAGGTATCGCCCATGCTCAGCCGCATAAGGCTTCGTCTGACTCTGAGCCGCATATGCTGTTGAACCCCGGCCGCCTGGCGATTGCTCCCTTCGTAGCCGCATACGCTGACACCCCTTCGTCCGTATGAACCCGACCTTCCAGCCGCATGCGCCTTGGGGCTCTCTGAGCCGCATGAGCGTGTAGTCCCAGCCGCATGAACCAGTATTGACCCGGCCGCATGGACTCACTCCCCTTGGGCCGCATGGACTTTTGTGCCCTATATTGTTACCTTATTATTATTATTATTATTATTATTATTATATATATATATATTATATGCCTATTTTATATCCTTACGCCTTTTGTCCCGAGCATGATATGAGCACTAATGTGACCCGGAGAACAAAGTGTTCCTACCTGATACATGTACATGAATGTCCCAGTTCTTGTTCATGCTCGACAAAAGACTCGTAACTCCACGTGGCGTATTTGCAATGATGCATTACACTAAAGAGGGTAGAACATATTGACATACTGATTGACATGGATCCTCTTTAGGGTACTCGTACTAAAGTACGACCTTAGGAGGATAATCATGCAGGTCACAGCATGTGAGTCCAAGTTTTCACCTAGGGTTAAACTAGGCAACTAAATATACTAGATGCATGGGGAGGGCAAAATCCCGAGATCGTGTTACACCAGCCGCCTTGAGATGCTGTCTTGACGCGCCGGCTGGTCTCCACGGATACTGTGTCATCTGCAACGAGTGGATGACTGTATCCGATCAATTCCTGCTACATATTATATGTTTTAGCAAGGTGGCCTTGCGAGGGACCTGTGCTCAATCATACCTGTCTACGCGAACCCCTGGGTTGGCTAGCCTTGCTGGAAAGATACGATCTGAGGATTTTCTAATAACATGACGCGAGGATAACCTCGTTCCACTAGAAACGCGTAGACTTGATTGGCCGTGAAAACGACTTGCTTGTATCCTATTACCTTCCGTGAGTAACTGAGGGAAGCGGACTGTCATGGTACGTGATCCAACTCATGTTCTTGTTTGATTGTTGGGTTGGTGATCGTACTATGATAGGCTGTGGACCGAAGTTATGAACGGAAGACTTATTCTGGTTGTGAAGTGCTACTTCTGTGAATGACCGAGGAACATGGTTTATCGTGGTACATGATCCAACCCATGTTCTTGTTTGATTGTTGGGTTGGTTATTGTGCTGCGATAGGCTATCGACCGAAGTCACGATCAGGAGATTTTATTGTTTATACCCTTTAACTTATGCGAAAGTTATAGAGTACAACGCGTCCCGACTCCATGCGGCACCTTTTGTCCTTGTTTGGTTGTAAGGGTGCCATATGGGTTCGAGGATGTGGCGCCACCCTATAATGGTAGCATAAGTATTACTATTATCATTCATTCTATTAACTGGGTTTAGTCTTAACTCTTGTGCCCCTTTGGCGGTACTTGCTATTCGGGGCTGACCCCGCTGGTTTTGTTTGGCCAGATCCCGTAGCAGAGCCAGAGGACACGATCTTCCTCCCTGACATCCATGGTGCATACTTGGAGCATGGCAGTTCGGGGACTCGAGTGGGTTTCTTCTCCACCACTTCTGCTTATACTTTTGCGGCGTTTAGCCACCGGCACCTGTTAGCCGGATTACTTGATATTTTGTGTCAGTACATAATTGTAATTAAACAGACTGCAGCTGTGTATAATTTTGTACTCCTGACTCTCCGAGATAGCTAAATTATGAAGCTAGTCTCTCATGATCATTTTGATACAGCGTCGGGGACGCCTTACTGCTTTATCTTTAATGCTCATCTTTTGCTGATGTGATTTGATTGATTGAGACATAGAACTCTGTGGGACCATAGGAGACTTGATTGTAGCATGTACCCCCTAGTCTCTCGACAGCCACGATCGCCGTATGACGTTACGTACCTCATATGGTGTAGCTGGCCTAGTCCGTCTCCGTATTTCGGTACTGGGGCGTGACACTTCCGGTTCATCTTTTATTTTTTAAGGGTTGTGAACGATAGGACAAATACTTACGCTCTATTCATAGTCAATTTATTGACTCTCTAGAAGCTCAGGAATTTTTACAGATATAGTTAAAGGAATGTTAGTTAACTCATAATGGCAAGACAACAGCGTACTGTCGTCATTTATTTGAATTATGGAGACCATGGATTTACTGCAGCCAGCAGCGCACTGGCGAGACACGACCCCTAGAGTTGGAATTAGTTTAAGAAAATATAGGTTATAGAATATTGCTACAACTATGGCTAGTGGTCCTCTTTTGACCATAGTCACCCTTGTGTCAATATAAGGTAGAGTATCGGATAGCATATCATATCTGAATCACGAAACCAAGGGTTTACCACAGCCAGAGTATACGGGTGGGGGCATAAACCGCAGTGAAATGAATTCAGACGTGATTACAAGTTTATGATACTGTGGAGGATAGGACAATGCCATGTATGTCCCATAAGATCTAAAGCCAATATTAGTGAAAGTTTTGTAAGTTGGGTAGTATGTCTCCCGACCTAGCATTCAGTAGTCCTTGTGACTTATTGACGAGGTAATTGACTGTACTAATAATTTTACCTAGAATATAAAATTTAGAGGTTCACAACCTTTTAGTCGACCAAGGCAGTATGGATGAGAAGATAGTAGGATGACTGTATAAGCAAAAACACCAGGTAAGGTTTTGATTCTCACAAAACTCGAACTACCTGTGCCTCCTTTCAAAAATCTGGTAAAATTGTATTTGACAATCTTAACCAACGCTGCTATTACAGCCTAGTTTTGCAAGCTCACTCTGTTCTCGAGATTGATTCGAGGCATATGTATAGTGGGGACGCCTGCTAACATATTGTCTAATCAGAATTGATGTATTACGGTCTGATCAACCGTAGGGCACTCGGTTCGCTCTCCCTCTGATTAACCTACGTGGATTGAGATGTAGATGTCTCTTGGATCTCATCCGTGACTGCATTGACAATTTCTCTTGAATTATACATTCGCCTTGGAATCACGAAATTGTATTCAGCGATATCTCCCTTGAACTCTATTGTTTTTGTCTTTCACTGATTTGGAAAGACGAGAGCTCATAATTGGTAGAGCGATACAGAGTATCCCCATGGCTATGATAGTTGTATACACAAGTGTAGCTACCATCGGCCAGCCATGTGACTAGAACCTTTCCTTGAGTTACTCGTTCTCCTCTCGACCCCCAAACTGCTACTGGGTCCTTCTAGCCATCTAAACTTGAGAATGAATAGGGTTTTACCCTTAGTCAAGATGCCAACCTAGGAGACTATTTATTCTCAAGAAAATAATTTGTTGTTGTAGAAGCATGGAATTTCAGAACCTGAAGACCTATGAGCCAGACACTACATGCGCCAGAGCTCGGACAAAGTACTTCACACAGCAAAAACAACAAATATGGACATTGAAAGAGGACTTTTTATTACATATAAAAGTCTATTACATGTCTAGAAAAGATTGTACAAAGGAGAATTTTTACAAAAAAAAGATCCTAAGTTTACAGCCAGCAGCCACCATGCGCCCTCAAATAGGCACAGTAATCACCATGCGCCCTCAGTCAGGCGCATCCCACCATGCACCCTCGGCAGGGCGCATCCTTTCAGCAGCTCAGTTATGTATATCCCTTCGGTAGCTCAGTTATGTGCATCCCTTCAGCAGCCCAGTTATGTGCCGCTCTTCCAGCCAGGCTCACCGCCGTCTAAATGCTTCGACTAATGAAGCATTTATTGAGCAGAACGAGGGTGGCAATCAACCCTCTAGTTGGAGGAAGAACTCCCCAAACCAAGGAAGAGAAGAGCACCGCAAATCAACCTGCGGCTAAAGGAGCAGCTTTCGACCCAACCAGAATGGGCAACACCCACTCTAGCGGGAGGAGGAGCTCTCCCAAACCCCAAGGAAGATGATCGGGGCACCGCAATTCCGATCTGCGGCTCTTACCACATGACGGAGACGAGGCTCGTGCATCCCTATCTTTGGATGCAACATGCACCTTTCGTCTGCCTCGAAAGCCCTCGACTCCGACTTTTGGATGTAACAGTCACCTTCAAGTGCATCAATGAAGACATTGCGTCGCATCTTCACGCTTGGGAGCATCTCATCAATAGAATGCATCCGAGTAAACAAGTTCATGTCGAAAGAACGTGAGAGAATGAGAAGCAAACTCTCTCCATACCACTATTTATAGGTCGGGCAAATCAAACCCATGTGCCAAGTGGATGGCTCTCCGAATTCCGTACAATAAATTTGCATTAAATGGATGAACCGGACGCTTCGAATTCAGCCCAGTCAAAACGGCTATTTAAAGCACTCGAAGATCATAACAGTCGCACCATTAAAGACGTGTCATGAAGCAGATGCGTCGGTCAGACAGCGCATCACACAGACGCGCCCTTATACCAAGCGCATCATAGGGGATGCGCCCCCATGCGTCGCCATACGCCTAGTGGAACGCCGATCAATGTGCCCACTCAACGGTCCATCAAATGTTAAAAAAATATTAAATGCTGAAGTCTGACAGAGTTGGCAGCACGCTTCTCGAGACTGAACAGTTGACAGTTCTTTCAGAAGACGAAGCATCGCCAACGGCAGCACCATCATTACTTTTCTTCGACGGCTACTGCCACGTGGCCACCCAACCACTCGCATGCACCTCTGCAGCCATGCGCCCAAATCTGCATGCGCCTCAAAAGCCATGCGCCTCAGACTTTTCACTAATCCCTAAAGACAGAAGGAAAGTCACCGTTAAAGCTCTGCATGCGCCTCAAAAGCCATGTGCCCCAGACTTTTCTCTGATCCCGAAAGACAGGAGTAAAGTCATTTCTGAATCCTCGCATGCGCCTCAAAAGCCATGCGCCCCGAATGGTTCGTAACTCCTAAAGGTTACGAGCCAAAGCCTCCTCATGCGCCCAATCCTAGGCGCATCCTACCAAATCATTCCCCATCAAATCCGAGATCTCTGAGCCATAGATCGATGACATGTGTCCTTTGACTCAACTTACCTAAGATCTCAGCAACAGAAAGATCCTTCCCTCTGCTACGTACCGCCCCACAACAGCAGCATAAAGAATTCAACCCCTCGATCAGGGCGCATCGTTCATACGCCTCCATCAACAATCACCACGTGGCGTCCCTGCGTCCAGGCGTATCCTACATATGTGCGCATCAGCAGCCAGCCTGCAGGCTATAAATAAGAGGGATCATTTCTTTCACACACACACAATAACGAAAAAATGAACAAATACACCGCCAGAGAGGCACATACAGACATTCAACGTCTCCCTCCTCTCAGCAAGCTCCATCACCCAGAGCAATCCAGACCTTCAGAGAACCGATAACCGTCGTCAGATCGTCAACGGAGTCAACGCATTACCACTCACTCCATCGGCAAAAGGGATCCAGATAAACAAAAGTGTACTCCTAGGACTACATCTAAGTCCTATATTGTAACACTGTTCTGTTTGTATTGAAATTTGCAATAAAAGAATTTTAATGGCAAACAAGCTGGCGACTCTGCTGGGGACCTCTTTCTACTCCACCGAGAAAGCTGTGTCGCAATTCGACGATGTGAAGGTGGGTTCCTCCCACAAGACACTGGTCGTACGCCTCAATCAACAGGCATATGAGGAGTCATCTCTGAAGACAGTACGAGTCCTTCGAAGCGGCTGCCGAATCCGAAGAAGACCCGTCGAGTCTGGGTGCGCAAGGTCGACGCCTCGGGCACCACCACCAAAGGGGATGCGCCGATCCAGCCTTCCCTTCCTGCTGACGTTCTCAGCAACCAAGATGCGCCCACTGGTGCAGCGCATCTCTCGGGGAAACGTGCGGCTGACCACATTCCCCAGCCATCTCCCTCTCAGGCGAGGAATATGCGTCGACGGAGCAGGGGCGCAGCCAATGCCCCGCGTATCACCTCTGATGCACCACAGAAGGTCTCTGTCTTTGACAGACTCACTCGCTGTAATGGCGAAGAGAATTTAGATTCTGAGTACTATGCGCCCCAGCGGCCTGGTACGAAGAAATCCAGGGCAGCACTGGCCATGCGCCCCAAACATGCTATGCCAGCAGCAAGCCAGAAGTATGCGCTCACAATCATGTGCACTACAGATGGTAAGCTGTACAAGGTCGACTCAGGTTCTTCTGCACCAGAAACGAGCCGACCTTCAAAGTCCTTGTCTCACTTGGGCGCATCTAATGCGTGCACAACCAAGTCGAGTAAGGCAAATCCAGTGGTCTTGAACTCCCGTGCCTCCTCTGGTTGTGCGTCTGAGGTCCGTTCAAGTCACTGCAAATGTTGTTCCCCTACTACTGATCGGGATGCCTGTTTGGTGTTAGATTAGGGGGCGCGACATTCACCTGACCACCCCGACGCATGGCCTTGCCATGCGTCTGAAGGGGATGTGAAGGTAGCACTCTCCTCCAATGATTTGTGCAACGTGATCACTCACAAGTGCCGATCAGGAGAGACGATTGACAAGTACGATGCGCCCCTCACAGGGCACACTTGTGTTGTGGTCACTATCAACTGCTGTTGCAAGACGGCAGTCCCGCCAAGGCAGTCAGTGTTCCAGCGGCTGCAATCGTCGACACCCCTCCGACGTCGCCTCGGAAAGAAGGTGTCAACAAAGAAGAGCCAAGGGTTGCTTCATGCAACGTGATCTCTAACTCCTCGTCAGTCAGAAAGACGACTGATAACTCCTCGTCCTCGTCTAAGAGCCAGCCGAGGAAAACCAAGGCGAGTGTCTCGTCCTCCGGGGTGTTTCAAGGCACTCAGGGGAGAAAGAAGATCTTGGAAGAAACTGGGGGTAGTCAGACCCTTGTCGAGCCTCCTTCCGAAGACGAAGCTGTCTTTCAAAGTACAGCTAAGGCTGATCTTCTCGAAGTCAGCCTGCCGGACATGGCCGAGGGTCATCTAGTCCCTGTCCTTCAAGACGAGGGTGTCCCCCAAAACACAGCCGGGGGTAGTCTAGCCCCCACGGATCCGAGTCTCGGCGACGAAGAAGTCCTTCAAGATGGAACCAAGGGTAATCAGGCCCTTGTAGATGCTTCCGTCGAAAATGTTCTCCAGAACATAGTCGGGGGTGGCCAGGACGAAGCTCCAGGAGAGGAAACTCCCCTACAAGAGAGTGAAGCTGAGAGCGAAGCATCAACCAATCCATCCACTTCCAGCCGTGTCATGACAGTATACATGGCTGGGAGTGATTTTGAGTCTGATGCACCGCCACGAGACCTCGTCCAGCGCATGGATACATTAGAGGGAGGACTCAAAATCCTCTCTGCCTCCATGCAAATACTGACTCAAGCAGTGTTTGAGATACGGTCAGCTTTGGCCAAGACACCTTCTGCCGGTCCCGACCCAGGGGCTAATGGAGAATCAAGTGTACCCCTTCAACGGGTATCCTTGGATACGGATTGCCGATAAGCACCTTGTAGGCCTCAAAAATAAAGTCACGCTGAGTTGATCAGAACAAGTCACGCAGAGTGATCCAAGAAGCAGCACAAAAGATACGCTAAGTTCTGCCTGGCTATCTCCTTTAGAAGTCACGCAGAGACAGCTCAGCCATACGTCAGAATCATAATGACTGACAACACAACAGTCGAGAAACGTCTCCTCGTATGCCACGTATGCACAGAATTCGAGAGATCATCGCCGTCTTTTGCATGATTTTTGAAATCTTCCTTAGCAAGACTCACTCTTTACCAAGTTGGCGTGACTTTGGGTCTTATCTTCTTTTAATGCGGCTGACAATATAATCAATGTCAGAGATTTTGTGTCAGACGAAGCGTGCCAAATTAAGACAGCTGGCGGTTTGCGTGGATTCTGAACCTTCTCCTTCCTCAAGTTTGCGTGGATTTTTTGAGTTATTCTTCTCAAAGCCTGCATAAATTCTGAAGTATTCTTCTTCAAAGCTTGCATGGATTTCGCCTTCAACGAGTCTGCGTCAACGAAACTGCATGGATTTTTTGTCTTCAGTAAGACAACGTGGATTTCATTTCAACTGGAGTACGTGGCAGCCATGCCACCGATCTCTCTCTCGCGTGCCCAGTAACTTGCACACGACTCATGCACTAATGCCATGTGTCCAACAGTTACGGGCCACGTCCAGTAACTACTCACTAACCCTGCATGTATTTAGAGTCTGCGTGACTTTTCAAATGCACTAGTGGTGAGGTAGTTATCTTTTCAGTTACTGTTTTGACTCTATAAATAGAGTTCTTTTTTTTATTCATTGTACAGATACATTGATATCTACTGTCAAGATTTTGAGAGCTTTTCTTCTTCGCATAGTCCAAGGGATAAAGTGATTGTCTTCTAGATCGGATTCCTACAGTTGTAATTTTCCCAGATACACAACAAATAAAGAGAATTTCTTTATGGAAAACAAATTGGCGACTCTGCTGGGGAAAACCATCTCCTCTTCTGAGATGGTAACAACTCAATGCGACACTTCGTCTATCGGCTCGACGAAGAAGGTGATGACAATCAAATTCGATCAACTCGCCTATGAAGAAATGCAGCGGGCTAAGGGTGGCAAGCCCATTCCAGCCTCCATTATCACTGCCAAGTCAAAGGAACACTCTGTCTATGTCCCTAAGAATCAGTTGGCAGTCAATGGTGAAGTCTCTGCCACAGTGTCTACTCCTAACACTGGCAAGAACTCCACTGCAAGCACGCACACTCTTGTGCGCTCGAAGATGACAGTAACTAAAAGTCACGTTGACAGTACTGGCTCCTTAGCCGAATCTGTTCCAGCGTGCAAATCCAATTCTAAAAGTCACGCTGACAGTACTGGCTCTTTAGCCGAATCTGTTCCAGTGTGCAAATTCAATTCTAAAAGTCACGCTGATAGTACTGGCTCTTTAGCCAAATCTGTTCCAGTGTGCAAATTCAACTCTAAAAGTCACGCTGACAGTACTGGCTCTTTAGCCGAATCTGTTCCAGTGTGCAAATTCAATTCTAAAAGTCACGCTGACAGTACTGGCTCTTTAGCCAAATCTGTTCCAGTGTGCAAATTCAACTCTAAAAGTCACGCTGATAGTACTGGCTCCTTAGCCAAATCTATTCCAGTGTGCAATCTGTAGTGTCCCAAATCCGTGATACGTATTTAGTATACATATACGTATTTTGGACCCGTATTTTTGCTTAATCATGATTAGTTAATTTTGATTAATATTGTTTAATTTGTTTAATTGGCTTGTGGTTCCCTATGGCAATTGCATTGGCTTGGTTCGGTTCGGTTGGCTTGGCTTGGTTTGGTTTTATATGTGAACCACTCCTACCTACCACCACCTTTGATATTTATTGTACTCTCTCATTTCTCTCTCTTCATTCATCATCATCTTCCTTCACCATTAAATTTCTCACCAACCTGTGAGTGAGAGGGAGCGAGAGAGCTAGGCAAGTGCATCTTGCTTCATGGAGGAACCCAAATATTATTGTTTCATTCTCTTTCTTGTAGCATTTTAACACTCTTTAGTACTTGACATTTTCCGTTTCCATGGCTAGATTCTTGTAGATCTAAGTTTATTTTAATTTCAGATTTTCTAGGTTTTGATCTATTTAATATTGTTACTTTCAAGTTTTGTTGGTTCCATGTTGTAGAGTAGCTCGTTCTACCCCATTTTGACCTAAGGAAGTCCGAATTTGGACTCCGGATGAGGGTTTTATGCATCATGGCAGCCATGGTTTCTTGGTGTGCTTCTTCTCGAAAATTTGGAGAAGAAGCACAGTCCTGAGCCGCATGTCAGCACTTGACCGCATGACAAGTCCATGCGGCAAGTATTCATTTTTAGCCGCATGGATTCGGTTTCCCGCCAGCCGCATATCTGGATCGTTGAGCCGCATAGGATTTCATATCCCCTGGCCGCATGGGACTTGACTTGGATCGAGCCGCGTAGCCTTGCTCAGACTGGCCGCATAAGACTTAATTTGCCTCAGCTGCATATGACTAACTCTCTGAGCCGCATGGAGCTCACTCCCCCTCCGAGCCGCATGTGACTCATCTAAATTGGGCCGCATGGGATTTCGTCCAACCTGACCGCATGAACCCATATCAGTTGAGCCGCATGGGAAGTTATTCCCAGCCGCATAAGAATTGTTATCCCTGGCCGCATAAGACCCTGTTGTCTCAGCCGCATAGAATTCTGCCTGGACCCAGCCGCATGGACTTCCCTGTCGTGCCCTGTTACATTATTATTGCTACTATTGTTACTATTGTTCTTTTATTATTATCATGTATCTTGTAACTTCAGTACAACATGAGTATGCTTTACCTCTATTAGATATTTTACGTCCATTTTATATCCTTACGCCTTTTGTCCTGAACTTGAAAATCATGAATTCATTTGTATGTTTGGAATTGATAATTGAACACGACCTGATAGTGACCCATAGTGGTGCACTCCTGACATGATAACCTGACATGACCTGATAGTGGCCCGTCGTGGCGCACTCCTGATAAAGTACACCTGACATGATAACCTGACATGATTTCTCGAATAGCTGTTGCGACGGCTACCTGACATGACATGACCTGTATAATTGATCCTGACACCGTGGGCGATTGTGCTTGTACAAATAATCCAGTCCTGTCTCGCATCATGTCTAGGAGGGAACTCCTGAGTACCACGGTCAGGAGTACCTACTGAAATGGACTAAGGTTAATGACTAGTATAATTCACTAGACATGAAGAGATGTTTCCCCAGTTACAGGCAATCCCGTTATCCCGGCCGCAAATGTTTGGACTTGTAGCCTGCCGACGAGTAGGACACATTTCCAGCCCACTGTTATGTGGGGCACTCTTGATTGTCACTTAAATAATTGAACTCTATTGTCACTCTAATGCATTGTACTCTCTGAATTGTCACTATAATGATTGCCTGGATAACCTGGATAGCTGCAGGGCCTGTGACTACTTGGAACATCTCATTGCATCTTGCTAGTAACTAGGATTGTGATAACCCTAGTTAGTTAATGTAGAAAGCCGTAGGCAATGATTGGCCGTGATTGATTGGATGGAGTCTAGTCCAGTATAGTATTGTCTAGAAGTGATTGATTGTAAGATTGTACCAGAATGATTGAATAATTGTCACTCCAGATTGTCACTATAATGATTATCACTCCAGATTGTCACTATAATGATTGTCACTCCAGATTGTTACTTGACCTAATTTCTTATATTTTATCTTGGCGATAAATGGTGAGAGAAACCAAGTTCCGTTCAGACGAAGGGTTACAACCCCGGTCCTTGTTTGGTTTACGGGTTGTAACCTGGCTATCTGAATAGTCCTATGGTTATCTCATCGTATATCATCCTGTCATGTTTTCTTTCCATATGTCCTGTCTTTTAGTGATTCTATACAAGATTGTCTTTTATAATTACCCATCCTGTTTTTTCTTAAACTACTGCCTTTTATTATGTAATTTTACTCCTGTGCTAACTGCTGGTTTTAGTTCTTAAGTGAAGCCTCCTTTGTGACACTTGCTCTTTCTGGGGTCTGACCCAGCTGGTTTTGTATGGCCAGATATCGGAGCAGCACCAAAGGATCTTCCTGCTTTTCAGCCCGATGGTGGTCACCAGGCGTAACCAGGGCAACGAGTGGGTTCATTTTTGCTCTCCCACTCTATTATAAAATTATTCTTTTGAGGCGTTTAGCCGCCGAGCAAGTATTAGCTCGTTTGCAACTTTATTTACTGTCTGCCTACGGACTGTAAGCATGATTGGCAACTCGAGGTTGATCATGTATGACTTAAACTCTTGCTAGTCCTTACATTTTGTACGACTAGCTTCATGATCATCTGGATATGTAATGTTTGGGACGCCTTACAATAGTATATTTGGTGATCTGATATCTTGTGATTATTATTAGTTGGTTGAGATTGAGACAATAGGCTATTTTAAGACCTTAAGAGACTGATGGATTATAGTGAAACCCTCACATATCTAGACAGCCGTGACCGTATGGCGGTGTGGATTCCATTCCGTTATACGTAGCTGGCTATGTCTGCCCCCGCTCTCCAGTATTCTGGTTCTGGGGCGTGACACAATCCCACATTCAAAAGTCACGCTGACAGTATTGGCTCCTTAGCCAAATCTGTTCCAGCGTGTAATTCTAAAATCAAAAGTCATGCTAACAGCTCGGATTCTTTAACCAAGTCTGTTTCAGCGTGTATTTCATCAGAGAAGAATAACTCCTTAGTTATCTCTTCTTCTTCACCGAGTTCTACTAGAACTGGGGGTGGTTTTCCACACAAAGTCCCTTCGAAAAGGAACAACTCTTTAGTTGTTTCTTCTGCTCCTGTAGTTTTTACTCCAAGAACAGCTTTGACTGATACTTTTGTTATTCAAAGGAAAGGAGATGGTCTTTTGACTACTCTTCCTTCTGGACATTCTATGTCTCAACATCTGAATGAGTCTAAGAAGAAACATTCCTTAATGTCTTCTTCTTTGATTTCTTCAAATTGGGCACAGAATCTGTCCATTAAAGAGGGTCTGTTACCAACTCCTAATCAAGGGAGTGGTTTAACTCTTCCTTCTCTGCAAATATCCAGATCAATGGAAGGAAAACTCCATGTTTCCAAAATTAATATGTTACCTTCCACTGATTTAAGAACAAAACTCAGCACTTCAAGTGTTAAGAAACCATACCAATTGGATATGAAGATAAAAGATCCAGATGCAGAGTATGCAAGAAATTATGTGGCTCACATTAATCACTCTTTGTATAATCAAGAGCCATCAAGACCCAAGAACAGGAAGTATATTCTTCAATATTCACAAACAGATTTATGGGAATATCTTCAACAGAAGAGAAAGAGTAATTCTATATCAAAGGAACATGCTGAATGTGACTTCTATCCAAGGGTCATAATTCAGTGCAGATGTGAATCAACAGTTCAAGACCATGGTGATCATGCTGAATGTGACTTCCAGCCAAGAGTCACAATGCAATGCAGATGTCAAAATAAACGACAGTCTGTCTTTAATAGGATTCAGTATGAACCTATGCCTGATGAAGATGAGCCTTTGTTTGCCTCTGTCAACATGACTTCTCGGGACACCGGGGGTAGAGTTGATAGTCCAGATGGAGTATATAAAAACACCAGAGCAAGAGTCCTGGCTTCTAGTCAAAGAAATTTGATCCCTGAAATTGACTCTGAATTTCTTGGAGAATCTAACCTCCCACCTCTTCCTACTGGAGGTAATTCTCCTATAGTTGACTTTGATACACGAAGCAATGATTCAGAGCATACAACATCTACTAGTTCATCAATAATCCCTCATACAGTCACGACTTACATGGTTGATGGGAATACTGATGAACCCTCTTCTTCCCTGACTCCTCAAGATCAAAGAATTGCTTTTTTGGAACAGCAAATGAGGTCTATGACTGACACAATGAAGTCAATGTATGAACTCATGACAGCTCAGTTGCAAAATCGACAGACTGTATCAGATGCCATACCAGTTGATACTGATATAAGTCCAGTACAAGTTCCTCCAGCAGTACAATCCAATATTCCTGGACCTGCTCAACCAAATCCTAGTCTCTCTAGAGCTGGGAGTAGTGCTTACAATGCTGTTCCTCCTCCTAACTATTCTCTACAAGCCACAACTCCACAATCTTCGGGAGTTGTCTCTGAAGAATTGAAAAATCTCAAAACTCAATTTGAGGCATTCAAACAGAAGGATGGTTTACAAAGGTTAGGCATCAAGCAGCCTTATCCGATAGAATGGAAGCAAGTATCATATCCTCCTAAATACAAGCCTCCTACTATCTCATTCTATGATGGAACTACTTCTCCAAGTCAGTTTATCAATCACTTTGAAGTGATGACTGATCAACTACAACCAAGTGATGCCCTCCTTACTCGGGTATTTATTGGATGTCTCAAAGGAACGGCTTATGAATGGTATAGAAGTCTCCCAGATGGGAGTATTACCTCGTTTGCTGGTTTCAAACAGATGTTTCTTGAAAGGTTCTATGAAGGGCTTAATGACATGACTATGTCTGCTCTTATTAGAATCAAGCAGAAAAATAATGAATCTACAGAGGAATACATTGAACGGTTTCGAAGAGAAGCTCTGAAGATGCCTCTTGGAACTCCTGATGCTGTCACCATTGACACGTGCAAATCAAACTTGTTGCCAATCATCAGTATGTGGACAGGGTCCACTCTATTTCAAGATTGGCCTTCCTTCATAGTCAGTGCTAAAGCTGCAGAAATCAGTGCTGAAACCTTCAAAGGTTTAGGAGTGCAGATGACTCCTAAAGAAACAGGACAAGGGGCTAACAATAAAAATAATGCTCGCAAAGGAAAAAAAAACTCTAGAAGTTAATCTTCAGAGCAAAGATGCATCGAATGTTCAAACTCCTGCCTCTACAACTCAACAATCAAGAACACCTCGCCCCAGAGAAGAATATTCTTTTGATGACGACGATGTCCTTGGTATCTTTGAATGTCTGCTGAAAGGTAATAAAATACAATTACCAGAGATCAAGAAACCTGAATCAGAACAGTGGGCCCAAAGATTAGATAATCAATGGGAGTTCCGTTTCGAGCAAAAAGAACCTCCGACTGAAGATAAACTTGTTCAAATAGATGTTGGTGAAGGGGGGTCTCCCAAACCAATATTCATCAGTGAAAGTCTTTCAGAAACTGATAAGAAAGACATGATCAAACTCATTCGTGATTACATCGATGTCTTTGCTTGGAGTTATGAAGATATGCCAGGGCTTGATCCTCAAATTGCAACTCACAAGCTCAACATCTTGCCGAATGCTAAACCGATCAAACAACAACAGCGACGATTTCGTCCGGACATCATGGATGCAATTGAAGCTGAAGTCAATAAACTCATTACATCTGGGTTTATTAGAGAGGAACAACATTCCGATTGGGTGGCTAATATTGTTCCTGTTCTTAAAAAGACTGGCAAGATCAGAGTATGCATAGACTTTCGCGATCTCAATGCGGCATGTCCTAAAGACGAATTCCCTCTACCAATCACTAATGTCATGGTTGATAATACCTGTGGATTCGAACGAATGTCATTCATGGACGGGTATTCTGGGTATAATCAGATCAAAATGTTCCCAGAAGACGAGAAGCACACTTCTTTCAGAACACCGATTGGTACATACTGCTATACAGTTATGCCATTCGGTCTCAAGAATGCAGGAGCAACTTATCAACGAGCTATGAGTACTATATTCCGTGAATATTTGCGGAAAACAGTCGAATGCTATGTTGATGATATTGCAGTCAAAAGTCGACAAAAGGAGGATCATATCCAAGATTTGAAGACTATATTTGATCTAATGCGTAAGCATCAATTAAAGATGAACCCTACTAAGTCCTTCTTAGGCGTCTCTAGTGGTAAATTTCTCGGCTTCGTCATTACCTCTAAAGGTATACACGTGGATCCCGAGAAGATCAAAGCCATCCAAGAGATGCGTCCTCCACGCACCTTAAAAGAGCTACGAGGATTTCAAGGAAGAATTGCTTATATCAGGAGATTTATCTCTAATTTATCAGGACGCTACAGACCATTCAACAAACTTATGAAGAAAGGTGTCTCTTTTGTCTGGAATGATGAATGTCAGAAAGCATTCGATGATATAAAACAATATCTGATGAGCCCTCCAGTATTGGTACCTTCCGTCTCAGGAATACCGTTCCTCCTCTATACTCGAGCAATGAGTCATTCATTGGGTGCATTACTCGCTCAAAAGAATCAAAATAGCCATGAACAGGCCATTTATTATCTCAGCCGCACTATGACCGGAGCTGAACCTCGATATTCACCAGTTGAAAAAGAATGTCTAGCCTTGATGTTTGCTGTCCAAAAGACACGTCATTATATCATTGGCCAGACTATTCATGTCATCTCCAGGATCAATCCTATACGGATCATGATGAAGAAACCCAGTGTTTTGAATTCTCAATTGGCTAACTGGGGAATCCTACTTGCTCAGTATGATATGCACTATATTCCTCAGAAATCAGTCAAGGGACAAGCTTTAGCTGATTTTCTGGCTGCTCACTCAATTCCAGAAAATTCAAAACTCTATGATGAAGTCCTAGATTCAAATCAAATTGCTGAAGAAGATCCTACTTGGCGTCTATTCTTTGATGGAGCGTCAAGAATTGGTCCTAATGGCGATATTGTTGCTGGAGTTGGAATTGTTCTTGTATCGCCAGAAGGTCTTGCCATCCAAAGAGCTTATTCTCTCGATCAGCCGTGTTCAAACAATGTAGCTGAGTACAATGCATTGCTTATTGGTCTTCAACTCGCTAAACATCTGAATATTCAACATTTGGAGGCGTATGGAGACTCTAAACTTATTGTCAATCAGATCAGGGGTACTTATGAAGTTCGCCATCAAGATCTGGTTCCTTATCATAGAGTGGCCATATCTATGGCCTCATCATTTAAGGAATTCTTCATTGAACATGTTAGGCGAGCATGTAACACAGAAGCTGATGCCCTTGCTAATCTTGCAGCGGTGCTGGCTATCCCAATCAGACGGCAACAAATAATCGTTGTTCGTAATCGAGAATTATTTCATCTTGAAAATAACCTGACTCTAGGACTTCCAGTTGACATTGAAGAATCAACATCTCATGACGTCAACACAACAAGAGGATTTGGATTTAGTCGTAAATCGATATCATCTTCATCCGATTCCAGCATGGAATTCATCTTCAGTAACTCGACTGAGAATCAGAATACGGATAAAGATTGGAGACTTCCTTTCTTAGATCTTATATTATATGATATTCTTCCGGATGATCCGAGTGAGGCAGCATCTATCAGACGACGATCACTCAGATTCTATTACAATCATACAACAAAGACCTTATAACGTCGAGCTTATGATGGTTTACTCCTTCGGTGCATTGCCGGTGATGAAGCCCAACAAGTTATTCGTGAGGCACATGATGGAATTTGTGGAGCACATCAACCTGGGCCAAAACTTCAAGACCGTATTCGACGGATGGGATATTATTGGCTAACTATGGTATCAGATACCATTGAATATGCAAGGAAATGCAAAGCTTGCCAAATCTATGCGGATTTTATACATCAACCTTCGGAATTTCTACATCCGACGGCAGCATCATGGCCCTTCGAAGCTTGGGGCATGGACATTGTCGGCCCGATCAATCCTCCATCATCTAAAGGTCATCGGTTCATTCTCGCAATAACCGATTACTTCTTAAAATGGGTCGAAGCTATTCCTTTATCTGAAGTTAAGACGTCTAATGTCATCAGCTTTATTAAGCACCATGTCATCTACAGATTTGGTGTTCCTCGACGCATTGTTCATGATAACGGACCACAGTTCGTCAGCCAGAAATTTACTCGATTCTGTGACGATCACCGGATCAATAATGTTGCTTCTACCGCATATAATCCAGCAGCTAACGGATTGGCAGAAGCTTTCAACAAGACTATCATCAAACTCTTAAAGAAGTTTGTCTCCACTAACAAACTTAATTGGAGTGACAAGCTCGGGGAATGCTTGTGGGCTTATCGCACTACAGTCCGTAATGCTACTAAGTGTACACCTTTCTCTCTGGTGTACGGATCTGAGGCTGTTCTCCCATTTGAGATTCAAATTCCTTCTTTAAGGATAGCGATCGCTAATGAACTCACTGCCGAAAATAATGATCGTCTTCGACTTCAAGAATTGGAGGCTCTGGATGAAAAACGGTTATCTGCTCAACAGAATATTGAATTCTATCAAGCTAGAATTTCAAGGGCTTTTAACAAGAAAGTCAGAATTCGAACATTTCAGAAAGGAGAACTTGTGCTTACTGTCAGACGCCCGATGACTATGACACACATGAGTAAGGGCAAGTTTGATGCAAAATGGGAAGGTCCATTCATTGTCAATAAGATCTTTTCTAATGGGGCTTATCAACTCACTATTCTAGATGGTAAAGCCACTATGATGCCCATCAACGGCAAATTCTTGAAGAAGTACTACGTCTGATATTTCTATCAAGATTGTCCTTCCATCACTCTCCAGCTGTTTCATTGTTCTTTCCGAAGAATCATTCTGATATCTATTATCCCCAGTGGAGATAGGTATTCTACTTTGTATCGTTTTCTCAACAAATTTGATATCCAGAAAATCATGTCCACATTACCTCTGAATTTTCTATCTCAATATCATATTTATGAAAATGATATTTAGTCTTTCTGATTTCTGAGTTAAAAGATCAATGAATAAAGGCAAATATAAAGTGGGAAGGATATATCGTAAACAAAGTTTCCTTAAACGGAGTTTATTTGAGACAAATCCCTCAAGGAAAAAAAAAGTAGTACATCATCATGGAAGATCATTATGATCCCTTTCATATTTGGGACGAGGACCACATACATAATCAGCAAAAGAATTGAATACATCTTTTCCTGACCGCACCAAGAATTGACAGGCAGCCAGCCTCATTGCTTCTTCTTCTTCGGTTTCTCCTGGTTCGACCAGGAAGTCCAGGATATCTTTTGACGGCTTGGGAGTAGACGAGCTTTCGCCCATTTCCTTCTTCTGCGGAGGTGGATGTTCTTTAACACCTTCAGTAGCTTCAAGGGCGACTTCAGCCTTCTTTATGTTCTCTTCAAAAGACATTGTGGATAAAATGCGATCCTTCTATTCAAATATATGCTCTATTTATAGGCATATGGTTACAAGGTTCGAAGGGACGTATTCTTTCCCAATACTCAGTTCATCCATTCATTTCTCATATTCATCCGACGTTTCACATGTTCATTAATACTTGACGGTTCGTCCGTTCATTTATTACATTCACTCGACAGTTCATCTGTTCATCATTTCTTAACGGTTCATCCGTTCATAATCTTCTATCAGTTCATTAAGTGGGGATTCGTTATTTATCATGTTTTCATAACCTCTGAATCAATTTCGAATCTGCTTACTCATTTGTCATGTTTTGACCTCTGTATAGAAATCAATCTATTTTCTTTCGAGTTCCTATATATTATCATGTCCATAATACCTCTGATAATATCATATACTCTAAAAACAGAAAAGATGATTTTATTATCTATCATGTCCACAATTCATCCACAAATACAAATCATTGAGCATAGAAGAATTGTCATTTCCATTCCCATTTCACCACAAAAAGTCTATTACATTTTCTTAGACTTTCTTACAAATCATAATGGAAATCTATTACAAATCTTGGATTTTCATTCTATGTACAACTGAGATCTATTTCTTCTTGGATCTTCTCTGGCAATCTCGTTGTTTGTGGCAATTCCTGGGTGTCCAGCAGGAATCAAACTCTGGTCTTATCTCTCAGACGAGAGGAGAACCACAGAGTAGGGCAACACGAAAACATGTTGCTGCCAATACAACTGGTGGATGGGGGTAACCTCTCAAGAAAGACAGGAATGTATCCAAACCTTGGGATACAATTCCTGGTTCTGCCTTGAAAGGAACTCTACTACCCAATCTCTCGGTAGTAGAGTTAACTCCACCATCCAACTCTCGTGTATAAAGGCTCTTCCTACCATCTAAGGAAGACCCTTCTATCTCACGAAGAGTTCTGAGTTGTCTGATTTACGCGTCAAAAGCGTATGAGCTCCCTGATGTAGATGTCAGAAGAACATTGTCCACAGCATCCATATCACCAATGCCAGTTTTGAAGAAGGTTTTCAGCCAAAATTCTGCAAGAAACAGTAAAGAAAAATCAGTCAACAGAAACTGGCCAAGCAAAGACAGATGCATTCTGTTCATTTCAGGAAGATGAATTTGTCCTTAGCAAACAAAAAAAATTCGATGCGTGTATATTGAACTTACCGCTGAGTTTGCTGCTAAGGATTGACAGATCCATGTCTGGTAGCGTGCACAGAGATTTGACATCAGACAACATGGCTTTCCTATTTCCTTCTCATAGAAAATTCATTCTCAGAAGAGAGGAAGAAGAATGGGAAGATGAGTTTGCGTGGAGTTCATCCATCTATTTAAAGGGTCAAGTGCAGGTCTATTCTTGGAAAAGATCCGCATAAATAGCGCTCGTAAATTGTGGAATGAGTGTCACGTGTACTTCGGGAGACCGTGCAACATTGGAAACAGTCAAAGAGTGCTAATTAATCTTCTTCATTAAAAGGGACGCAGATCAAACACAAAAGTTGTACTTCATTCTTTAAACAGGCACTGATGGCCTTACAAAAAGACAAAAAAAAAAGTGCAACAAAAGCGTAGAAAGTTATGCCCTATTTTCCAGAGCGGCTAAGTTTGATGCCTAACTCCTCTATGCTCTTAACTCCCAGGCGATGCAATAGAGTCTCGAGCATTTCACGCTTCTCCATAAGGTTTCGCCCATCAGAAGAAGACGAGCCATCCAATCCAAAGTAGCTCAAGAGGTTCTTGGCTAACTGCGTGGCGTCGTCCTTGAGCTCAATGATGACAGGTTCGGGTTCTTTACCCCCAAAAGTGGGGTCACCATGGGAACAAAAGCCCAACTTGCGTGCTTCCTCTTTAGCTGCTTCCTTTGGGGTCATATTTTCGAGAGATGAAGTTAAAACTGAGAATCACTCCCTGTTTATATAACAGATCTCGTCGACAGTTCATATTCCACCATAAATTGGACGCAATCAGTCTCGGAGAACGAAGAGTCATTATGACATTTAATAAGTTCATTTGGATGTTTTCAAAGAACTTCGAAGTCTTTTCGACTTCCGAAAATTTTTGGAGTCATATCAGCGTGACTTTAACTCATTTCATCATCTCTATTTCAAAGTATTTCGAAAATATTTTATCATTTTTCGAAAACTTTGAAGGGGGTTTGTAGGCCTCAAAAATGAAGTCACGCTGAGTTGATCAGAACAAGTCACGCAGAGTGATCCAAGAAGCAGCACAAAAGATACGCTAAGTTCTGCCTGGCCATCTCCTTTAGAAGTCACGCAGAGACAGCTTAGCCATACGTCAGAATCATAATGACTGACAACACAACAGTCGAAAAACGTCTCCTTGTATGCCACGTATGCACAGAATTCGAGAGATCATCGCCGTCTTTTGCGTGATTTTCGAAATCTTCCTTAGCAAGACTCACTCTTCACCAAGTTGGCATGACTTTGGGTTTTATCTTCGTTTAATGCGGCTGACAATATAATCAATGTCAGAGATTTTGTGTCAGACGAAGCGTGCCAAATCAAGACAGCTGGCGGTTTGCGTGGATTCTGAACCTTCTCCTTCCTCAAGTTTGCGTGGATTTTTTGAGTTATTCTTCTCAAAGCCTGCGTGAATTCTGAAGTATTCTTCTTCAAAGCTTGCGTGGATTTCGCCTTCAACGAGTCTGCGTCAACGAAACTGCGTGGATTTTTTGCCTTCAGCAAGACAGCATGGATTTCATTTCAACTGGAGTAAGTGGCAGCCATGCCACCGATCTCTGGTAGTTATCTTTTCAGTTACTGTTTTGACTCTATAATTAGAGTTCTTTTTTTATTCATTGTACAGATACATTGATATCTACTGTCAAGATTTTGAGAGCTTTTCTTCTTCGCATAGTCCAAGAGATAAAGCGATCGTCTTCTAGATCGGATTTCTACAGTTGTAATTTTCCCAGATACACAACAAATAAAGAGAATTTCTTTATGGAAAACACACCTCGGACATCCGAGCCTTCAACGCTCAACTTCGAGTAGTACTACCTTCTCTGACTCCCAGCTCCACGGAAGACGTGGTCGAGATGATCAGGGACTTGCGCGAGCGCTTTGAGTCCAAGACGAGACAAGAGGAGCGCCAAAAGATGGGGATTCCCCAACCTTATCCCCTCGAGTGGAACAAAGTGGTTTATCCTCCTAAGTATAAACCACAAACACTAACGCCATACGACGGGAAGGACTCTCCTCGTCGCTATCTGACGTATTTCCAGTCTCAGAGGGGATATCTTTCGAAGGAGGATGCGCTACTCACCAGCATATTTGTCGGGGCACTGAAGGGAGTGGCGTACGACTGGTACTGCAGCCTCCCCGACAATTCCATATCCTCCTTCGACGATCCGACGCGCCTTTTTCTCGATCGTTTCTACGACGGCAGAAAAGACATGACAGTGGCGTCCCTTATAGAGATACGCCAGAAGGAGAAGGAAACGGTTCAAGTGTTCATCGAACGTTTCCGTCAGGCCTGCTTCAGACTGCCCTCGGGCATGCCAGAACATGCGCTCCTCTCCTCCTGCAGCATGAACATGCTGTCTGCAGTCAAACTCTGGCTCAACTCTACTCCTCCTTCCGACTGGAGCTCCTTGATCATTGAAGCAGAAGCCGCAGAAAAGAAGGCGGCCAATGCTCGTCTTCTGGGAGTCAGTTTCCCTGCCTTTGAGGACAAGGGGAAACGGCCTGCAGCCAACAACCCCAGGTGAGACACGAAGGGGAAACAAGCGTTGACTGTCAATGCCTCAAAAGGTGTGTCAGCACCTACTCAGAAGCCTCCACCTGCACCAAGGCCAAATGAGGTTTATTCGTTCAACGACGAAGACACCCTACAACTCTTTGAGATACTGAAGCAGGGTGACAAGATCAAGCTGTCGGACCCGAAGCATCCCAACGAGGTTGGAAAAGTGGACAACCCGAGGTACTGTCACTACCATCGGTTTATCGGACACCCAACCAAGGACTGCTATGTCCTCAAGAATTACATCTAGCGCATGATCAATACGGATGTAATCTCCATCGACTACGAGGAGAAGACGGTGTCAGCTAATGAGGTTTTACTCCAGTTCGGCACCCTGCCGCCGACTACAACACAAGATGGCATCGTCCCCATCCCTAAGGTGACAATGGAGGTGGTTAACTTACCACCTACTCGTGACAACGTGAGTGGACTCATCCCACTCACCACATCTCGGGGAGAGATCCTTTGGGTTTACCTTGATCTTGTCTCCGAGGTGACTCAACCGGAGGTACGCTCTACCTACAAATCCAAAGGCAGGAAGATCAAGTCTTGCCGCATGGTCTCTTCTTCCGCAGAAGAGGCACTTCCTGTACAGACGCATTCACAACATAATGCCCAACCTGACGAAGCTGCCGTCGAGGTGGTGCCTCCTTGCACCGTTCCTGCTGTCCAGGAGGGCCCGTCTAAGCCCCCAGCAGCCAATAAATAGAAGCAGATAGAGGCCCGCTTCGATAGGCCTCTGCGAAAGAAGAATGTTTCGGGGTTAGCCAAGCCCCACAACTTCGACATACTGGCACAACTGGCCAGTACTCCCGCCCGCCTATCTCTGTTTGAGCTCCTTCGTCTTTCCAAGGACTCCCGAGAAGCTCTCTGTGAAGCTCTGAAGGATGCTGAATCCTTTCTCAGTCAGGTCAAGTAGCCTGAAGATCTCCCGACTGTATGCACGTACTGCCATTGTGCGGATGAGGTTATCCCCAATATAACCTTCACCCAACAGGACATGCTGCTCAAGCACAACTGTCACGCCCCGCTCCCGTAGGAGCGATCGTCCTATGACTTAGGCTAACTCATCGTTTGTGTCGAATACCAACTTTCCTTCTCCCAAGCCACGGGACGAAGGATCGAGTGTTATTTTAAAGCACGCTGAGCCGACTTCTATTGAGACCGTGGGACCATTTTCCATGTTCTAAGACATTCCGACGGGCCGGGATTACTCCCTTAGCTATGTGCGTTCGTAGCTTTTATATTAGCCTACTTGTGCAAGTTGAAAACCAACAAATTATTAAGTGAAGGCTGAGATGAGGCAAGTTCACCGAAACTACCCTACCTGAGCGATATCTTCGAGTCACCGTTGTAAGGCCAAGTCCGAACGCCGTCAGCGTTTCGATTCCTCCGATTGATTTTGCGGGACGGTGCACTACATCATACACCACTCAGAACAAGTCTCGTCCTCGAGACTTTCCTGAAGGCAAACCATCCTACCGTTTCTATAGCCAAGACTTAATCGTACACATTCCGCCTACGCGTTTCTTCGATTTGGAGCCACGCTCGTGCTATCGCTAACTTAGTCGTAAGGTACACTAATCGATCAACCAACATTCGAATTCGTTTCAAATCAATGATCATATTATCACCAACATCTCTTCGAAACTCACGATTCCAAAATCCTCGACACTTTTCGGTTTCTCAAGTCTCACTTGATTCAACGTATCACTTAGTTGGATCGTGCACATATTCCAGGCGTCCCCAAAATACATGCATTTCAGCCAAGCCTCGTGATAGAGAATCCGCCATCACCACTCGAGTCGGATCGTGCACATATTCGGGCGTCCCTGATATACGTGCATGTCAGCCGAGACTCGCGAGTGGTGCCTCCGTAACTCCTATCGCTTCGCGCTCGAACGCCTGCCTAACCGCTAGGCTTTGTCTTTTCGTCAGTACTGGAATCATAGTTCCCAAACAACGATATCAACACTGACCCCATCCTAAGGTCAAACCAAATCGTTGGTACGGGGTTTTCTACCCAAGCTCGCATCACTTCGATTTCTAAACATCGAGCATCGATTCCCTACGCACATCCCAATATTCGTAGCACGGGGTCCGAGTCGTTCAGTAAAGCCATCCTACGATAACTTACGTTTCAACAAATTTCACGTCATATCAATATCGTTTGTTCATCAAACCGTTTCGTATAGTCTATCTCTTCGAACACGTTCGACATAATCTTCCTATCAATCTTTCCAAGTCAAGCACGCTACAACACGATTCATCGCAAAACCATAATTCATATTTCATACTTCCAAAATCATCTATTCCAATTCACGTAATCGATCACAAGGTCGTCTGACTTAACAATATGTTGTGCTCCGATCTCACGCGAGTCCGATTATCCACGGTGGTTCATGAATCACCATACAACGTACCCGCAGAATAATCATTCTCATCGGGGCGTAACACTTGTTTTGGGTCTAGACTAAATCATTTTCGATGCGCGGATTGGACCTACACAATCCTCAAGTTTTCATTCATTCGTCAATCATAAGTCCTAACATCCTTAAAAAAATTTTCTTCGCATCAAACCGACAAGTCAGGACAATCAAAGTTGCCGCGTCCTGATTTTTCTGAGTTCGATTATTCCTGCGACATGAATCACCATGTCAGCGCTCACGCGGAATGATCGTCCCAAATCCGACGCAACGCATGTGCGAGGCTAGAGTAGCGCTCGCGCAAGACAAGACTGTCGACGTTGTGGTTATCAATGCAACCATCGGAATACGATCACTTTTATCCAACATTCATCTCAAACAAAATCCTAAGTATTGCATCCAACCGAATAATAGCACTTGCACGATCGTCATTCACCGAGTCCGAGTGCCTCCGAGTTATTGCATATCATCTTTGATACGCCTCAATACCATCGACGATATACGTAACCTGACGATCTTCGTTTGCAACGAATTCTGAGTCGTGCGAATGATGCTATCGTCCGACTGGATAATCTCCTCGAACCGTTCACCACATCAATTTCTTCAACCCAAATTCACGTATCGTTTATCCGTCTGTCTCAAGTCATCGACTAACGTATTTCCTCAATTCGTATCATCCCTTGCTAATTCAAACCATCGAGCAACATCGATTTCAATCCTCAGAGTCGTTTGCGTAACTTCAAAATCGAACATTTCATGCACGCTATCTACCTGCCGTGCTAACTTTTCGTATACGATCCGTATCAATTTCTTAAATCAAGTCATCCATTTATTCTATCGTTTAGAATTTCTATTCAACCATTTCGTAATTCGCACTATCGTTTACAATTCGTTCGAACGGTATCACGTTTGCGACTCTCGAATCATGACCATCTAAGCGCTACTTGTTCTAAGGCTTTGCGATATCATCGCTTGTCGACATACTCGTACTATCCGTAACTCCTCTGGTTCCGTTCGAACAATTTCTATAACGTCCATACACCACTCGGGTTCGAGCCATCCGATTTAGTCCTCAATCACGTTCGTATCGACGCACTAAGTCGTTCGCACAATCCTCAAAATCCAGAACAATCTTTCGTGTACGCCTAAGCGTTAGTCTGATAACGTTCCTATCGATATACACTCCAAGTGTATTTTCGTTTCCGACCAAGCGATACTTAATATTGTTCACGACTCGTTTGCACCAAAGGTCGAGGTACGCGATACGCGGACTAAATTGTGCCGCATAACCATCCCGTATGGACTACACTCCGAGTTTTCACGCTCATTTGCTCATGTCGACGTAGGACTCGTTAGGCACGCACGCGACTTGCTAACTTTAGCACGCATTTTCTATTAACTCAAGGTCGGCACCGTTCGGCCCAAAGGCCACCACCTATCGATGCGTTTGATTGAACGCTTGTACGAGCTTTCGAAAATATTAGACTTATTGTATGGACATGCCAAGGGACGTTTGAGAGAGAGCGCACACTTATTTTCCAACGACGAGCTTTCAAAACTGAGAAATTCGACATGAAGTCCAAGGACGTAAAGCCGTGCTCTGATACCATTATGTCACGCCCCGCTCCCGTAGGAGCGATCGTCCTATGACTTAGGCTAACTCATCGTTTGTGTCGAATACCAACTTTCCTTCTCCCAAGCCACGGGACGAAGGACCGAGTGTCATTTTAAAGCACGCTGAGCCGACTTCTATTGAGACCGTGGGACCATTTTCTATGTTCTAAGACATTCCGACGGTCCGGGATTACTCCCTTAGCTATGTGCGTTCGTAGCTTTTATATTAGCCTACTTGTGCAAGTTGAAAACCAACAAATTATTAAGTGAAGGCTGAGATGAGGCAAGTTCACCGAAACTACCCCACCTGAGCGATATCTTCGAGTCACCGTTGTAAGGCCAAGTCCGAACGTCGTCGGCGTTTCGATTCCTCCGATTGATTTTGCGGGACGGGGCACTACAACAACCGACACAACAGGTCGCTGTATTATATAGGGTATATCGGTTCAGTCAAGGTGAAGCGAATTCAGATCGATCTGAGGTCTTCCTTCAGCATCATCCCGAAGACGCTGCTCTCAACACTGGGAATCCCAATGTACCGGTTGGCGCCTTCCAATACAACTATCAGTGGCTTCAACGCCAGCAAAAGCGAGCCGCTAGGCAAAATACGACTAAAGTGCCATATCGGTAACCTCAGAACCGAGGTCACTTGTTATGTCGTGGACGCCGAAGTCAACTACAACCTGCTGTCGGGTCGTCCATGGCTGCATGAGTACATGGTGGTGCCATCCACGCTCCACCAATGTATGAAGTACGTATCCACCAACAACGTCATCCGGACGGAGTTCGCGGACATCGATCCTTTCAAAGGGATCGAAGCCTACTTCACTGATTCTGACTTGTACAAGTCACCTGACGAGGAGAAAGCCAATGATGCTGATGACGAAGCAGAAATGGCAGCAGAGCCGGACATGGAGCCTGATGTCACTCCCGACGCTCCTTTGAAGATCCGATTCAGAGGCAAACCTCCTCAGAAGTTGCCTCCCATGAGCATTAAGCTTCCCGGGAAAGCACCAGCTGCTCCTGAAGCTCCCCTGAAGATACGGCTCAAGGAAAAGCCGCCTCAAACATCGGCTCCCCTTGTGGTGAAACTACAAGGGAAGGCGCCAATTACTGGAGGCACACTGGAGGCACCTCTGAAGGTGCGTCTTAAAGGCAAGCCGCCGCCAAGCTGCCAAAAAAGGCCCGCATAGTCCTCTCGGACTCCAAGACCAATGCTGTGGTGGATTCTCCCAATCCTACTCCAGTACTCATAGATGAAGAGCAAGGAGAATATATCTTTGCTGATGTAGATGCCCCCTCTCTAGACAATGTAATCCTACGGGATAAAATCTCGTATTTTATTAATAATAGAGTGTCTTTTAATTATTCTAGTCTTTCACATTAGAATGTCATGTATACATTAGATAACGCTCTACGGTCGTTGCAAACACAAATAACGATCGCCCATCATGTAAATCGAGTAGTCCCGTCCCAAGGGGTTTGTTTCATAGTCCCGCCACGGAGTCAAGATGAAGAATCCATCATCTTCGGCAAAGTTGAGCGTCATCAAGACCTCCTGCCACTCGAGCCAGAACCAGATACCGGCAGAATACAAATCTATCGGTACATGGACAAGGAAAAGTACCTCATCCAAAAGATGGGTTACGACCTAAAAAGCGACAAAGGCCTGAACTACGGCAAGGGTCGACATCTCCCCTTCCGGCTTCCGACACCTAAAGGAAAGCCGCAGGACTACTACAATAAAACTTGACGGGGGGGGGGCAGGCTATGTCACGCCACCGTCAACTCCAGAGAGTTCAGACGCAGAAGAGGTAAAGCATTCTCACTCGTCCGAAGCATCGACTTAGGATTCCGATACCAGCATCGGATCAGTCTTCAAGAAAGTGCTGTCAGCCAATATGACATCAGCACAACCTCAAGAAGATGAAGTCCAAACGCCAGAATTCTTTGAAGAAGAACCCTGGGCTCAACGCCTGGGAGAACAGTGGGAGTCTTGTTTTGAACTATGTGAACCTCCCACCGAGGACGAGGTCGAGCAGATCGACCTTGGGGATGGATCTTCTTCCAAACCCATCTTCGTCAGCAAAAGCCTAAAAGGAGAAGATCAGGAATCTTTAATCCAGCTGGCTAAAGAGTATATCGACGTCTTCGCCTGGAGCTACGAAGATATGCTGGGACTTGATCCCCAGATCGCGATGCATAGGCTGAACATCTTACCTGATGCCAAGCCTATCAAACAACAACAGCGACGCTTTCGTCCGGATATCATGAACGCCATCGATCAGGAGGTGGACAAGCTGTTGACCAGCGGCTTCATCCGTGAAGAACAACACCCAGATTGGGTAGCCAACGTCGTTCCCGTCACAAGAAGAATGGGAAGATACGAGTTTGTATCGACTTCAGGGACCTCAACTCTGCCTGCCCGAAGGACGAATTTCCGCTTCCAATCACCGACATGATGATCGACAACACATATGGCTTTGAGCGCATGTCTTTCATGGACGGGTATTCGGGCTACAACCAGATCAAGATGTTCCCCGATGACGCAAAACACACGTCATTCAGGACTCCAAAGGGCATTTTCTGCTACACGGTGATGCCCTTCGGCTTGAGGAATGCTGGTACGACATACCAACGAGCTATGAGCATCATTTTTCGTCAGCATCTTCGCAAGACAGTCGAATGCTATGTTGACGACATCGCAGTCAAGAGCCGTCTTAAAGGAGATCACCTGCAAGACCTTAAGACAGTCTTCGATCTCATGCGGGCGCACCAGCTCAAGATGAACCCTGCTAAATCCTTCCTAAGGGTTTCTAGCGGAAAGTTTTTGGGCTTCATTATCACGGCAAAAGGTATTCATGTCGATCCCGAGAAGACCAGAGCCATCCTCGATATGGACCCTCCGAAGAACCTTCGAGAACTTCGAGGCCTACAGGGGCGCCTGGCATATATCCGAAGGTTCATAGCAAACCTTTCTGGCAAATGTCAACCCTTCACTCAACTCATGAAGAAGGGAGTCTCTTACGTCTAGACAGAGAAGTGCCAAAAGGCTTTCGACGACATCAAGGCTTATCTGACAAGCCCGCCAGTCCTGGTGGCACCCGTCGCCGACAAATCATTTATCCTCTACGTCCGTGCCATGGATCATTCCCTCGGTGCTCTGCTAGCTTAGAACAGCGACACAAGCTATAAGCAAGCAATCTACTACCTCAGTCAAACTCTGATCGGGGCCGAACACCGGTACAACCCCGTTGAAAAGGAGTGCTTGGCTCTGGTATTTGCTATCCAAAAGACTCGTCATTACGTCTCGGGCCAGACAATTCATGTCATTTTCCGAGTCAATCCGCTCAGAGTCCTCATGACGAAACCATGATCATTAAACTCCCGACTTGCCACATGGGCGATCTTGCTAATGCCATACAATATGGTGTTTGTTCCACAAAAAGCTGTTAAGGGTCAAGCTTTAGCCGACTTCTTAGTTGCACACCCCATCCCAGAGTCCTCAAGACTCTATGAAGACATCCCGGATGAGGTCCAAGAATCAAACGTCAACGAAGAAGGCTCCGTCTGGCAGATGTTTTTCGATGGAGCTTCAAGAACAGGCCCCAAAGGCCAAATCATCGCTAGAGTGGGAGTGGTATTAGTCTCCCCGATCAGCTGGTCATCCAGCGTGCTTACTCCCTTTCAAAGCCGTGCTCCAACAATGTTGCTGAGTACAACGCACTCATTATGGGACTCCAGCTAGCGCAACAGTTGGGGGTGAATCATCTGGAAGCCTACGACGACTCAAAACTCATCATAAACCAGATCAGAGGGCAATACGAAGTTCGCCATGAAGATCTGATCCCTTACTATGAAGTTGCATTGAACATCATTTCAACCTTCACCGAGTTCTTCATCGAACACGCACCTCGTCTACAAAATCTGGAGGCTGATGCCCTGGCTGGCCTCGCAGCCTCATTGGCAGTACCCCTCGGGACTCAACACTACGTCACAGTGGTGGGTCGAGACTTGGTCTGTCCTAAAAACAACCTGTGCTCACGAGTGGCCCATGCCATGTCAACCAGTACAGGTGTTAATGTCCGAGACAGGAGATTCCCGTTCATCGACTTTGCTGTCTACAGAATTCTTCCAGAGGACCCGAAAGAAGCCGTCTCAGTCAGAAGACGCTCTCTTCGATTCTACTACGATACGACAACTAAAATGCTGTACCGACGCTCCTACGATAGACTTCTCCTTCGATGTTTGTCCAACGAAGAAGCAGCCGAAGCCCTTCGAGAAGCTCACAATGGAACCTGCGGGGCCCATTAACCTGGCCCTAAGTTGTAGGACCGACTGCGACACATGGGCTACTACTGGCCAACCATGGCCGCTGATGCTGTCGAATATGCTAAGAAGTGCCATGCGTGCCAGCTTCACGCAGACTTCATTCATACACCGTCAGAACCACTATATCCTACAGTCGCCTCCTGGCCCTTCGAATCTTGGGGCATAGACATTATGGGACCAACCACCCCTCCTTCATCGAGAGGACACCGCTTCATCCTAGCCATCACTGACTACTTCTCCAAATGGACAAAAGCAGTTCCACTGGCAGAAGTAAAAAGCTCCAGGGTGATCAGCTTCATCAAATACCACGTCATCTACCATTTTGGAGTACCCCGGAGGATCATCCACGATAATGGTCCTCAGTTCGTCAGCCATATTTTCAACAGATTCTGTGACAAGAATCACATTCAAAATATGGCATCAACGGCTTACAATCCAGCAGCAAACGGATTGGCCGAGGCGTTCAACAAGACTATCGTCAGGCTACTCAAAAAGGTCGTGTCATCGAACAAACGTGACTTGGATGAAAAGCTCGGCGAATGCCTTTGGGCCTACCGCACGACGGTACGGACACCGACAGGCAACACACCATTTTCCTTGGTCTACGGGAGCGAAGCGGTACTGTCTCTCGAGATCCAGATACCCTCTCTCCGTGTAGCGATCATAAACCAACTCACAGAAGAGGACAATCAACGTCGTCGTCTGCAGGAGCTGGAGGCACTTGACGAAAAGCGTCTTCTAGCTCAACAACGCATCGAACTTTACCAAGCCCGTATATCACAGGCTTTCAACAAAAAGGTCAAGCAGAGGACTTTTCAAGTAGACGACCTGGTTCTGGCAGTCAGGAGGCCGATGGTGTTGACTCACAAAACACCAAAAAAGTTCGAGCCCAAGTGGGAAGGACCTTTCATCATAGAGACGGTATACTCAAACGGTGCTTACCGTCTCGCCAAACCCAATGGGGACTTGTTCATGATGTCCATCAATGGCAAGTTCCTAAAGAAGTACTACTCTTGACATCTTTCAGACATGTGCTTCCACTAGGGGATCTGTGAACCCAATCATCAGGGCTCACAGACAATTCCCGTCCACAAAATCATACACTTCCGGAACCCAGCTGTTCCGTAGCATCCTCTAGTACAAGGACAACCACGTCCACATCACCTCTGAGTTGTCCCCCTACACCCTACAAAGCGGAATCTTACATCCCATAAGACTACGCTACCCATCATGTTTACCACGTCCACATTACCTCTGAGTAAACATCCCGTACAGTTAACTCCTGCGTTGCCGTATATTAATCGCAGAACTTCCACGTCCACATCACCTCTGAGTGGGAAGATTCTATCATTTTGAATCCCATATTTGCCACGTCCATATTTCCTCTGAGCAAACATGTTGGTTCTTTCAAACTTATTATCTGTACCTAAAAACTAAGGTGCGCAAGAGATAATAAGTCCACACAAATCATCAAGTTCATGACAGCAAAAAATGAGCACATCACAGAAAATTGTGTACTTCTTTATTTTCTAAAAAAAAGGAGAGTAAGGGATTACACTATCCCCAGTAAGAGTTGCAAATACACAAAGAGAAGAGACTACAAGCCCTAAACATCCCCAGGATTGGCTGAAAGCTCTTCAATCCGACGCCTCAAGTCTCCCTCTGGATTTGAAATCACTGCTTATACACCTGGTATTGGCCATAATTCACAAGAACATTCTGTAGTATTAGTAAGAGGAGGAAGGGTTAAGGATTTACCCGGTGTGAGATATCACATTGTTCGAGGAACCCTAGATGCTGTCGGAGTAAAGGATCGTCAACAAGGGCGTTCTAGTGCGTTGTAGATTCTTATCCAAGACTTGTATCATTTGATGATACCATGTGAATCGCTAAAAACATGTAAAGTGTATGGCTAACCCAATAACGAAAGTTTCGTAAGGGGACTCGAGCAGGCTACCATGAGACAAAAGATCTTCTTTCTAAAGAGATTCGGAACTATTATCTGTCCAAGGTCCAATATTGAAATCATTTTAGAGGTTTTCCCTTACTTTGTCCATGTCAAGAAACAATTCGAAATACCTCGACTTTTTCAGAACAGGTCCGAGTCAAATAGCAATGATTCGAAGCACTTTTTTTGATATTACACTATTTCGGAAATCCAAGGACTCGATCGTATGGATATGTAAAATACAGGATTTCCAATCCTAGCAGGAAAAGGAGGGAAACGGATACTCAATTTCAAGTGAGTAAACAGAATTCCATACTCGATCTCATAGATACATATAGAATTCTGTGGAAAGCCGTATTCAATCAGGTTATAAACAACGGATCCGTCTCCAACTAAAGACTTGACCTTATCTAAAATCACACTAATAGGAATCCTGCTTAATGAAGTCTTTATCTCAAGCTGATACAATCTATCCACCTTTCCCATTTGATGAAGACTGTCATAAAATGAATCCGCCATATTAGATAACATGTAACAATCCTTTGGCAACCCGCCATAAAAAAGACGAAATAACATTAGGGCTAATCCCATTAACACCCATACATCGTCCTTATTTGACATACCCACATAAATCATATCTGGATCTGATGAGTCCGGCATAATCATGATATCGGGACAATCAGGTAGCGTATCATCAGAAAAATGAGTAAGATCTTCTTTCTTGATTCTTTTCAATTATAGCGGAGAGAACACGTATAAACCCCAAACCAATTTTTGTTGAATAACTATTAATCAGTTACGAAACATCAAACTATTCACCTTCACATCATGATAGAGAAAGTCAATATCAGAAGACAGCTGGACAAGTGAACTTTCAATAGTACACATCTTTCTAGTGAAAATCATTCTAGGGGAAGAAAGAAAAGATGAACAATTAGTAGAAACTAAACCACTCTTATGAAGTATGCCTTTCATCATCATCATTCTCTGAAGTATGCCTTTCATCATCATCACTCTCAATAAATGTCAGGAATCATACCGACAGAAAGAAAGAAAGCTATCATCACACCTAAACCAACTGCCTTAAGCGTAGGGCCCCTTGCAGGGATTTGGATCTCCGCAAAAGGATGATCATTCACAAAGGCCGACACCACCGTTGGAGAAGTCTCATTTTTTTCAACAAAAGCTATCCTTTCAAATAAAGGCGAACTATATTCTGGATTAAAATAAGGTTCATATGACTCCAAAACATGGAAGATGCTGGCGGAGGGATTGTGGACAGTGCCAGACTCAAACTTGTACCATACTGTACTACTAACGCCCATGCAGACCAGAACCAAGAAACGCCCGAACATACCGTCATAAATAGTCACTACCTCCAACAACACTTTCGAAAATTCTTCGAAGACCAAACTTTGCATACCAGCCCAGCATGGCTATAAGGTAAGAACTAGTTGATACTAAGTGGTACCAGCGTATATGATAAACCAAGTGAATTACTTAAAAAAGACAACCTTTCCATGCTTTCCGGTAAATAAAATTCCTCAAAGATGAAAGCTGGATGAGCTGGATAAAAGCGATAACCAAAGGCCATACGAATGGCATGCGGCCTGAATGCATCTAGAAAAGGTTTAGGGAACTCTATAAAAGGAGCTTGTAGTTGCTCAATAAGAGACTGGTTCTAACGAGAATGTGACAAACATCGTAAGAAACATTGTAAGGTATTATGATTATATGGCGGCACTTGAGTCGTAGAAGATGAAGACGACGAAGACGAAGAACCAACTCCTGTGTTGTCATCCAAAGAAAGCTCTTCGAACTGCTTACACAGTGCAAACATTTTCATGTCAGGTATTTGAGATAATATATTGATCAATGCTCTAGAATTTAAATTTATCTTGTGCATAAGAAGTATTTGATTTTAGTACGTCATTTGAGTTTGACGGCAAATTATGTACTTTTGAGCTTGGATTTTTCCTTTTAGAAAGCCCAATATGATATGGTAAGTGGTCTGCCTTAGCGTTCCTGACCTTATGTTTTTGGTCTGCCTTAGCCTTCCATCGCCTCCGATATGGTCTGCCTTAGAATTCCTAACCTTATGTTTTTGGTCTGCCTTAGCATTCCTAACCTTATGTTTAGAGTACTTTTTCCTAACCTTATGTTTTTGTCTGCTCCATTTCACATTCTAGTTAGTTGATTCGAGGTGGGAGCAGTCAACAACTGAGAAAGGTAGCCTCGTGACTCCCACCGGGGAAGAACTCGGATCTGCTCTTTCTATTGAAAAAATTACATAGATGATTCGGGGATGAAACCCTGCACCTGTCAAGCCTAAGAAGCCCCTATTGAGCATGGATTTGTCGTTAGAAAGAGATTTGCGTTACGATATATTGGTGTTGCATTTCTGAACTTACATTTTGAAGTCAAGGTGCCGAGCTTGAAATCCCTAGCAAAGCTCCGAACCTGAAGCGATGGCTTTTCAATCACGGGTTGGAAACTCTTCAAATCTTAGGGCAATCCGTCTTTGACTCCCTTCCCCTTCTTGCATCTCGGAGGGCTTTCTTTTGCCGAGGGTATCTATTGATTAAGGTGCGAAAACCTCGCAAACAGTCTTTCTTTGTCCTCCTGCTAACATGGCATTTTTCCTTCCTCCAACAGAATTCGATGCCATCCTCGTCTACTATTATACCTCTTGCTTGTGGGCATGAATATAAGATGAGTGCCTTCACTTCCTTTCCTTACTGCGGTTATTCCGACATTTCTTCTTGAACAACAACCATGTCATTCGATGCAGCTCCTTCTCTAAGACATTTGGCATTTGTCCATCTCTAGCCTTTTCAAGCTGTCCTAATCCTCTGACTAAGGGGATTATGTTCTGATTCGTCTTTTAGACTAGCACCAGCTGTAGAAGCATGAAAAAGAGAAGAAAAATAATCCATGCGGCCAAGGAGCCACATGCGGCTCAAGAGTCCCATGCGGCTCAATCACAGAGTGAACCCCATGCGGCCAACAGAGGGAAGCTACGTTCCTTTTTAGAACGGCTGTACCCAGCGTCATTCAAGCACAAACGGCTGACAGTTAATGCTCTGACGGCTGACAGCTGACAGACCTGACGAGAAGTAGTCGTGATGACTGACACAAGAGCAACATCTTTCTAGGGAACTGAAGAAAATCTTCACAACTTCGAAGCTAGTTTATGCGGCCAGTCTAGACGAGTTCATGCGGCCTGTGCAGAAAAACCTATGCGGTTCGATCATGAAGGTCCCCCATGCGGCTCAGTCGTGAAAGAAACCCATACGGCTCGGCAATGAAGACTCTCATACAGCTCGGCCATAAAGACCCCCATGCGGCTCGGTCATGAACATATCCATGCGGCTCGATCATAATAATCTTCATGCGGTTCAAGTATAGAGACTATTCATGCGGCTCGGTTACGAAACCTTTCATGCGGCTCAGTCATGACGACCTTCATGCAGCCCAAATGTGAACGCTCCTCATGCGGCTCAACAATGATGACAGAACACGTGTCCTAAAGGCAATCAAATTTTGGGTCAGATCCCAATGATTTGGGACACGTGGCAAGAGAATGAATTAAATTGATTCATTCAGATTTGCGGATATAAGCAAATCATCATGATGGGGATTTATTGCAATCAAGATTAATGACTGACATGATTTGGCATAATCCTCATTAATGGCCCAGATCCTTCACGCTCAAGATTAATGGCCCAGATTGATCACTTATCAGGCCGCCGCCACTTTGAGAATGGGCAATCATTACAAACCCTAATGATGCTCCCCATTATTATAAATAGCAGGGTGCCATTCCCTTGAAAAAATATATACAAAGAGAGAGATATGCACATACAGAGAGGCACTCCCCCAATAATCAGAGAGAAAAATCCACAGAGATCAATCCAGAGAGTGTCACGACCCGCACCCACCGTTTAGGTACGAGAACGTAACAACGTCCAGCCTACGCCGCAGTGTCGGCGGTAGAACGATGTCCAATGTCACATCATCTAACAATATAATGCTAAGCAGATACAGTCTCAATTACATCTAAGGTAGAGCATGATAAGGATAAATTAAACATAAAATCCAAAGAGATACAGGAGATATAAGTCTAAGTGTCTAAGATACAAAAACCCAGAAATACATCTCAAAACTCAAATACAGTAATCCACAAAGTAAATACAACTCTAGACAAATGAAATAACTATCTAAACAACCTCTAATGTGTCTCCTCTAGGCTAGCAGGCAAACTCCAAGCTATCTGTAAAATTTATCAACAGGTCCAGTCAGGACAGGAACGAGCACATCTTATCTAGAAAACCCAAGTAAATGACAGAGAACTATAAAGCAGTTATAGGCAGTTGTATTGATGAAAATGGCAGTTTATATTCAGGTGATGGTAAGAAAGACAGATAAGGTGCAAGGAAAGTAAATAACTAAACAAGAGAAGAATCATAGCAATGAAGTCTGTAAAAATAGAACTAGCTGAACCAGGGTAATATGATATGAAGTCCAGACAACAATGTAGACCAGTGTAACTCTAATGTAAGTCCAGTACAAGATGAATCTAATACAAGATGAATCCAGTAAGGGACGATTCCAGTTATAGTGATCAATGATTTCAGGGTGAGTCCAACCTATACTCTAACAGTGTGTTTTAAAATACCGAGATCGATATATAAACGGCTGTGGGTTATCTGGCACACCTCTCATTGATCAGACGAGAGACGGCTATCATTCCAGTAGATTCCAGTAGGGGTGATTCCAGTAATGGGGTATGTCTACATGTCTTACTCTAGTATTTCCCCTCCCAGCAAGTGAATCTAGAATTCCGACACAATGATTCAAGATGAGTCCAGCCAAAATATAATGATACCAGTAAATAATTCCAATAAATGATTCCAGTAAATGATTTCAGCAGGTGATTCCAGTAATAGAAGCCGAAAATGATGATACCAGTAATAGAGACCAGAAAATAAATGTGTGTCGTATACATGAATCCAGTAATATCCACACGTATTGTAACAGAGAATCGCATACAACTAACTAGAACTGAAATACAGTAATTAACAAATAAATGAGAGAACTATCAGAGAATGTACTCGCATTAAAACCTGAACAGCTGATAAGTATAGGGGGTCCAACTGAAGCCACAGAGTCCTATTTAAAGCAACACAGGTTACAAGGTGTCTGGCTCCTAATTAGAACAGCACAAGTCACAGCATGTCCAGAAGGGTAATATAAAGCACTACAATGCATTCTACATGAATCTAGGTCAAACTAGGCCAAAGTCAACCCTTGGTCAACTCTGGTCAACTGCACTAGTCAAACTAGGTCAAACTAGGTCATGTCCTAACCCAGTAAGTCTTACTAGGCCTAACCAAGACTATCCTAGCAAGCACACATCAATACAAGGCTATACAAGCCAACATACACCCAACTCTATATAGCATGCAATTATTCAATACTCAAATAGGCAAGAATTCACATTGGATATACACTAGGTAATCTATTACTTTAAGCTATATATGTCTACACACATATACACATGCATATATTGGTATCCAACATTAGGTCTATAATCATGGCATTTCAAATGGTTATATAAACTTATATATTACAACACAATATGCTAACATATATATAATATACATACATAGCTAAGTTAACTATATTCATAAATACTTATTTAAGAGGCTATGTGTGTGTATGTGAACATGGCAAAGGGGCAAGTGAGGGTTAAATGGGCATACATAGTGTATACATATCAAAGAGTGTCAAAGTATAAGTGAACAATATGTCAAGTGTGATAGTGTCAACATAGTATAAGGGGGTACATGAGGTAATATAGGATTTGTGTTAACATAGAACATTACATCTCATTAACTTGTATATTGCATACATTACATCTATTATTATATTACATTTATGCTTGCATTCATTCATCATTCATTATTCTCTTGCACCACTATATGCACCATACATTACATACTATGGAACCTACATATTCATTACAAGCCATACTTATACATGCTTACATTAGATAGGATACTTACATCTCATACATCATTTATTTAACCATTTACTCATGCTTGTATTCTCTATTTAATTACATAATGTATATACATTAACATGGGTTAAAATCAAATAGAACATTATATTACACACAAGGGTGCACAAAATGCATATGCCGAATAGTAACTCCTACTAATAATCAATACTGTACCATCTCAGCATGAATTAAAATCTAGGATTAAAGTATGTTATAGATCTATGTGTTAGCTTTCCGAAACTTCAAACGGATCGCGTTTTCGTTTCCGGAAACTCCCGGAATCGCAAAAACACCGAGAACGCATTTGTCTTTCGTACAGTTGACACTCAAATAATTCTCCAGAAAGTTACAGAAAGAATTAGGCCTATTAATATATGTTTTTGGAAAGCTAACTTCAATACGCTTCTTTTAAAAAAACGGGAGATTAAACCGAGCTTTGAGTTAGAAGTTATGACATTTCTAAATTAGGACTGAAATTAAAAACGTGGATAAAAATCATGACGGATTTAGGTAGTTTGAGACAAAAGAACACAAGTATATAACATAATATATCAAGAACTCACTCTCTACACTAATATGTATATATGAGACACTATAGAACACATCTCCAATACAAAAATATGAGATTAAACATGTAATAATTCATTCATACATAACAACAACACATAGTGTGTCCAAATTTGGGATTTTCCCACATGGACACAACCACAACACAAAGGACACTCCTATGACCTCCAAATGGACTCGAAATGGACACAAATGGAGATACAACTATGGGGTCATTCCTATGGGTTCAAAATAGACCTATATGCATGAGGAAATGAAGAGGAGAAGGAATTTATACCTTCCGGAAGACCGAATCGAAGAAAAGCCTTCCCGGAGCGACACCGACACGTAGAGATTCCAAAAGGACACGAACGAGCTCCGAATCCTCCCAAACTTGGGTAGCTTCCTCCTTGGCTAGAATGGAGAAGAAAAGAAGAAGATTTGGTGGTGAAATGGAATGATTTGGTAGAGAAATTGCTAGGGATTGCTCTCTAGGAATTTGGGAAAGAACAAGAGAGAGAGTGTGGATGAGAATAATAAAATGAACTTGAGCCTATCCTCTCCCAAAGTGGCTAGCCATATGGGGCTATTTGTCCTATTATGGTAAGGTCCAAAATGCCCCCACTAACCTATTCTATGAGTATTAGAAAAGGGCTAATTGGTTGGGGCTAAATTAGTCATTCTAAAGTCTCTAATCACGCTAACCATATCCATAATATTTAGTCTAACCTCTAACTAAAATATTTCTATCATGTGGACTAAAATTAATATAATGTGGGCCATGCCTAACTAGTGTGTGGGTCCCACTAGAGTCAAACTACCCCCGGGTCCCCGTTTCAAGTCGGATTGAGTTGAAATTCAAACCCGACTCAAATAACCCCAAAACAATATCATAAATAATAAAATAATATCAAAATAATTCAAAGAGGTCAAATGCAAAAATATCCTTAGGCCAAAAATGACATTAAAATATCATAATCACATGGTTAGGCTCTAGGTCAAACAGTCTCTAGGGTTTCACTAGCAAAACGTCAAAACCACAAGTCATTGATTTAAATAATTTTAAAATGATTTAAAATCACCAAAAATCATATCATGAATTAAATATTATTATTAAAATAATTATAAACACGAAATTTCAAAATTACCCTTATTTGGGAAACTGGGTGCTACAACTCTACCCACCTTAGAAAAATTTCATCCTCGAAATTAAAATGTCCATACTCCCTCTAGGTCAAACCCCCACAATCAAAGTCCCAGATTAAAACAAATCATGTGATCAAAAGGACAACATACAGGATCATGGCATACGGTGGTAGTGAAAGTCTCATCTAGGTATACTAGTCATGCTAACCGAAACGGTCATAGGGTATCAAAACATACAAGCAATTTAGGGTGCTAAACTAGAGAAGTTACAGAAACAACAAACCATCAAAACTGTAAGGCGGTCTACCATCCTATATGAAACTGGTACTTATCAAAACAAAATAAAGGCAACTACCAATTATCTGAAAAAGGGTACAGAAAATCAAATTCAAAAATTAAGGAATTGAAATTCACTTGCATTGAAATCCAAATCACAATATATATATATATACAGAGAGAGCGTTAGAGAGGAAAAACTAGCATTATGTAATGTTATATGGTTTGTGTGTGTATGGGTGTATGTGAAATATACATGAAATTGTATATGAGCTATCCTGTTACACTACTCATGGCATATGGGTTAACAACCTACAATACACAACCTATTTAATCATAACATGCATGGCTAACCATAAACATCTATAAGAGGTAGAGATTTAGTTATGTATATACATATATTATAACATGTATGCCTAAGCTCTATATATATCTATACAAGTATGTGATCATAACATAGAGAGGAAAGGTTAGGTTACCTGACAACGTATACTAAGTTAGGGTGTGTGTGTCCTTGTACAGGGTTATAGCTTAGTATTGAAAGGTTAAACCCAGTTTTAGTTCAGCATTTAAATACAAAATCTGAAAATAAGCTAACATTTAAACCAGTGTAATATTAACATAATGCAGTCTCAGATTTTACAAATTTAACATAACTTAACCAATTTCTCTAAAAATTGAAACTCTGCAGATATCATACATGTGCAGTGATGTAAACATAACTAATAACATGAAATCTGTGTTTGAATTACGAATTTAAACTAGAAAGCAGAAAACCAGAAATATTGGGGTTTGAAAATTAACATCAACAACATATTAATATTTATTCAAATAGGTAAAAATCAAGTGTAGCATGCATATGTGTCAGGCAAAGTGTCCACTACATATATTCATATATATATTCTCATGTCCCAAATAAAATCAAATTTTGTATCAAGACCAACAATAGATTCCTACCAATATCGCAAAATAGGTGATTGACGAAATCAAGACAGTTTTATTATTATTATTTTATACAAGAATAATAGCAAGAAAGAAATAAAGATAAAAACTGTTTTGCTTATCTATTTAAAGAAGAACCATTTTGAAATCCAGAGCTAAATTATCAAATCCAAGATAAAGTCTAGCAAAATTATCGATTCATTGTATTAAGAAGAAACTCATAGCAAGAAGTTACGCAAAGGTTTATAAAAATAGGCAAACCTACTCTTAAGTTAAATAATAAGAAGCAAACAAAACAAAACAATTAATTTTTTTTTGAAGGACAGAAACAAAAGTAGAGAAAACATGTTTCGAAAACATTTAAGGTACAATCGATAATCATATGCGTCAGTCCAAAATCATGGTACACTAAATACTCATTATACTAGTAAGCAAGGCTACGATAATCACAGAGTCCTTGACTTATGCACATACCTCTAGAATCGTGGTATTTAACATTTTCGCGGTGCCGCTAGCTTGGCTGCGAAAACCTTAAATTCCTACACCCGAGAAATATATCCAGAGTCAGACTATATGTCCTCACCATGCTGGCTAATGTGACTATAGAAGACTAGAATCCATAACATAGATGACCTAGCCCATATAATTTCATCTTGTCAAAAAAATTAAATTAAATCAACAATGAATACCCATAAATCAAATCAAATTTATCAACGAACTTCAAAATTCAAAATGAACAAAAATCCATGAAAATACAACTCGGATGCAACAGCTATCATCAAGATTCAGAATTCGACAATCATTCATCAAAATCAATGAATACAACTCAAATTCAACCATAATCCATCAAAATCAAATTTAACAACAGTAAGTAAAAATAAATCAAATCAAGGAAAAAAAGAGTTCTCAAATCGAAGTTAAAATAAGATTCTCAAGAGTCATTCCGGGAATCTCTCAAGGGCTCCTAACTGTGATTGAGTACCTTCAAGATATATCCTATTCCTACTGCAGGCTGTAGTGGTACTCAAGTTCGAATACCACTACATAAACTCGACCTGCATAGGCTACCACTAAAAACGTGTCACGACCCGCACCCACCGTTTAGGTACGAGAACGTAACAACGCCCAGCCTACGCCGCAGTGTCGGCGGTAGAACGCTGTCCTATGTCACATCATCTAACAATATAATGCTAAGCAGATACAGTCTCAATCACATCTAAGGTAGAGCATGATAAGGATAAATAAAACATAAAATCCAAAGAGATACAGGAGATAGAAGTCCAAGTGTCTAAGATACAAAAACCCAGAAATACATCTCAAAACTCAAATACAGTAATCCACAAAGTAAATACAACTCCAGACAAATAAAATAACTATCTAAACAACCTCTAATGTGTCTCCTCTAGGCTAGCAGGCAAACTCCAAGCTATCTGTAAAATTTATCAACAGGTCCAGTCAGGACAGGAACGAGCACATCTCATCTAGAAAACTCAAGTAAATGACAGAGAACTATAAAGCAGTTATAGGCAGTTGTATTGATGAAAATGGCAGTTTATATTCAGGTGATGGTAAGAAAGACAGATAAGGTGCAAGGAAAGTAAATAACTAAACAAGAGAAGAATCATAGCAATGAAGTCTGTAAAAATAGAACTAGCTGAACCAGGGTAATATGATATGAAGTCCAGACAACAATGTAGACCAGTGTAACTCCAATGTAAGTCCAGTACAAGATGAATCTAATACAAGATGAATCCAGTAAGGGACGATTCCAGTTATAGTGATCAATGATTTCAGGGTGAGTCCAGCCTATACTCTAACAGTGTGTTTTAAAATACCGAGATCGACATGTAAACGGCTGTGGGTAATCCGGCACACCTCTCACTGATCAGGCGAGAGATGGCTATCATTCCAGTAGATTCCAGTAGGGGTGATTCCAGTAATGGGGTATGTCTACATGTCTTACTCTAGTATTTCCCCTCCCAGCAAGTAAATCCAGAATTCTGACACAAAGATTCAAGATGAGTCCAGCCAAAATATAATGATACCAGTAAATGATTCCAGTAAATGATTCCAGTAAATGATTCCAGCAGGTGATTCCAGTAATAGAAGCCGGAAATGATGATACCAGTAATAGAGGCCAGAAAATAAATGTGTGTCGTATACATGAATCCAGTAATATCCACACGTGTTGTAACAGAGAATCGCATACAACTAACTAGAACTGAAATGCAGTAATTAACAAATAAATGAGAAAACTATCAGAGAATGTACTCGCCTGATAACCTGAATAGCTGATAAGTATATGGGGTCCAACTGAAGCCACAGAGTTCTATTTAAAGCAACACAGGTTACAAGGTATCTGGCTCCTAATTAGAACAGCACAAGTCACAACATGTCCAGAAGGGTAATATAAAGCACTATAATGCATTCTACATGAATCTAGGTCAAACTAGGCCAAAGTCAACCCTTGGTCAACTCTGGTCAACTGCACTAGTCAAACTAGGTCAAACTAGGTCATGTCCTAACCCAGTAAGTCTTACTAGGCCTAACCAAGACTATCCTAGCAAGCACACATCAATACAAGGCTATACAAGCCAACATACACCCAACTCTATATAGCATGCAATTATTCAATACTCAAATAGGCAAGAATTCACATTGGATATACACTAGGTAATCTATTACTTTAAGCTATATATGTCTACACACATATACACATGCATATATTGGTATCCAACATTAGGTCTATAATCATGGCATTTCAAATGGTTATATAAACTTATATATTACAACACAATATGCTAACATATATATAATATACATACATAGCTAAGTTAACTATATTCATAAATACTTATTTAAGAGGCTATGTGTGTGTATGTGAACATGGCAAAGGGGCAAGTGAGGGTTAAATGGGCATACATAGTGTATACATATCAAAGAGTGTCAAAGTGTAAGTGAACAATGTGTCAAGTGTGATAGTGTCAACATAGTATAAGGGGGTACATGAGGTAATATAGGATTTGTGTTAACATAGAACATTACATCTCATTAACTTGTATATTGCATACATTACATTTATTATTACATTACATTCATGCTTGCATTCATTCATCATTCATTATTCTCTTGCACCACTATATGCACCATACATTACATACTATGGAACCTACATATTTATTACAAGCCATACTTATAGATGCTTACATTAGATAGGATACTTACACCTCATACATCATTTATTTAACCATTTACTCATGCTTGTATTTTCTATTTAATTACATAATGTATATACATTAACATGGGTTAAAATCAAATAGAATATTATATTATACACAAGGGTGCACAAAAGGCATATGTCGAATAGTAACTCCTACTAATAATCAATACTGTACCATCTCAGCATGAATTAAAATCTAGGATTAAAGTATGTTATAGATCTATGTGTTAGCTTTTTGAAACTTCAAACGGATCGCGTTTTCGTTTCCGGAAACTCCCGAAATCGCAAAAATACCGAGAATGCGTTTGTCATTCGTACAGCTGACACTCAAATAATTCTCCAAAATGTTACAGAAAGAATTAGGCCTATTAATATATGTTTTTGGAAAGCTAACTTCAATACGCTTCTTTTAAAAAAAACAGGAGATTAAACCGAGCTTTGATCTAGAAGTTATGACATTTCTAAGTTAGGGCTAAAATTAAAAACGTGGATAAAAATCATGACGGATTAAGGTAGTTTGTGACAAAAGAACACAAGTATATAACATAATATATCAAGAACTCACTCTCTACACTAATATGTATATATGAGACACTATAGAACACATCTCCAATACAAAAATATGAGATTAAACATGTAATAATTCATTCATACATAACAACAACACATAGTGTGTCCAAATTTGGGATTTTCCCACATGGACACAACCACAACACAAAGGACACTCCTATGACCTCCAAATGGACTCGAAATGGACACAAATGAAGATACAACTATGGGGTCATTCCTATGGGTTCAAAATAGACCTATATGCATGAGGAAATGAAAATGAGAAGGGATTTATACCTTCCGGTAGATCGAATCGAAGAAAAGCCTTCCCGGAACGACACCGACACGTAGAGATTCCAAAAGGACATGAACGAGCTCCGAATCCTCCCAAACTTGGGTAGCTTCCTCCTTGGCTAGAATGGAGAAGAAAAGAAGAAGATTTGGTGGTGAAATAGAATGATTTGGTAGAGAAATTGCTAGGGATTGCTCTCTAGGAATTTGGGGAAGAATAAGAGAGAGAGTGTGGATGAGAATAATGAAATGAACTTGAGCCTATCCTCTCCCAAAGTGGCTGGCCATATGGGGCTATTTGTCCTATTATGGTAAGGTCCAAAATGCCCCCACTAACCTATTCTATGAGTATTAGGAAAGGGCTAATTGGTTGGGGCTAAATTAGTCATTCTAAAGTCTCTAATCATACTAACCTTATCCATAATAATTAGTCTAATCTCTAACTAAAATATTTCTATCATGTGGACTAAAATTAATATAATGTGGGCCATGCCTAACTAGTGTGTGGGTTCCACTAGAGTCAAACTACCCCCGGGTCCCCGTTTCAAGTCGGATTGAGTTAAAATTCGAACCTGACTCAAATAACCCCAAAACAATATCATAAATAATAAAATAATATCAAAATAATTCAAAGAGGTCAAATGCAAAAATATCCTTAGGCCAAAAATGACATTAAAATATTATAATCACATGGTTAGGCTCTAGGTCAAACAGTCTCTAGGATTTCACTAGCAAAACGTCAAAACCACAAGTCATTGATTTAAATAATTTTAAAATGATTTAAAATCACCAAAAATTATATCATGAATTAAATATTATTATTAAAATAATTATAAACATGAAATTTTAAATTACCCTCATTTGGGAAACTAGGTGCTACAGAGAGAGAGAAGCCAGAAGAGCAATACGAGGAGAGCAAGAAGAGCATTTCTTCATCAACGCCAACCATCTCGTCACAGGAGCCAAGGCTACGTCCGATCGTCCAAGGAGTAAGGCAGAGCTACCGTCGCTTTCCCAAGCCTCTATCGCCACCCCCCAGAATCAAAAATAAACAATTGTACTTAGATTGCTGTACCTAGGTTTTCGTCCCTAGGCTTTCTTTGTACAAGCGAGTTTGTAACGTGAAGTAAAAGTCCAGTCCTCCCATAAAACTGTTCTGCTCTTTTATATTTTATGGCAAACACGATGGCGACTCTACTGGGGACAAACTTCTTCACGACTTCGGAGTTGGTGACGCAATCGGATGCAGCCAAGCTTGGCTCAATGCAACAGAAGATGGTCGCCCGATTCGACCAACAGGCGTTTAAAGAAATGCTCTCCGACAAGAGCACTGGCCCGGTCCAGAAGTGAGCCCGCACAAAGAAGGCCCGCAAGGAGTGGAGACCCCGATCCTTCGTTCCTACTGAAGCTCTTGCAGAGATACCCTCTGTCGCTCAAAACGGCAGAGAAGACTCTCCTGCGGCCCCACTTTAGGCCGTAGACAACTCTGTTGTTCCCAAGTCCGACAGAAGAAAACATTATGATGCTGGACTTGCAGGGGCAAAGAGGAACTCTATGCGATTCGAGCCGCATAAGGGTTCTAGCCGCATGAAGAAAGCCTATGCGGTCACGCCTGCCAGCCGCAGGAAGAAAACTCACGCGGCCACATCTGTCAGCCGCATAGCTTATGCGGCTACAGTTGCCAACCGCATGGACGAAGCTTATGCGGCTACTAAAGTCAATCGCTTGCAGAGAACCCATGCGGCCACAATTTCCAATCGCATGCGACCAGCCTGCACGGTCGTGACTCCTAGTCACACAAGGACAACCCATCCGACAGCTAAAGACAGCCACATGCAGACAGCTTGCACGGTTCCCAATCTTAGCCGTATAGCATCTGTTCCACGCTTCTCTCAATCGGTCTTCGACCGTCTCTCATGCGGTCCTGACCATAATGGTTCTCTGGATGATAAGCCAGACTCTGTGGTATCCAACTTGGACTCTTCCTATTATGCACCCGTAGGTGCTAAAAGGAAGAAGTCTATGGCAGCGCGGGCTCGCCAAGCCCAGTCAGCTGCCCCAACCTCTGACTATCGGAGCGTCCCGCTGATTGTCACGCGGGCCTCTAATGGAAAGTTGTATAAGGCTACTCGTACCCTGCCCCCTGCGGCCAATGGGTGGGATAGTCATCAAGCATCTTCCAGTAACGAGCGAAGGCAAGTGTACGAGCTACCTTCGAATCAGGGAGCAGGCGGGTGGCCTACACACTCGCATACCCGAAATTCTCGAGCCAGCAAAGCATGTGACTTGCTTGAGGCCATCCTCCACAAACGCAAGGAAAGAGAAGATGCATCGGGGTGCAAAGATTCTTCCCACGGACATCACTATACCCAAGTCATCGTCAACTGCTGCTACAATTGCACGACGATGCAAAAAGACCGACAGTCTGTCTTTCAAAGACTGCAACAGCCATCTTTAAAAGACGAGGCACTACCCGTCGTCTCCTGCCACTCTGCTCGAAAAGTCCCCGCTGATGGAAGGGGGAAGAAGACGAATGTTCCCAGCCCGAAGATCTCAACCACTGCGACTAAAAAACTGTCGTCTAAGTGGGTGCCCACCACCGGAGTTTTCTAAGGTACCCGCTCTAAGACGAAATCTGCTACAGTGGGAGACTCGTCGTCCATAACGCAGGGGGTTGCTGGGGCTGGGGGTAGCACCCCTCCGAGCCACCATAGCAATCCGATGTTCCAAGAAGACGAGCCAGGGGAGACAACTCTTCCATCGGATACAACAAACCTCGACGTCCCCGACGACATCCACAACTCCCAAGATGAGGCGAACTCGGAGGCTGGGGGTACTGTTTCTTCCGAGTCTGAATCAGAAGGGAACATACCCACATACCCCGATGACTTCTCACTACAGGGGTACGATTCGGAGGGCACTTCCTCCACCGCTCCATCTATCTCTCCTCATGAGAAGACGGTATTCATGACAGACAGCAACCAAGGTAGTTCCAGTGATCGCCAGCGCATCGACAGTCTCGAAGCCATATTACTTGCTTTGGTCAAGTCTGTAGACGAGATTAAAGCGGCCCTTCCAACTCTGCAAGGAGGGACGCCTGGCCAAACAAGTACTGGTCCCGCGATCAATGCAGACTCGAATTCGACGGCACCAAACCCGGGCAACAATCTCCTAAAAACAACGGCCCCTACCGCCGTGGACGAAGCACGCGAAGCGAGAACAGAGGTCCAGGAGCTCCGAGCCATGTTCCACGCTCGAGAAAATTCTTAAGACCTCAGAATACGGCAACCATACCCTGCTGCATAGAGGGATATTCTATTCCCACCAAGATATAAGCTGTTCAATATCAATCCTTACGATGGCAAGACCTCGGCAAGTCAATACATCACTTACTTCGAGGTCACCACCGACCATCTGCCCCATGACGATGCCATTCTCACACGATTATTCATCGGGGCATTGGAAGGAGTCGCCTTCGACTGGTATCACAACCTGCCGGACAACTGCATCCACTCCTTCGTTGGCTTCAAGCGCATGTTCTTGGAGAGATTCTATAAAGTAGGGCAGGACATCACCATGTCCACCCTCATGGATGTCGTCCAAGGAAAGAAAGAACTCACAAGGAACTACATCGAACGGTTCCGCCAAACCGCCATGAAGCTGCCTTCTGGAAATCCAGATTCCTCCTTGATTGAAATTTGCCAAAAGAGACTCCTCCCAACCATTAGTCTCTGGATGGGCGAAAGTCAATTCAAGGACTGGAAGACGTTCATCATCAGCGCCACAAGCGCCGAAGAACGATTGAAGAAGGCTCGCCAGCTGGGATTGTACCTCTCGGACGGAGAGAATAAGGGCAAGCGCCCAATAATGACAATGGTGGTAGCCCCTCCAACAATCGGGACAGCAAGGGAAAGCAGGCTATAGTGGCCGATACAGCACAAAAACCTGAGCCAAAGCCAGCAGACAAACAATGGCCGTAAATCACTTACTCCTTCGAAGACGGTCACGTCAAGCCCATCTTGGACACGCTCATACAAGTGGACAGAATTCAGCTTCCTCCACCAAGACGGGAACCGCGGCCGGCAGAGATGGAGAACCCAAAGTACTGCCATTATCATCGCTATGTCCATCATGCTACACACGATTGCTACTAGCTGAAACAGTACATCCAAAACCTCATCGATTCGAACGCTCTGGCTATCGATTTCGAAGAGGTAACCGTGGCAGCCAATATGGTGTCCGTGCAATTCGGCACCTTCCCTCCGACGGAAACTCAAGACGAGGTGGTCCCCATCCCTCTGGTTACAATGGAGATTACCAATCTTTCACCTCCCCGAGATCAGGCTGCTGGTCTAGTACCCCTCACCACATCACGAGGGGAGGTCATGTGGATCCATCCAGACTTAGTATCAGAAGTGACACGGCCCACACCATCTTCCACCTACAAGAAGAAAAGTGGAAAAGTCAGGACTTGCACATAATCTCGACAGACATCGAGGAAGCTACAACCGTCGTCACGCGGTCTGGAGCGCAATCCCAACTTGTGGTTGACAATCCAGCTGAAAATTATCAACTCACTACAACTGATGCTCCGGGACCGGCTCAGCCTTCGGCGACCGACAAGCCTAGGATGAGGGAGACTCGCTTCGACAAATCCCTCCGAAAAGAGGCAGCCCAAGGGCTAGAGAGGCCCTACAACTTTGACATCTTAGCGCAATTGGCTAACACACCGGCCAAGTTGTCACTATACGAACTCCTAAGACTCTCCAAGGATGTTCGTATTGCATTGAGCGAAGCACTCCAAAATGCCGTTGCCTATCTGGCTCAATCCAACCTCACCGGGGAGGACTCACCCGTGGATCTCCAGGACAGCGCCTGTACGGGAGCAATGCCCAATATCGTCTTCACTCCGCAGGATATGCTCATCAAAACTAATCTACACGATCGTCCATTATACTACATCAGATATATTGACGACGTAAAGGTGGATCGAATGCACATTGATCCTGTCTCTTCCATAAGCATTATCCCGAAGGGTCTGCTACATCATCTCCGTATCCCAATGCATCGCCTGACGCCTACAAGCACCGCCATCAGCGGGTTCAATTCGGGCAGGAGCTACCCTATTGAGAAGATTCGTCTGAAGTGTCAAATTGGCGACCTCCAATCTGAAGTCACCTGCTACATCATCGATGCAGACACTTCTCACAACATCCTCTTGGGGCACCGATGGATACACGATTATATGATCGTGCCTTCCATGCTGCACCAGTGCTTCAAATATGTTGACAAACACGGCTTCGTGAGAATGGAATTTGCTGATATCGATCCCTTCAAAGGGGTCGAATCTTACTACTCAGACTCCTGTCAATACGAAAAGTCGAAGAAGCATCTTGGTGAAGGAGAAGCTAGTACCGAGACAGCTACTGGATCCGAAGAGCCTCTGACGATCCACCTCCAAGCTCGCAAATCGGGCAGGTCTGCACCCCTTAGCACCACTCTGCGTAAGGACGCAATCAGCCTCTCGGCACAAGAAGAGCAGATGATAATTCGGCTACCAAGGTCTGACCAAGTGCCAAGATCCACAACGGGGCCACTAACAATCAGACTACCGATAGTCGGTCAGCCCCAAACGGAGAAGCTCAATCCCTCCGACAAACCACTGACGATACGCCTTCCCAAGAAGGGTCGTCACCCCGATGCAAGGTCTGACACTTCTAGCGAACCAGCCACTCCTCGCCCCACATCGAGTACCAAACTAGGGGTTGCTAGTCTACCAACAACTCCACGCTCAACTCCATCAACTGAACCGCTGACGATCAAGCTCCCCAGGTCGTCCTTTCAGTCTTCATTCACACAGGGGGTAGCCGAAAAGGAACCGAAGCTAGCCAAGTATGTGGCTGCCCACACTGATGTTCCCTCCGCAGATGATATAATCCCCCTAGAAAAGATACCTTACTTCATCAATAAAGGGCTATCTTTGAACTACCTCGAGCTTAATAAGCTTTGTACAATGTACGCTATGGAACACGGTATTGGCACTCACCTACACACACAAGTGACAAATGTCTACACCACAATCCAGCTTACTCCAGCGGAAGATGCTTACCGAATAATTGAGGGAGGGGACCATCCAATCATCTTCGGCCGGAAGGACGACCCGTATCCCTTCACTATAGAAAAAGTCGACCTTGGATCGGACGCCGGGAGACTACCTCTGTATCTTTATAGCCCCCAATCTAAATATCTCATACAGAAACAGGGGTACAATCTGGAAATGACACCAGGTTTGAACTACGGTTCTAGACAACGATTACCTTTGAAGCCCCCAGTCCCGGCTGGCAAACCACGGGACTACTATAGCAAGACTCGGTGTGGATTAGGGTATGTGACACCCACGACGACCCCTGAAAGTTCAGATGAAGAATGCGACTGGCATTCACATTCGACCGGGTCACCAACTTCTGACTCGGATACCAGCATCGGAGACGTATTCAGACAAGTCCTGTCATTCAACATGGCATTCGCCGACGCTTATGAAGAAGATGAAGACATTCCAGAAATTCTCGAACTAGAGCCGTGGGCCCAACAACTAGATGAACAATGGGAAAAGCGTTTCGAGCAAAGAGAACCTCCCACTGAGGATGAGGTCATACAAGTTAATCTTGGTGATGAAGCCTCCCCGAAACCAATCTTCATCAGCTAGAATCTGACAGGTGAAGAGCGAGAGTCGCTGCTCCAACTCGTGAAAGAGTATATCGATGTGTTCGCCTGGAGCTATGAAGATATGCCAGGATTGGACCCTGAGATCGCGCTTCACAAACTTAATATTTGTCCGGATGCAAAACCTGTCAAACAACAGCAAAGACATTTTCGTCCCGATGTCATGAATGCTATCGAAGCCGAGGTCAACAAACTGATAGCCAGCGGCTTCATTCACGAAAAGCAGCATCCTGACTGGGTAGCCAACATCGTACCAGTTCTCAAGAAGAACGGGAAGATCCGAATATGCATTGACTTCTAGAATCTGAATGAGGCATGCCCTAAAGATGAATTTCCTCTTCCTATCACAGATATTATGATCGACAACACCTGCGACTTTAAACGTATGTCCTTCATGGATGGCTTCTCAGGATACAACCAGATCAAGATATTCCCTGACGACGAGAAGCACACATCATTCCGAACACCAATTGGTACATATTGCTACACCGTCATGCCTTTCGGTTTAAGGAATGCTGGCGCTACTTACCAAAGAGCTATGAGCATCATTTTTAGAGACCACTTGCGCAAGACAGTAGAATGCTATGTCGACGACATCGTCGTCAAAAGCCGTTCGAAGGAAGATCATCTGCAAGATCTCAGGACAGTGTTCGACCTAATGCGAGCACCCAACTTAAAGATGAACCCTACGAAATCATTCTTGGGAGTCTCCAGCGGGAAATTCCTGGGTTTCGTCATCACTTCTCAGGGCATTCACATCGACCCCAAAAAAACAAAGGCAATCATGGAGATGGGTCCCCCGAGAAATCTCCGCGAACTCCGAGGCCTCCAAGGCAGGCTAGCTTACATCAGGAGATTCATCTCTAATCTCTCCGGACGATGTCAACCATTCACCCATCTCATGAAGAAGGGAGTCTCTTTCGTGTGGGATGAGGAATGCCAGCACGCTTTCGACAGCATCAAAGAATATTTGTTGAACCCCCTGTCCTGGTAGCTCCTGTTGTCGAAAAGCCATTCCTGCTCTATGTACGAGCGATAGAACATTCTCATGGTGCTCTGTTGGTACAGAACAATGATGCGGGCCACGAACAAGCTATATACTATCTCAGTCGAAAGATGATTGGACCAGAATACCGGTACACGACCGTCGAGAAGGAATGCCTTGCCCTTGTGTTCGCCATCCAGAAGACGCGACACTACGTCACGGGACAAACCATCCACGTGATATCGCGGATCAACCCCCTCAGGGTCCTCATGACCAAACCTGGGGCACTCAGCTCTCGCCTTGCGACCTGGGCGATATTACTATCACCATACCACATGATCTTCGTACCGCAAAAGGCTGTTAAAGGCCAGGCTCTGGCAGACTTTCTAGCTGCCCATCCAGGCTCGGAGACGACTAGGGTATATGAAGAGATACCGGACGAGGTCACCAGTTCAAATGTAGTCTCCCATGATGTCATCTGGCGAATGTTCTTCGACGGCGCTTCGAGAACTGGACCCAAAGGCAACATCATCGCTGGAGTTAGAGTAGTGCTGATTTCTCCCTCCGGCTTGGTGATCAATCGGGCCTACTCACTCACAGAGCCCTGTTCAAATAATGTGGTAGAGTACAATGCCTTGGTCATTGGTTTCCGGCTCACGAAGAAGCTGGGGGTAGAGTATCTTGAAGCATACGGCGACTCAGAGTTAATCGTCAATCCGATTCGGGGATCGTACGAGGTCCGCCATGAAGACATGATCCCGTATCATCGAATAGCAATCGACATCATCTCGTCTCTGGGAGGATTCTTCATAGAATATGTTCCCAGACTCCAGAACATTGAAGCTGATGCTCTAGCTGGTTTGGCCGCTTCCCTAGCTGTGCCAAATTACGTTCGTCATCAGGTCGACATAATAGGCCGAAAATTGGTCTGTCCTAAGGATAACATTCGATGCATTGAAAGCTACTCCGCCCTTTCAGTCGACGAAGTACCAGACTGGAGACAACCGTTCATCGACTTCGTAGTATACGACATCCTGCCAGAGAATCCGAAGGAAGCTACTTCTATCAGAAGACGTTCTCTCAGATTTTTCTATAATACGGAGACGAAAATGCTGTATCGCCGATCCTATGATGGTTTATTGCTTTGGTGTCTATCAAATACAGAAGCCAAAGAAGCCGTGCGCGAGGCTCATGATGGTGTCTGTGGAGCCCATCAACCTGGCCCGAAACTGCAAGACCGCCTTCGCCGAATGGGCTATTACTGGCCCACGATGGTTGCAGACGCAATAGATTATGCACGAAAGTGCAATGCCTGCCAAATCTATGCCGATTTCATCCACCAGCCATCTGAATTCCTACATCCGGCTGTGGCCTCCTGGCCATTCGAAGCATGGGGTATGGACATCGTCGGCCCAATTACCCCACCTTCGTCCAGAGGACACCGGTTCATACTCGCAATCACCGATTACTTCTCCAAGTGGGCGGAAGCCATACCATTGGCAGAGGTGAAAACTTCAAACATGATCAGCTTCCTGAAGCATCATGTCATCTACCGCTTTGGACTGCCCCGAAGAATTATTAACGACAATGGGCCACAGTTCACAAGCTACGCATTTTATCGGTTCTGCGACAAGCACCGAATTCAGAACATTGCTTCGACACCCTACAACCCAGCAGCCAATGGGTTGGCCGAAGCATTCAACAAAACTATAATCAAGCTACTCAAGAAATTCGTGTCATCTAACAAGCGCGATTGGAACGAGAAGCTCGACGAATGCTTATGGGCGTATCACACCACAGTTCGAACAGCCACCGGGAATATACCATTCTCCCTGGTGTACGGGAGCGAGGCAGTTCTCCCATTAGAGACTCAGATCCCCTCACTCCGCGTCGCCCTCACACATCAGTTGACGACAGATGAAAACCACCATCGCCGACTATAGGAATTGGAGGCCCTAGACGAGAAACGTCTGTTAGCTCAACAGCGAATCGAACTATATCAGGCCAGAATCTCCGAAGCTTTCAACAAGAAGGTCAAGGTCAGAACATTCCAAGTAGGCGATCTCGTTCTGGCGGTTCGGAGGCCGATGGTTATGACGCATAAAACCGCCGATAAATTCCAACCAAAATGGGAAGGCCCGTTCATCATCGAAGTTGTATTCTCTAACGGCGCCTACCGTCTCGCAAAACAAAATGGAGACTTGCTCATGTTGTCCATCAACGGCAAGTTTCTGAAGAAGTATTATGTCTGAAACAAAACCCTCGAGACATCTCAGAGTGTCGAGTCATGTACCTCCCTGTACCACTGAACTTACATTCTGGTTCCATGCATAGAGTCATGTACCTGCTGGTACCTCTTAACTCATTCCTACATTTTGCAATCATTCGAGTCATGTACCCGCTGGTACCTCTGAACTCATTCTCACATTTTACAATCATGCGATTCACGTGCCTGTTGGTACCTCTGAACTCATTCCCCACATTTTCCAATCATACGAGTCACGAACCTGCTTGTACCGCTGAACTCACACTCACCATTCCCTAGATTCCCGAGTCATATACCCTCTCGTGCCGCTGAACTCATATCCACCAACATCCTAGATTATCGAGTCATGTGCCCGCTGGTGCCACTGAACTCACACTTTCACAAAATCGAGTCATGTACCCGCTGGTGCCTCTGAACTCACACCCTGGTCACTCTTTCAGATAGTAAGTCATGTATGATCATACCTCTGAGCTTCCTTCCTATAAGAGATCCTCCTTCATGATCCACTACCCGCACTCCCAGTGCACAAAAAGGGTAACGGGTCCACAAATTTCCAAAATGACCATGTCGTTGATACCTCTGAGTCGTTTCACTTCCGCCAAAAACAAATCACCCCCTACATAAAGCTTCTATGTCCTTATTACCTCTGAGTCATTTTATGTGCCCCCTTTTCATTGAGCCCACTCCTGCCATGTCCTCATTACCTCTGCGTGGGAAGGCTCCGTAGAAGAAACCTTCATACTTTCCATGTCCTCATTACCTCTGAGTAAGTATGTCGGTCCCCTTTTAACCTATTATCTGTACCCACAACCGGAGTACGACAAGGATAATAGGTCCACAAATGTCCTCTGTTGACCACAAATGTCCTCTGATGACCACAAATGTCCTCAGCCGACCACAGATGCTGTACTGGGTTTCCAGTACACGCCCATCCCTTCCCTATCATGCCTGGGAGCCCAGTTGCTCCCTGGCATTCTCTCGAATACCTAAAAACTTCTATAGCTGTCTTATCGCGAAGTTGTTCTAGGTATTCCTCTCCAAAACTTGTTACTCGTACTTAAAACCAAGGTACGCCCAGGTAACAGGTCCAAAAATAATCCCCCAGTAGGTCCAATCCCACAAACATCACAAATACAAGAAAGAGAAGATGAGTCGAAATATGCTCATTTATTCAAAATTCAAAGTACTACATCATCTGGGATCATATCCCTTGACAAAAAAAGAAAAAAAAAGAAGGGGAAAAGGTGCAAAAGAAAACAGAAAACCGATCACTGTTCCGGGGCACATAGCATCATGAGACGGTCCGTCAGCAAGGCAACCGACCGCTCAAACCTCTGTTTAGCTCGACGCTCCGCCTCTTGGGTCAGCACCGTCTCATCCTCCAGATGAGCGTGAGCTTTCCAGTTGTCCTCAAATTTCTTGAAGGCCCTCTCCAGGTTAATAGAAGATCGAGAAACTCTCTCGGCCTCCCGAACGATTGACTTCTGTTCCGTACGAGCAGCTCCCAACTCTGACTCTAAGAAGGCCAACTCCTTCTGAAGTACGAGAATCTGCTCCTTCGTGTCAGCTATTCCACGAGAAGCACTCTTCCCGAGCCCTACAAGCTTGAATTCGACGACCCAGCCTGTCGTACGAAGCGGAAAGCTTGTCAAGGTCCCCCTTCACAACTGGCCCGGCAGTATCTCGAGCAAGCTTTATCCTATCCAAAGTAGCGATAAGGAGGCCCCGCTCCCGTTCGATCGCAGCAGGCAAGCCAGCCTGTCGTATCACCAGCAATTGGGTCACGAGCTGATCAGCCTCTGCCAACTTGGGCTCCAGGAGCGCAACCAACCCCACCCCGCCAGGAAGAGTCTTCAAAGTTTCAATCTGACCTCGAGCGCACCGCAGGGACAGAGAAAAAGGGGTCCCCCGTTCTACGACAGCATCTACGCCCCTCTATAAATGGCGATAGAAGCTGTCGACCACATCCTGCGACACCTCATCCAGAGCCTCCGAAGAAGCCGGCATCAACGGGAGTGTAGCTGGCAACACTGAAGAAGACGCAATAAAATCTGCCGCTCCTGCCACGAGGGAAACAAACTCCGTGCGGAAGGATGCCTGAACAGCGGCCAACTCCTCTTCAGCAGCCCGCAGAACTTGAATGCTCGGTAGGGCCGAGAAGTCAGTCTCTGAAGCCGTATAAGCAGCATAGGATGAGACGGAGACCATCGCTCCCGGAACAAGCTCCACTCCTGTCTGCCCGGAGCTGGCGGGAGGCCCCTCGACATGAGTCGGAGAAGGAGTAAAAATGCTTCTTTCCTCCAGATCGCAGCAGGACGAACCTTTCCCAAGAACATCCGCTGTGGGAAGTAAAGGGTCAGGACCTGTAGGGCCAAGACAACCATGAATCGATTTGACCTGGAGGATATGTTGATAGAGCAAATAAGCCCCCTCACTAGTCAATATTTGGCTTATCTTACCAGCAGAAGAGTGTGGAGGCTGAGGTTCGCCTACGGCTACCACAACCTCTCCACCAGCGGCTTCCGAGTCGAATATAATAGGCTCCTCCGCCCCGGGACCCTCGGGAGGGGATGCGATGAGATCGGCGTCGCCTTGCTGAAATTCAGCAATCTCGGAGACAGGCCCGAGGAAACCTTCATCACCCCGGACCGAGGCCTCAGCAACGTGGGAGTCCCCAGCCGCCGCTGAGAGGGCCCCCGCAGAAAGGACCGTGGTACACATGCTGCTAATCAAAGCAGCAAGGGTCGGATCAACTCCAGGGACAGCAGATGGTTCAGGAGAGCCTGGTTCGTCAGACGCCTACAAAGAAAAAATAATTGGGTCATATCTCCAAGAAAAAAGAAAAAGAAAGCCACATCAAGGAGATAGCTCCAATATAGTCTTACCGCCAGAGCACCGTCAGCAGCATCCTCACCCCTTTCGGTAATAAGCAACCCACGAGACCTAACAGCGTCTCTCTTTACAGAAAAAGTCGTTCTACCGTCAGAAGACTCACGTCTGACTCGTTTGCGTGAGGAACCAGGCACAGCGGGAGGCCGTCCTTCCCACACTACTTCCTCTTGTGTAGCAAACGGCGGATCCTCTGCCAGTTCGTCTGGTGTGGCAAGCGGTTGATCCGCTACTTCTTCACCCCCAATCGAAAGAGAGTCTTCGCTATCATGAACATCATCCCCCTCGGCCGACTCGGAAGGTTCTGATTCAGGGAGGGGAGTCTGGAGCGCTAGTTGCTTTCTAGCCTTAGCCCCCTTGGGCTTTTCCTCTAAACCGGTACCCATGATGAAACTAGTACTCGGGTCGAAATTGACAGGGGGCTTTTTCGCCATAACATGATACAAGGCAGCCACGTACAAAATTTCCCTCGGCACCTTAGTATCAGGGACTGAGAAGCTGGCCCGAGTATGATAAGCGTCATAATAATTCTACGCCCTGACACCGTCAAGAATGCTGCCTTCAAAGCCCAAGCAAGGGCTGGGACAGTCAAGGAATAACTGGCTATAACCAAATTGGCGAGAAAACCTACTAGGCAGGTAGGGCTCCAAGTACACATTATCGCGGTTACGATAAACCAGATGCGCGGGGCGGATGTTGCACAACCAGGTGAGCATCTTCGGAGACAGAAAGTGAGAAGGTCTGGTACCATCAAGGTGTACATCCCTCACTTCCTCATCAGAAAAATAAGGAACAAACACGAAAAAGTCACACCCATCCACCCTCGCCAGCGCCCTCCGACAAGCTGGCATAGTACTGTATTCCCAAGGTTGGTGATGGCGTTGAAAAAGGAAAGCATCTTCGTCCGTAGCATCTTCCGCTGTTCCAGATCCCATCAAAGACTTGTAGTGTATCAACAACCACCCCATCAAATAGTGGAAAGGTAGCTCTATGCGCTCAAAGTCCAGCGTCTTCTTACGGACAATAACCTTGGACGAGAATGTTCGAAGACCATGGTGTATGCTACACACCATAACCGGGAGAAGAGCCAGTCTAACTCCAAATACCAGCTTAACGAGAGGGAGAATGAAGTGTCGGCTGATCCTCTCAATAGAACCTGCCCCCCCGAGACTACGCAGTTTCGTAGCCATATCATCAAAAATCCAGCCAGGAGCGCTTTCTCAGACATCTGCCTGGTACCGTAGTAAAAATAACTAAGAGAGTCAGCTTGACTCCCGAATATGTCGCTATTAGACCGCGACTTCTTGACGCTCAATATCAGGTCTTTTATCTCTCCCTGAGTTTGAGTAGTTCGAGGAATAACCTCGCCAGAAGGGCCAACTTTAAAAAGATAATTGACCCAGGATGTGGTGTGGGGAGCGTTCCCTTCTGAGCTATCCTCCTTTTTTATAGCCATCTGGTGACAAGCACTATGATGGCATAGCAACTCTTGGTACACCGTAACAAAGCCTGGGAGTCTTCGGTTCAGGTCCTTGAGCTCCTCGTTCGACGGGGTGTATACCTCGAAAGGCTCGTTCCCCCACGGAAGCTTGGAGACAGTATACATCTCGTGGAGGGCAAGACCCAACTCCCCTCCGGGTGCGAAGAACGTCCCCGTTTGCCGGTTATATATCTCCAGGAGTGCCATGAACAATGGCTTATTAATAGGAAGCCCGTGACAGGTGCCCCGGATAGCATGATAGAGTCCCACCTCCCGCAGGAATGTCCCGTAGGTCTGCAGAACCCAAGTGGTCAAGTAGGCCCACGTAGAAGTAGGGTTTATCTAGTTCAGCAATGCCAGTCTGCCAACAGGATAAGATTTTTTGCGAGCAAGCCGATTCAGGAATGTATCAGCTTGAGTGAATGTGAAGTTGTGACCATATACGTTCATAAAAGTACCGGGGGCCAGTCCCATCATGTATCGGAGAACGGAATCCTTACCCGCGTACGCTGACCTAATGTTCGGGTTATAATGGATGTCGCCCATCAACATCCCTGATTGGGTAGGAGTTAAGTTACACACCATCTTCCTGTCCAACAATACAATATTGAACTACGACAGAGGATAATGACGCTCCATGAGCGGAATATGGATCGCCACCCCATCCAAAGTAAAATCCCAGTTCTCAGAGATCTCTAATACTCGGGGATTCTTTATGATTAAAGCGTCTCCGAAGAGGAATGAGGGCTTCAGATACGATCCATCTAATTTCCTAGAATTCATCATGGCACGGAGATAATGGAGGGTCTGATTCTCGATGGCGTTCAACCTCCCCGAAGGCTCATTAGCAGGAAATTGATTCAGCATGTATTTAACTAAGTCATCAAGACGCACGCCCTAGGCAAACTGATTCGAGCCCACTAGGAGTTCCCCTGCAGGGTTTACTGGCAGATTCACTGAAGAAAGACGAAAGAAACAAGATTAGAAGATGGTCAAACAAAGAAGCATTTGAAAAATCACTTAAGTCTATGCGGCCCGGGTCGTCACAGCATTATGTGGCTCCGAGTTAGATGAGTCCATACAAATCAAAGTTCAGATTGGGCCTATACGGTTCAAGGTCCACATGAACTCAACCGACAAACCTAAGCACTGATGCGGCTCAGATTCGGGTGAGACTATGCGGTTTAAAGACAACACAGACTCATGCGGCCATGAACAGACAGACTCATGCGACTACAAGCAGATGAGCTTATGCGGTTCAAAAGTGAACTACGCTCATGCGGCCCAAACCAAAAATATATATGTGGTTCAGATCGAGTATGACAAGCCCATGCGGCCTCTTGGGCGAAGTACTTATGCGGTCATATCGACAAAAATTGTACATGTGGCTTATGCATAAATTATGCAGCAGAGCCATGGCAGTTAGGGTTCTAAGGCAATGCCCTTACCAGCAATAAGCGGATGAACATCAGGATGAACGGAGTGAACAGCGGCCGGCGGAGGAGTGGCCACATTCGTCGCTGCAGCCGTCGCAGAAGCGACTGCCTTGCCCTTCGCAGCCTTCGACGCAGCAGCCTTCTTGAGCCATGGGTGCTTGGGAGAGAAAGGAGTTAGAAAAATCGAAGAGAGCAAAGGAAATTCCTTAGAACGAAAGTGTTCCTATTTATAGACAAGGAAGGAACGCCTCGATCCACGTGCAATATGATGACCGACTCTTCGGTCATCGAGGCAAAATGGCTGAATAATAGCCTGACTCTTGGGATCCTGGCCCAAGAAAGCGACTCTTAAAATCTGCAACAAATCAAGAGCATTAAATGCAGAAGATTCACAGAAGATTTGCACACGTGGAAGGAAGACGTGGCAAAAAGCTCATGCGGCCAAAACAGCCCATGTGGCTCAGAGAGTTATGCGGTTGAGGTAATCATACGGCTGGTCAAATCCATGCGGCTAGGACAGAATACATCCATGCGGCTCTGGCATAATCATGCTTCTTATTCAAAGTATTTCAATTTTGCAAATTGAAAACTTTGAATGGGGTCTTGTAGAAGCATGAAAAAGAGAAGAAAAATAATCCATGCGGCCAAGGAGCCACATGCGGCTCAAGAGTCCCATGCGGCTCAATCACAGAGTGAACCCCATGCGGCCAACAGAGGGAAGCCACGTGCCTTTTTAGAACGGTTGTACCCAGCGTCATTCAAACATAAACGGCTGACAATTAATGCTCTGAAGGCTGACAGCTGACAGACCTGACGAGAAGTAGTCATGATGACTGACACAAGAGCAACATCTTCCTAGGGAACTGAAGAAAATCTTCACAACTTCGAAGCTAGTTTATGCGGCCAGTCTAGACGAGTTCATACGGCATGTGCAGAAAAACCTATGCGGTTCGATCATGAAGGTCCCCCATGCGGCTCGGTCGTAAAAGAAACCCATGCAGCTCGGCCATGAAGACTCTCATACAGCTCGGCCATGAAGACCCCCATGCGGCTCGGTCATGAACATATCCATGCGGCTCGGTCATGATAATCTTCATGCGGTTCATGTATAGAGACTATTCATGCGGCTCGGTCACGAAACCTTTCATACGGCTCAGTCATGACGATATTCATGCGGCCCAAATGTGAACGCTCCTCATGCGGCTCAACAATGATGACAGAACACGTGTCCTAAAGGTAATCAAATTTTGGGTCAGATTCCAATGATTTGGGACACGTGGCAAGAGAATGAATTAAATTGATTCATTCAGATTTGTGAATATGAGCAAATCATCATGATGGAGATTTATTGCAATCAATATTAATAACTGACATGATTTGGCATAATCCTCATTAATGGCCCAGATCTTTCACGCTCAAGATTAATGGCCCAGATTGATCACTTATCAGGCCGCCGCTACTTTGAGAATGGGCAATCATTGCAAACCCTAATGATGCTCCCCATTATTATAAATAGCAGGGTGCCATTCCCTTGAAAAAATATATACAAGGAGAGAGATACGCACATACAGAGAGTCACTCCCCCAATAATCAGAAAGAAAAATCCACAGAGATCAATCCAGAGAGAGAGAAGCCAGAAGAGCAATACGAGGAGAGCAAGAAGAGCATTTTTTCATCAACGCCAACCATCTCGTCACAGGAGCCAAGGCTACGTCCGATCGCCCAAGGAGTAAGGCAGAGCTGCCGTCGCTTTCCCGAGCCTCTATCGTCACCCCCCAGAATCAAAAATAAACAATTGTACTTAGATTGCTGTACCTAGGTTTTCGTTCCTAGGCTTTCTTTGTACAAGCGAGTTTGTAACGTGAAGTAAAAGTCCAGTCCTCCCATAAAACTGTTCTGCTCTTTCATATTTTATGGCAAACACCAGCTTTTATTTCCACAAAGCCACCCTCAACAGTAGATCCTGTTGATTCGGTTGAGGCGGAACAACCACCAATAGTTGCATCCGTTAAAGACCAATCACCAGCAGCGAGACTAGTGCCAGCATCTCTTAGCATTGATCCAGCTTAGCTTGGCCGTGTTTAGCGCTACCCGGATGGCTGTTTAGCATATCAATGTCGACCACCCCGAATTCCCTTTCTCGAGAGCCTGGATGGTTGGGGGAGCAGTAAACAAATGTAGTGGAACGGAGGGAAGGGCTAGCAAAAGAGGCGCCCGGAGGCGAGCGAAGTGAGGTAATGTAATTAAAGCGAGCGAACGAAATCCCTTTTATCCTAGCGAGCGGAAGATGAAAGGAGAAGCGGGCAGTGAGGGAATTGAAACCAGATCAGATGCATGATAGCGAGGAGCAGAAAAGTACTCTACAATAAATGTACCCCTTTAGAGTACTTTTCTTGGGTTTCATAATTATCTTATATGAGGGTCAGGGCTTGAAGCGGGGTACGCCTTTCGTTTTCCCCCCTTCAGGGGCCCTTGCCGCCTTCCTTAACAAGCCCTCGAGCCTCCTTTGTGCCGCCTTCCTCATAGAAGCCGCCGGGTTGACCCTGAAGGCCGAATTCTATGGTAGAGAAGGCTTTAATAAGAATTTGTCCATGAGAGACCTTATTAAGTATTGCAAAAGAAGGGGCCTGCTGATAGAGCTGGGCGGGGAGGTGATACTAGTTATCAGGCCAGAGAGACGCCTGGCCAGTAAGCTGGCCCCCTTAAAAACCCATGACTTATTAATAAGGATTTGTTACACGCGATATGCCGACGACTTACTACTGGGAATCGTGGGTGCCGTAGAGCTTCTCATAGATATACAAAAACGTATCACCCACTTCCTACAATCCAGCCTGAACCTTTGGGTAGGCTCCGCAGGATCAACAACCATAGCTGCACGGAGTACGGTAGAATTCCCCGGTACGGTCATTCGGGAAGTCCCTCCGAGGATGACTCCCATACAATTCTTGCGAGAGCTGGAGAAGCGTCTACGAGTAAAGCACCGTATCCATATAACTGCTTGCCACCTACGCTCCGCCATCCATTCCAAGTTTAGGGACCTAGGTCATAGTATACCGATCAAACAGCTGACGAAGGGGATGAGTGAAAGAGGTCGTCTACTGGACGCGGTTCAACTAGCAGAGACTCTTGGAACAGCTGGAGTAAGAAGTCCCCAAGTTAGCGTATTATGGGGACCGTCAAGCACATCCGGCAAGGATCAAGGAAGATCTCGTTGTTCCATAGCTTAAGTCGGAGCAACGTGCCATCGGACGTTCAACAAGCAGTCTCACGATCGGGCATGAGTATCCGAAAGTTTTTATTGTATACTCCCGCGGGTTAGAAGGCGCCGAGGGAAAGAGGGGGACACTGGGCGGGATCTTTTAGCAGCAAATTCCCCATATAGATAGAGGCACCTATTAAAAAGATACTCCGAAGGCTTCGGGATCGAGGTCTCATTAGCCGAAGAAGACCCAGGCCAATCCACGTGGCCTCTTTAACGAACGTCAGTGACGGAGACATAGTAAATCGGTCCGCGGGCATCGCTATAAGTCCTCTGTCCTACTACAGGTGCTGCGACAACCTTTACCAAGTTTGAACGATTGTCGACCACCAGATCCGCTGGTCTGCTATATTTACCCTAGCCCACAAGCACAAATCTTCGGCACGGAATATAATCCCAAAGTACCCCAAAGACTCAAATATAATAAATAAAGAAGGTGGTAAGACCCTTGCAGAGTTCCCAAACTGCATAGAGCTTGGGAAGCTCGGACCCGGTCAAGATCCGAACAACGACGGAGCACTCAACTACATGTTTAATAAGTAGTTGTCTTTTTCTATTAGTTGCAAACAAACAGGCGTTTACATGAGATTCGTTGAGTAGGCTTGCGTTATTTGTTTGCTATAAGATAGCTAGTTGTGGGGCTTTCGAAAAAAAAGGCGGAAGGCTTCTAGAAAATAAATTATGCTCCTGCGGAAGTATCTACTTGTTACGGAATCTCAGGTATCAAAGTGTGGATTTAATTTGAAAAAGGAATGGAACGAAATGGATCTATATTTCATTCTTTGTTATATTTTAGGTCTGCAGAAGGTCATGTATAGGGTGAAGTTGGTTCGATGGATCGTTGTTTTGAATCTGAAATCCTTTCTGCAGGGTTCTAATGAAGATCCCGTACCAAAGAATTTGTGGAAAAAAATGCTTTGGTATAAAAGAAGATTTATAGCTTTATCGAGGCTATATCGACTTATGTCAAGGTTGAATGACGAGAAATATAGTAGGAAGTCAAACCGATAAACCATCTTTTCGCTTTTTTATGAGAAATTTTGTTTCGAATCATTATTTACTTTTGAGGGTAGGGTGGGTGGCGATGAATTGATGGAAAGATAGTCAGATATAGGCGAGCGGAGTGAGGCGACCGGAGAACAAAAGTGATGAGCATAGCGTACTTCTTATAGGTACGCTATGGCGTGCTACGGCTTTTTGTTTGGCCAATGCCAATCATTCTTGTACTACACCAACCTCTCTATATGCCCGAGAAAAAAGGAACGTGGGGAAGAGGAATCAAGCAAGGAAAAAGCAGCGAAGGAAAAGCGTGACAAGCAAGGCCTCTCTTTATGTTAGAAGGTGCTAAATCAATAGGTGCCAGAGCAGCTACAATTGCTTTAGCGGGAGCAGCTGTCGGTATTAGAAACGTCTTCAGTTCCTCGATTCATTCCGTGGCGCGAAATCCATCATTAGCTAAACAATCATTTGGTTATGCCATTTTGGGCTTTGCTCTAACCGAAGAAATTGTATTGTTTGCCTCAATGATGGCCTTTCTGATCTTATTCGTCTTCCGATCGCAAACAAAAAGGAAAAAGTCAAACATGAGAATGTCAATTTCTTTGACTATCTCATGTGTCAATATCTATTTGTCTTTGGACCCACTCTATATGGAAACAAAACACTATAATCTGGAATAAGGCGATACAGGTTCTCAACTGAAAGGAGCCCTTGATCCCACCCTCCATTGGGTGAAGAGAAAAGGCAGTGCCGCATGCATCACTCATCACTATTCGATACTTAAAGAGATAGAAAAAGCCAGATGATGAGTCAGACCCAAGCTAAGTAGTAGATGGAAATCCAATGCGTCAGTCAGTGGTTACTTAAGCAGCTAAATGGGCAAAGAGAGTGATTCATGTACCACATGGTTCATTCGGTACTCTCAAGGAGCATTCAAAGCTCCCTCCGGTCGCCTTACTTATCCAAGCGTCTTGCCGGATAGTTGCATATGCCATACTCGAATTTGGATGAGGTTTGCTGTTACCAGTATTGCTCATTCCTACGGAGCGGTAACGCATCCTCCTTTAACGATTTGAGGGTTAGGGTGACACGTTGTCGCTTTCGCTTTTATAATGATATGCAAGGAGCGCGTCTTAAGGAAAGAAGGTAAGGAGATTTTGAAAAAGAAAGTCAAAGTACCGGCTTGGACAGTTGGACAGCTTGAAAGAGGCTTGGCCGGCGAGATGACTGAAGACCTTCTGCAGAAAAACATCCTCATTCTGCCTCAGATTCGTGAGACTTGTTTCGTGTGAAAGATCATGTGTTGGCGAATAAGTTGGATATGAATTAGTTGGCGAATCGGCTTAGGGAAATGCTTGATGAGGGTCCGGGTTATCCATGTACTGCCCATGATCGCGGGCCCTTTCGTACACGAATTTGATGGCATTTAGCTAGCCTATATCTCCGTCTGCTCTCGCTTCTGTATTCTTTTTCCTATCTCTCTCTCGATATCCTTCTTTCATCCATCTTTCCAACAAATTGATTGGTACACCATCCATCCTGTGCTAGGTTCATGGAAATTGCAAGTTTGACAATCAAAGGTTAAAATATCTCATTTGATCTCAGCAAGCAGCTTCGCGCTCAAAGCGAAAGCCAGATCTTGAAGCTAGGATGCGTGAGAACTAAAGCTTCAAAAGAAGCTGTAGCTGGTGCCCTTGGAAGTCCTCAGTTGCTATTGCTGAGTGGCATTGGTCCAAGGCCATACCTTTCTTCTTGGGGAATTCCTGTGGCATATTATCTTCCATATGTGGGCCAATACCTCTATGAGAACCCAAGGAATGGAATCTTTATTGTGCCTCCAATCCCACTGGAGCATTCTCTGATTCAGGTGGTTGGCATTACTGATGCAGGAGCTTATTTGGACTTCTAATATCGTCCGCATCCCCTGCCCTTTATCTTTTATCAGGACACCATCTTCACCTCTATATCTCACAGTGGCAACTCTTATGGTATGGGCATTCTTTCCAGGAGAAGGATAAATAGCTCACAACAAAGTAAGGCGTAAAGGGCTTGCTTTCAAGACTCACTTAACTGAAAAGATAGATGAATGCTGGAAAAGGCCGAGTGAAAACGTTCTTTCAACTTCTTATAAAAGGGATTTAGACAATGTCCATTTCCTCATGGGTGATCACTCGCTCTTTATCTAGTAATCCTATATAGAATGACTAGACAAATTTATAGTCTGCATGGACTCGACACCGCCTCTCCACGGGTTGCTGTGACTAATCCACTCAGGTCAAGCTATCAATTCAGCCCTCTCCCTCTGGAACATACTACCAAGGAAGCAAACAGCCTCTGTCTTTTAGCCCGACCTCTCTGTTAAAGAGCCTATCTAAAAGATCTTCCAGTCCGATCTAATCTAACGGCTATGTGCAGATCGCCTTTCGCTGAGCCGGTTGTGAGATCGATCCCTTCGACTAGGAATTCCGACAAAAATGTATTAAAAGATTGCCTTGCGCTTGGTATTCGTATTCATTATAAATCCTTGAGCTACCACCGGATTCCTCTTCCTCCTGAAATGAAAACCTAAAAAGAGCTCTTTCTCGGCATCCGGATTCTCGCACTCATTCCTAAGTCAGAAGAAAGGGAAGAGACTAAGGAACTGGCTTCTTGGGAATTGCTTTTTTTGAAAGTCAGTCCTTTATTTAATAGATAACTATAATATAAGGAAGCAAGCCCTTTTTTTCAAGCAAGCTTTGAACTTCCGTTGTTCCAGCAC